>CM044447.1:112564970-112592999 GCA_024363595.1 Xenopus borealis | reverse complement strand
GCACAGTACAAGTCCTGTGCACAGTGACACCTGCAGGTCATTTGTATAAACACCACACATACCTCCTTTTCTTTCTGTGGGCAAGTTACTATGTATATTAGGGGGCCAATTTAAGAAATTCACGTGAAATGATCGAAGTTCGATTGAATTCGATTGAATAACGAGTGTACAAATTTTTCGTGAAATCGGATATTCTAATTTGGCCTCTTCGATCATCGTATACTGAATGATCGAATAGATCGAATGATCGTATATTTGATAATTCGATGATCGAAGGATTCAAAATTTAAAAATTATTCGACTGCCTACTACTTTGCCAGATTGAACCTACTGAATTGCAATAGAAGCCTATGGGAATCCACCCATAGGCTTCTGAGACTAAGTCCTGCTCGAATACCATTCGTACGATCCAAGTGTTCAATCGTTTGAATCGTACAAATTTTTCGGAGGCTTGAATGAAATTTTACAATTTTTTTTTGTGAAATCGAACTATCGGTATCCGATCATATGAATTCATCGAGAAAACGAATATTGAGCAAAATGATAGCCCAAAACAATTCGATAAGCATTCGATGGTCGAATGCTTATCGAATTTAATCGAGCTAATTTTGGGGAATAATAGTAAATTTGCCCCCTAGGTGTAGATTTAGTGACTTTTTGTTTGGTGCAGTTTCACTGAGAAATTTGTAGTGATACAAGTGTTTATTTTTTGGAGAATATGAGACAGAAATTTTTCATGAAGCCGCTTTCACCAAAAGAAAACCACTGCAAGGCTTGGTATTGCCCTGCATCAACTCATTTGACATCCTTGCATCAAGATTGACTCACCTTACATTGTTACAAAAAAGGGGGGAAATGGTGCAGTGTGCTTCCCAAGTAAACCACTTCCCAAGTGCCCTTCCCAAGTAAACCACAATCCAATGAAAGAAGTTCAATAAAAATAAGGGAAGCATCTCACAGTTCACCTAAGGGTGCAGATTTATAATAAAGACAAAATTATATGCATTTCCCCCCAAAGAATCGGTCAAAAATAGTTAAAAATACTAAATCATTTTCTTAGGATATGAGAGCCTGTCCCGTTTCGTGTATGTTAGGACACTTATTAATAGGCTCATGAGTGAGTGTCCCAACAGACATGAAAAGTGTCAGGCTTTTTGTCTCTTATGTCTTAATAAATTATCTAGCATTTTTAACTGTTTTTGGCACTTTTTTTTGGTTAACTCACCTTACATAATTGCCATCTGGTATGAATCAGAAGAAAGCCTGCACTAAACACAGCTGCAGACAGGCCCAACATTCACCAGTGTTTGGTAGAAAAGGTGCAGGCTGCTGCAGAGGTTAAAAAGACATCCTTGTCACCATTTGTTACGTTTTGGTAGCCAAGGATGAGGAGGGTATAACAGTGCTTTATTAACAGGTTCATGTAGCCATAACACTACTGCCTTACTTCCTACTTTCACTTTCCAAGCTGTACAGAAAGTCCAGTGTATCTGCATAGCACAAGTAATGTGCACAGTGACACCCACAGGCCATTTGTATAAACACCACAGTGACACACAACCACCCAATATTAAATTTAAAAATAGGAACAAGAAAGAGAAACATACTAGATTTGTCAGCGTTGGTTTAGGAAGCATAGGAGGGAGCAATGTTCATTGAGGCCCACAGGTGCCAAAGTTTTTTTTTATCATAAACACTTCCCTCTGTAGAAGGATTTTTGATCTGTCTCCCCCAGGTCTCAATGGGAGAATGGGATGTATGGCTATATATTTAAAGGTGGGGAGCCTATGTCCAATTTCAAGATAATGCGTTGCTACGGTTTTATTCATAGTGTTATCCCTGAATGCTATGCTAATTGCTGACCTACGTGCATTCAATTGCAGATGCAATGTCTGATCTGTCTTTTCAACATATGATAGTCCACATGGACATGTGATTAGATATATAACATGTGCGGTAGTACAGGTAATGTGATGTCTAATAGAGTAGTGCCTGCCTGTTTGAGAATGTAGGAAAGAATCACCTGGTGACATATATCTACATGAAGTGCAGCCAGAACAATGGAAGCATCCAGGTTTCGCTCCCTGGAGCCAACCCCTGGGTTTCTTTTTATACTGTAGCAATCAACAGGATCACTTTTCACCATGAGATACATTAAATTAGTACCCCATCTATTAAAGATCATGGGAGCTCTGGGACCACATGGTGCAGAACAGTGTCAGCACTGACAATTCTCCAATTGTACTTCAAACACTTGCCAATTGTTTTAGTGCACCCATTAAATGTAGTGCTAAACACAAATCTATTGTGTTTCTGTGTGGTACCTGTTTCTTCACATCGTCTCCTGGCTGCTTCTAAAACCTCCTGTAATATCCTCTCAGGATAACCCCTCTCCCTAAATCATATCCACATTGCACTCAATTGCTCCTCCAACCATGATTGTAAAGAATTATTTCTCAATACTCAAAATTTGAGATGGGCAATGATTTTTTCATAGGGCCATGATGACAACTCTTAAAGTGGAGGAGTACATTTTTATCTGTGGATTTACTACATTAGGTAAACTCCAAAAGATCTCTATTGAGTGATATTTCCACATCAAGAAAATCAATTTGGACAGGGCGGATATCAAATGTAAACCTCACTGGGGAATCAATGCTGTTAAGTTCATTTATCAGCAAAAATTCAGGCTCTGTCCCCTTCTAGATCATGATCATATCATTGATATAGCGATGAAAAAATAAAAGTCTATCAACACATCTAGGTATTATAAACTGCTGCTCATATTGGTGCATATATAAATTAGCATATGCAGGTGCCATGGCTGCACCCATTGCCTTGCCGGCAACTTGAAGATAGAAATCAACAGAATTGAGAGGCCTTCATGTTCATTCCTCAAGAGAGCGTCTCACCTCCTCAATGCCACCCATATGCAGAATTATACTATACAAGCTCACTGCATCCATGCCAACAAGCAGGATACTTCTGTTAAATGGGCCCTTGGAACCTTTGACAGATAAAAGAAGGAAATAATAAAACAAAAGAGTACAGAAAGTAGAAAATAAAGTTTTTTTAGGTAACCCGAAAGTCACAATGTTAGCAGAATTTCGTTGAGTTTTATGTTTTATGAAGGAGACTGCACAGAACTCTAGAGAAAGTTCACATATAGGTGGTAATCTGAGTGCAGGCAGCTGGAAACGGCGAAACGCGTTAGGAGAAGGGGGAACCGGGACACTTGACCTCCACAAGGGATTGAGAGACGGATAGCTATCCTTGACACCCTGGAGGACCAGAGGGAACCCCAGTGATACCATTGTTTGCAAGTATTTTAATTGGAAATTGTGAGTGCACATTGTTTTAAACTGATTTTATATAGCATTAAACAGTATTATACTATTTGGCATTCCTTTCCTCCTATTTTCATCGCATCATTGAAACCCATGCGTACCGGAGTATCGGAAGACTGCCAGCTAACAGTATTACTTTACAAGCCATACACCACAGCAGTGGTCTGTGAGTAGGCAATTTAGCCATTTTTTCGCACTGATTTGTATAACTCAATTCTGAATGCTCTAATACTTCACACTGTGGTGCATTAAGCAAAGAGTACTTATTACACCTGGAAGCTAAGAGTATCTATTACACCTGGGGCTATTTTCACTTTACATAAGGTGAAATAATGCATCTCTGAGAACACCGGGTGACCTTGTATTTTTTATTACTTTTTATATAAAATACTACACTATATACTGTTTCTAAAAATTTCCACTGCCTAGGCGCTGACCTCGATACACGAAAACTACGTTTTCTCTTTTACTTGGACAAGCAGGATACTTCACCTGGTAAGACTAACTGTTTAATACACTCAAGTAGGTGTGGGGTATCTCATAAATGTGTAGGGGTAGCACGTACTACTGGCTGTAGTAATGAATCAAGGAAAATGCAAACCAGATGTAGCAAGGAACCACGACCTGACACAATAGGTCTACCAGGAGGTTGTGTTAGACTTTTATGAACTTTAGGCAGTTTGTAGAGAATAGGGTAAATAGGGTTTTCCTGTTTTAGGAATTCACATATACCCTTATCAATGGTTTTGGAATCAAAAGCCCCATCTATAATATCATCCTCTCTGCATTTAAATTTAACCACTGGATCTGCAGGTAATTGTCTATAGCCATCTGTGTCGGCTAATTGTTGCAAAATTTCCTCCCGGTAATTTCAATAGTTTAATATCACAATCCCCCCTCCCTTATCCGTGGGGCGTATAACAATATTAGTGTCATCTATAAGTGACTTAATTGCCACATGTTCCTCTTTAGAGATATTAGTCTGTATTTACAGCCAGATGCTTTGGACAAACCCTCCTTTTCAATAGCCTGTTTAAATAATTGAATTGCAGGGTTTGTTGGATGGGGCATAAATGTATTCTTTAATTTCAAAGATGATACAGCAGGTTCAGTGGCAACAGTAGTTTTAAAGTGATCTTTCAAAGTCAAGAAATGGTCAACAGTCAATGCCCCAGTCAAAAGTATTAAACTGACACGTAGGTAAGAATGACAGACCTTTTTGATGCAGGCTTGTTTCCACAGGTGTCAGTGACTGCTGTGACAAGTGGGAAATTGGGACCTCTAATCCCTGCGTCTCCTGTCCGTTCTTCCTCCTCCTCGTGGGGTACCTTTTACTCTTCCTCGTCCCAACAGAGGTCTGTCTGTCAATTGTGGAGGTGCCTCTAAAAAAGGGGAGTCACTAGTTTTTCCGGAGCATTCATAGTAGTGCTAACCAGCTGTAGGCCCACTTGAGAGACATCTTCTCCATCGGAGTCACCCGAACTTGTGTCCACCATATTCAGCAGTTTAACCAATTTACGGCAAGGAACCCTGTGAAATCATATATTCTGTTGCGATGATTACCGTTTGCCGCTCAGCCAGGGATATACTGTGAAGCTGGTGTAATCTTCATCAACTCTGCAAAGCTCTTGCTCCTTTCAATACTCCAATCCACTTCTTACAGAAGTCCGAATTGGATCTGACAATTGTAGATATATTATGGATAGGGAAGCTGCGTGGTATTCACTTGGCTCGTTAATAATCCGATAGAAATAAGATATGAAGGTCCAGATCAGTCTCCCTCTTTTTTTAACCGTTCCCCATCCATAACATTATCCTTGTCTCTCACTTTGCAAGGGAGATCTGAATGACTCTGATGCCACAGAACTTGATCCGCATCTGCTTCAGTAAAGTTTGAATATTTCATATAATAAAATCCCACCGTGCACCAATTCTTTGGACAAATATATATATATATATATATATATATATATATATATATATATATCAGTCCGTAGGGTAACCGCACTCCAAAGCCTTATATTCGTAACCAGGGTGCACAGTAATAATTTTTATATACCCACGAAAATATTGGACTGACACACCCTTATAACACTTCACTCCTTTATTTGCATCATATTAAAGTCCAACGTTTCGGTCCTGCTTCGCTCCTTTCTCAAGGATACCAATATTTTTATATATTAATATGTAGATATGGGATTTTTCTAAGGAATAGTAATTATCTATTTATGTTAATTACCATATGACATCATCTTTGCAATTTCCCACCAGTATATGTACATCATGTTGTGACCCTTTTTGACCCTTTTTCCCTTGTATCTTAGCTTTTTATTGAGCATTTGACAAGATGAACAGAAATAAAAGAAGGGGAGGGGATATGGAAGAAAAAACAGGGAAGGAGAAGGAACATATCATCCAAATGCTATACAACTTTTTTCCAAAATACACATTCAATGCAGATTTCCCCACAAGTCTTATGTATCTTACCTATCTTATTCCAATGCATCTGGGCACCTTCTACTTTGATTTATGTGTAATCCATACAACCGGCTGGGGATCTATTGTGATCTGAAGTAACATATCATATCCAACTGCCTTGTGACATATGACTTAATGACCCAGTCCTTCTTTTAGTTGTGATCCTTTGATTGTGTTTATACATATATATATACTGTAAATATATATCTATATATATATATATATATACATACTGTATATATATATATATATATATATATATACTGTATATATATATAATACACAAAAGCCATAAATATCTGGTAAATGATATCCTTATAAACAGTGAGTTCTGATGTAATTCGCTATAAAGAGTGAGTTCTGATGTCATTTCTGTCACATGACTCACTGAAACTTGTTTATTATAATAAATAAATTACCCCCTGGGTATTTTCCACATAGCTGAACAATACTGCAGTGCCTTGGTCTGAAGGTTTTAGAGATCCAGTGCAGACGGTGACTGCTTTCCAGAAAACAAGACTATTGACATGAGCAGTAATAGCACAGTAACTGTCCAACCCACATGTGCTTTGGGAAAAATGGAAGAAAGCATTACAGAAATCCTTGTTCATAAAAGGTAACTGTTGTGTTTGGTAGCCAAGGATGAGGAGAGTATAACAGTGCTTTATTAACAGGTTCATGCAGCCATTACATAACAGCAGTAACTCCTACTTTCACTTTTAAGCTGTACAGTAAGTCCTGTGTATGCACAGTGACACCTGCAGGCCATTTGTATAAACACCACAGTAACAACAGAAAAATGTAAACACCATTGTGTAAATGGACAGTTAAACAAAATTGTTTTGCTGTAAAAATTAGCACATTGCCTGCTCTTATGTTTAAGGGTTTGTTCGCATTTATGTTAAATTTTAGTATGATGTAGAGAGTGATATTCTGAGACAATTTACTTTTGAATATAATTTTTTATCACTTGTGATTTTTTAGCTTTTCATGCAGCAGCTCTCCAATTGGAATTTCACCAATCTGGTTGCCAGGGACCAAATTAGTTCAGATTGGAAAACACAGACCGCATACTGCACTATTACTATTGGAGCTCAAAAATGCGTACAGACTCTAACTTTCTTTCCTGTGAACTGTAAGGAGCTCCAGCAGCTATCATCATCTACTTTTCAAAAAATAGCTGGCGTGTTTACCGCAGCGCATAATGATGCAAAATTAAAACCCTATTTAAAGGGAGTTCTGAGTGCTGATCCTTGCCCATTGTAGATTCATCTTTGAGAGTTCCTGGGTGCTATTCTTGTTCATTCTGATTCCTGTTGTGGCTCCTGCCTGTTTATGAGTACTCCAACTTCTGTGATCTTGACCCTTTCCTGGTAACTGACTATTCTACACTCTGTAATCTGACCCGTGCCAGTTTCACTCTTCTTGATTGATCTCCTGGCTTTGACCTCTGCCTGTTTGACTATGTTTGTATTCTGCCTGTAAAAGTTATAGGGTAGAACTTTTGATATGACGCATAACAAAAGCGGTGTGAAGGTGATACCTTTATTGGCTAACTAAGGTGATAATCGCAGCAAGTTTTCAGAACATTGCAGTTCCTTCTTCAAAGCTGATTACAGATTTTGGCACTGACATATATACAGCATTTTGTTTACAAAAATCTGTTAGGGACAGAAACAACACATAAACATAATTTCTTTAGCAAGCAGGGACATACTTATAGGGAGAAGTGAAAGCAGTGCTGTGATTATCACCTTAGTTAGTCAATAAAGGTATCACCTTCACACCACTTTTGTTATGCGTCATATCATAAGTTCTACCCTATAACTTTTGCAATGAGCGGTACAAAAAACATATTCTGCCTGTACTGACCCGGCCTGGTTTTGACTACATTTTCTGCCTGCTCCTTGAACTGTGACTTGTTGCCCAAAAAGACTTTGCCAACTCTGGCTCTGGATTTTGGAGAGTCAATGTTAATATTCAAATAAAATTCAAATAAAATTTTGGGCCAAAATTTTATTTGAATAGAAAAAAATGGAGAATTTGACAAGTCGGATTTTCGAAGTACTGGCCCTTTAAAATCCTGCCAAATTGCCATTATAGCCTATGGGGGACCTCCTAGAACCCATCGCAAAGTCCTAGGTATTCGAAGGATTGTGCGCAAAATCGTTTGAATCATTTGATTTGAACAAGTTTTAGTCGATTGAAAACGGACCTAGTCAATCGAAATAGGTCCATTTTCGATAGAAAAAGTCCTACAAAAAATTTGATGATCAAATTTCGCAGTTTTTTTCAATTCAAAATTCAACCATTAGTAAATCTGCCCCCAAGTCTCCATCTGCTTCTCTGCAATATCATGTGTTCTATATTTTATACAAAGGAGAATTGACAATATTCATTAATACAAGTTACTGTCCAAGTCATTCCCACAAAGGGTACACAACACATCTTGCTCTAGTAAAAAGCTTCTAATCTCCTAATTATCTATGGATTTAATAGCTACCTAGCTATTCCCCAAGCCTAAAGTTCCCCATACAGTAGCATGCCATTTACATTGTGGGGCAAATTTACTAATTGTTGAAGTGAAAATTCGAATTAAATTCAAATATAAATAATTTGAATTTCGGTTGAAAGTAATTTTTGACTGAATAGCCCAAAATTCGATTCTAACTGAAAAAATTCAAATTTCCAAGTACTGTCTCTTTTAGAAATTTGAATTCGCCACTTTTGGAAATTCAAAGGATTTTGCCCAAAAGGACCTATTTGGTCCATTTTCAATTGAAAATGCCCTTAAAAGTTTTGATTGTCGAATTTTTTAACTTTGAAATTCGACCCTTAGTAAATCTGCCCCTGTGTGTCACTTAAAGGACATGTAAACCCCCCACACAAGAAAATGTAATCAGTGAACACCCTCTTTGAAATCTTTAGATACCAGTTACCCCTTCATCCCTTAGAATTCCTTCTCCTCCTTTAATCCACTCTGCCCCCTCCCTCAGGAATTTATTTTGGTTAATGAGCATGCTCAGTTCTTCTCAGCTAAGATTACTAAATACAACCTCCAGTATAACAGCCAATGAAGCCATAGCATTGCTGGTTCCCATAAAAACTAGCTGTCTGATCCTATTTTTTCTCCTAACCATCTCTCCTGAGCTCACCTTGACCATTGCTCAACCCCAGCAGAACATTTTATTGGAGAATGGTGTGCCTGTGTAAACCTGCATTCTGCATTGCATTATAGCATACATGTCCTGTTTGCAGATGTCAATTCTACTGATGATGCATCAGAGGGAAAATGGCTGCTGGGTGAAAGCTGCTATTTGTTTTAGGAAAATGTGATAGTGCTGGCAAATTAAGGGGGAATATGCGGTGCAAATTATGTGACTTGGGTGGGGAAGATATGCACAATTTATATACATGGTAGGAAAATGTAGGCTTAAACCCACCAGCCTTTGAAATATAAGTTGTTATCTACTGAATCATTATGCGAGTTTGTAACCAATGGGGCAGCAAACCCAAATCTATAGTTGTTATGCAACCATAGTACAGTTTCTTGTACTGAGCCCATTATAATTTAAGCAGCAGATCAGAATATTTAAATCTACTATAGGCTATTACAGGCCTATTTTATAATAGTATAATAGTATAATTACTTCTGCTGGGGGAATATCATTTTCAAACCCACAGTGCATAAAATAACCCCCATATCTTTATTCACCCAGCCTAAAGAATGGTCCTAATTTCAGATTAAATGTATTTTCTGTGGTTACATCCAAGGCATGGCCGCTGCATGTAGGCAATATATAATATATTGTTGTTGGTTACCTTTACTACAATACCCCACAGACTTCCACATCTGTATAGTGATGGGTGAATTTATTCGCCAGGCGCGAATTTACGGCAAATTCCCGCGATTAAAATAAATTCGCCGAAATGCCAGTGAAAATTCGTAAACGACGCGATGCGTCGAAAATGACGCGACGCGCGTCAAAAACGTGCCTAGACTCGTTTCGCGATTTTTGCTGGAAATTCGCACATTTTTAGGCGAAGCGAAACAGGATGGATTCGCCCATCACTACATCTGTACAATATGCAGAAGTAATGAAACTCTGTAGAGCACAGCATACTTATTTTCTTTCTGACAAGGCATTGCTACCAAAGGAAAGGGCATAATAAGGCAAGATATTGTCAATAATGTTTAAACAGCCCAGTGTAATTATTTTTACATCTTTCTACACACAACGCCAGTGATCACACAACCATACACACACACACATATATGGGATCCAACTGGCAATGCTGGTAGTATTCAAATTTGGCCACAAGATGTCAGTCCTATATAGGGTTTACATTTCTTCTGTGGCATGGTAACGCTATAGGCATTTATACTGACTGATCAGCAAGGCTGTTAGTGTAGGCAATCATGAATAATATATGGTGCATTTTGACCTAAAAATTATAATTTTCTTTAAAAATGTCCCCTTTATTGTAGCTCCCCATAGATCTGCTCCATGCACATGTTTCAAATGAGTTGTCCCTGCCAGAAGCTCCACTCGTGATGAGGGGACATATGACAGTAACGCAAATAATCAGTTCAACATTTAATCAGTAAAAAGAACCCCCACACTGCCCATACAGTTATTGTTATTTTAAATCTTCCTTATTTCTTTTAATTTCTCAATTTTCCTTCCTTTTTTTTCATTCTTGAATTACTATGTTACCGTTGATGACAGGGTACTGCAACAGGTGGGCAAGCTATTTCATGTGTAATGAAAATCAATAAAACATATCAGTTTAAAATAAAATGAATATCACCTGCAAAGTATACCAACACAACCTTGTACTGTACCTGTAATTGTTTTGAATTTATAAGTGAATATATGTTGCTTAGAAGGGCAGTACCTGTGTAATATTTAACAGATGCATCTGTGAGCACTAAAATTAATGATTTGGGTGGAGAATTCTCTAAATCCAATTTGAGGCCGTTGATTGCTAGTTCTGGGCAGTCACCTCCCAAGGAGGAGGAGAAAAAAGGTAGAGAAAGAAAAAGAAGAGAAACTATTTTGGCAAGGCATGGACATAGAATTAGTCAATAAAGGTGGCAAATATTGGAGAAAGTCTGTGGCAGTACCCAAAAGGAAACAAAAAAGAAACTGTTGCAAAGGGAGTGTTTCTGGATATGGCAACTACAAACAAAACAACCCAGAGGTAGTGATGGGCGAATTTATTCTCCAGGGGTGAATTCACCAGCAAAAACGAGTCGCGTGTCGTTTTTGACGCGCCGCAAATGACGCAACGCGCGGCGAAAAAGGAGGCGAAGCACCGAAAATGACGCAACGCGCGTCGGAAACGACGCGATTGACGTGACGCACGACTCGTTTTGCAAATTATTTCGCCAATTCCCGTTTCGCTGGAAATTCGCTAATTTTTCGGCGAAGCAAAACGGGTGAGATTCGCCCATCACTACCCAGAGGGCTTTACGTGGGGTTTAATATGAATTGTTATTTGTAGAACTATAAATGTAGCAATGTTGTATGCCTTCCAATAACTAAATGTAACTTGTTTATTAATGATGTGTATTTTATCTTCTATAGATTGTTTCAGTGAACAAGAAACCACCCAGGGAAAGCTTTGAACCCCAGGGTAAGGTAATTCCCTCCATTTCAGCCTTGTTTAATGTTGGTTTTAACCGATGTCTGAAAATCTTCCGGTATTTGCCATTGTATTTATTAATGTATAAATTTACAAGCTAATTAACTTATTCAATGGTTTTAGGTGTTAACTGATTTTTGATATAGTATAAATTGTGGGATATCACAGGATATTGGAAACTTTTACAATGGACATATCATAGATCTTTAGTATTTTTTTTTTATTTTCTGGACTTTATTTACACAAGGAATACAAAACGAAAAAGAAAGGAGAAAAAGTAATTTTTGTTTGGTATAATCGACACACACTTTTTATAAGAAATTACACTGGTTTTACTTAACGAATTAATTAATTAAAGTAATTTTCTTATGTATAAGATATGTTGGTGTAAGCTGATCTGTATGTCTGATGAAGGGGTCCGGCCAGAAACGTTACATCACTGACGTGAATAAAACATGCGGTGGTTCTCCCTCGTGTGTTTGGTAATTGATTCTCAGTCACCTCCATCATAGGCATAGAGGTTATTAAGAAAAGACTAAAGGCAATCTTTTGAATTTGCAGAATTACCAAATGCTATACAATAAAGTTTGAAAAGACTTGTTTTATGGAAACACCAGCATGGCTAGATTTTGGAATAAGCATTTGGAGGTAAGAATTCAGTGCATAAAGTGAATGCAAACACTGCCCAATCATATTTTCTTGAACTGTCGCTGTTCCGAAAATCCCAATACGCCAACATATCATGAATGATTAAATCATACTAGGAAAAGTAGTCTATTAAATCAACATAGCTTAAAGGGATCCTGTCATGGGAACAACATTTTTATTTTTCAAAATGCATCAGTTAATAGTGCTGCTCCAGCAGAATTCTGTACTGAAATCCATTTCTCCAAAGAGCAAACAGAATTTTTTATATTTCATTTTGAAATCTGACATGGGGCTAGACATATTGTCAATTTCCCAGCTGCCCCAAGTCATGTGACTTGTGCTCTGATAAACTTCAATCACTCTTTACTGCTGTACTGCAAGTTGAAGTGATATCACCCCCTCCCTTTCCCCCACCCAGCAGCCTAACAACAGAACAATGAGAAGGTAACCAGATAACAGCTCCCTAACACAAGATAACAGCTGCCTGGTAAATCTAAGAACAGCACTCAATAGTAAAACCCACGTCCCACTGCGTACTATTCAGTTACATTGAGAAGGAAAAACAACAGCCTGCCAGAAAGAAGTTCCCTCCTAAAGTGTTGGCACAAGTCACATGACTGGGGCAGCTGGGAAACTGACAAATGGCTAGCCCCATTTCAGAATATAAAAAAATCTGTTTGCTCTTTTGAGAAATGGATTTCATTGCAGAAGTTTACTGAAGCAGCACTATTAACTGATGCGTTTTAAAAAAAATGTTTTCCCATGACAGTTTCCCTTTAATAAAACCTTTTCATATCTCTCCAAGTTCACATGCCTTGGAGAGCCAGGGACCACAATAAAAAGGGTTGTGAAGGCTTTATATCCCTGTATAAGGAACACAACCCTTCCACATTAGGGTTTGCTCCACCAACATTTTGCTGGACTGGAATTTCATATTTCTGACATCCTCTGTCATCCAACACTGACCCATCTTTCTCCTGCTCTAGAGGAACATTGCAAAGAACGTCTTAAGACTAGATTATAAAGGGCCTGCATGAAACTCTCCTGTCTGACCACATGCAGTTAGTTTTAGCAGGAATAATTCAAAGCTGAGTAGCACTGACCAGTACAGTATATTCTTTTCAACTGTACTATTCTGCATTATGTGCATATTAAGTTAACTTATCACAGCTTCTCCAAGGTTGTTTTACTACATTGTATAGTGGACTTACCCTAGACTTTATCTAATGTATTCTTTTGAAATCCATATGATTCTTCAAGCACTTACATTCCAGCCTACATTATCTGTTGGCAAATATTTGTATTATTAAGGTTATAGGACAAGAGATAGCTGATTCATGAAGGGGTAGTGTATATGTTAAACACCCCCTCTTAAATAAAGTACAACATTTTTTCCCTGAGCTTGCTCTCCTTATTGAAAGAAAAGGGTAATTGAACTCAACCATTGTATACTGTCTTCCTCCATATCAGAACTGTACTGTTATGCTATCAAGTAGTGATGGGCGAATCTCCCGAGATTCGCTTCGCCGAATTTTTCGCGAATTTCTAGAGAAATTCGAGAAAAATTCGCGAAACGAGTCGCGGGACGATTTTGTCGCGCGTTGCGTCAATTTTGTCGCGCGTCTGTCGTGCGTCGCGCCAACTTTGACGCGTCGCGTCGTTTTCGGCGCGCGTCGCGTCGTTTTCGGCGCCTCGCGTCAAAAACGACGCGCGACTGACGCGCGACTCGTTTTCAGCGAATTTTCGCCAAGCAAAATTTCGCTGGAGATTCGCGAATTTATTCGCCAGCGGCAAATCGCGGGAATTCGCAGCAAATTCGACCTAGGCGAATAAATTCGCCCATCACTACTATCAAGCAGCAAATTATTCTCCAACTTTAACGGCTGGATGTCATCGTACATGGACACTGCAGTGTCCACTAAATAGTTCTCGGATGATGTCTCTGAAAGCCAAAAAAAAAAAGACATTGATTTTCAAATTAAAACATTGTCTTCTATGCCATTTATAACAATACTACTGCTTTTAGGTCAGTGTTCCTCTGTAAAAAGTTATATTCTCTTGTGTTTACTACTTTGTTTAAACATGGTTTTTGCCTGCTATATACCTCTGCTTTGCATAACAATATCTTCAAGTAAAAATAGGTATCTCAAGTACAGAGAGATCCAAACAGCTCTCACCAGCCCACTAAATAGCGGATGTCTATGGCATCTTACAGCAGCCCCTCCGGCATTCCATTTCCAATCTCTCAGCAACAGGACCATTCTCACACCATGATCACCTGAAAATATTGTAGGTTAGATGCACATGATCATCAGAATCTATATATATATATATATTTTTTAACTATGCACTTACCTAGGGCTGTGGACATCTGGGCATGGGATTTATCAGATGCCAAAAATACAATCAGCAATTTTAGCA
This sequence comes from Xenopus borealis, assembly GCA_024363595.1. NCBI lineage: Eukaryota > Metazoa > Chordata > Amphibia > Anura > Pipidae > Xenopus > Xenopus borealis. The sequence goes on along the minus strand of CM044447.1, from coordinate 112,578,456 downwards.
ATATACAGTGGTGTGAAAAACTATTTGCCCCCTTTTTGATTTTTTATTCTTTTGCATGTTTGTCACACTTAAATGTTTCTGCTCATCAAAAACCGTTAACTATTAGTCAAAGATAACATAATTGAACACAAAATGCAGTTTTTAAATGAAGGTTTACGTTATTAAGGGAGAAAAAAATCTCCAAATCTACATGGGCCTGTGTGAAAAAGTGATTGCCCCCCTTGTTAAAAATAACTAAGAACAAAAGTAATTGAGATCTATCAGTCTGGTAAAGGTTATAAAGCCATTTATAAAGCTTTGGGACTCCAGCGAACCACAGTGAGAGCCATTATCCACAAATGGCAAAAACATGGAACAGTGGTGAACCTTCCCAGGAGTGGCCGGTCGACCAAAATTACCCCAAGAGCGCAGAGACAACTCATCCGAGAGGCCACAAAAGACCCCAGGACAACATCTAAAGAACTGCAGGCCTCACTTGCCTCAATTAAGGTCAGTGTCCACGACTCCACCATAAGAAAGAGACTGGGCAAAAACGGCCTGCATGGCAGATTTCCAAGGCGCAAACCACTTTTAAGCAAAAAGAACATTAAGGTTCGTCTCAATTTTGCTAAAAAACATCTCAATGATTGCCAAGACTTTTGGGAAAATACCTTGTGGACCGACGAGACAAAAGTTGAACTTTTTGGAAGGTGCATTGTCCCGTTACATCTGGCGTAAAAGTAACACAGCATTTCAGAAAAAGAACATCATACCAACAGTAAAATATGGTGGTGGTAGTGTGATGGTCTGGGGTTGTTTTGCTGCTTCAGGACCTGGAAGGCTTGCTGTGATAGATGGAACCATGAATTCTACTGTCTACCAAAAAATCCTGAAGGAGAATGTCCGGCCATCTGTTCGTCAACGGAAGCTGAAGCGATCTTGGGTGCTGCAGCAGGACAATGACCCAAAACACACCAGCAAATCCACCTCTGAATGGCTGAAGAAAAACAAAATGAAGACTTTGGAGTGGCCTAGTCAAAGTCCTGACCTGAATCCTATTGATACGTTGTGGCATGACCTTCATGCTAGAAAACCCTCAAATAAAGCTGAATTACAACAATTCTGCAAAGATGAGTGGGCCAAAATTCCTCCAGAGCGCTGTAAAAGACTTGTTGCAAGTTATCGCAAACGCTTGATTGCAGTTATTGCTGCTAAGGGTGGCCCAACAAGTTATTAGGTTCAGGGGGCAATTACTTTTTCACACAGGTTTGGACTTTGTTTCTCCCTAAATAATAAAAACCCTCATTTAAAAACTGCATTTTGTGTTTACTTGTGTTTACTTGTGTTATCTTTGACTAATAGTTAAATGTGTTTGATGATCAGAAACATTTTGTGTGACAAACATGCAAAAGAATAACAAATCAGGAAGGGGGCAAATAGTTTTTCACACCACTGTACAATGTACAATATGCAGAGCCTTTTTTACCCTGAAAAAAAACAGGTTAGTTATATGTTTCAAAGCAGCTTTCAAAAGCAATGTTCTGCACCTTGTGCAGCTGGCAGTATGGTATCTCATGTATTCCTATTTTGTTGTGTTTATATTTTTTTTACTTATGATTAATGATATGTAATAAGTCATTTAGCTATTTTGTTTGCACAGAAGGAAGTACAGTAACTGGGTGAAAAATCAGTGAAGCTTGAGCTTGAATTAATTGGACCATTACTTCCTTCACCCTTTATTTTTTATGCAAATTCTGACCATGTCACATTTGCAAAATGCTGTTTTTCTTTTCTTTTTAAAAGTTTCATTACACACACTCAGACCTACTGAGACCTACTGAGATGCAGTAGAAGTCAATGGCAAGTTTATCTATTTTTTTTTTAATTAAAAAAAAATCACAAAACCTTGATTAATTCATTCTTGCTTTTTTACATATGTTCAAAATCATTGAAAATTGCAGTGTTAATGTAGATGATTCACAATTGTTACCCCAATGGCTTGATTGTTGTGCCTAAAATAATACAATCTTTATTTTTAACAATTTGTTAATTAATTAAATAATATTTTGATTTGTTTTATGTTATAATTCTGATTTATATTAATGTATACTAACTGCTTACATATTAGAAAAGAGAAAGAGTGAGTGAATAATCTATTTTATTCACTATATAAATATTTAGATGTTTCACAGTTATTAGTAAATTAAATCACATGGGATTATTAGCCTTCCCATCCCCATAGACTCTTTTTTTAATCAAATAATTCAAAATGTTAAAACGTATTTCCATTTTTTCTACAATAAACAAACAGTACCTTGTACTAAGATCTAATTCTTAGTGATTGCAAAACAATCCTATTGGGTTCATTTAGGGGGTTATTTACTAAAACTCAAATTAATCTTGTTTTTTTTTATTAAAAACAAAGTTGAATCAATAATTCTTCTTAAAAAAGCCAGAATGAAAAAACGATGTAACAAAATGGAGCATCAATTCGAAACATAGGATTGACACTCCAAAAACTAGGCTTTATTAAATTTTCGCTGTGAAAACTTGACTTTATTAGACGAAAAATCAGACTTTATAGGATTTTCCAGGGCAGATTACCATGTCAAGCTATGCCATTTATTAAATCTAATTTTTTTTCTGGTTGAACTTTTTAGGGGGGAAAATAAAAAAGTATTATACCCCAAAGCTGCTAACAATCCATGTCTGAAAATACTCCATCTCAAACCTGTCAAGGTCATGTAGAAGTTAATGGTAAATGTCCCTAAAGATGTTTCTGTGCTAGATAATCTGATAAAGTCTGATAATATTAACAATTCGATAAAATTGAGTTTTCGGAGTGTCAATCATACAATACAAATTGCAGCCCAATTTTGTCACAGAGTTTTTTCGCTTTGACTTTTTTGAGAAAAATAATTGATAAATGAGTTCAATTCGTTGAAGGGAGATTGGTCAACTTTAAAGGAAAACTAAAGCCTAACTAAAGAAGTATGTAGACATATTCTACATTAAGGGGCAAATTTACTATTATTCCCCCAAAAATATTAGTTTTGGATTGCTAATCGAATAGTTTTAGGCTACCCTTTTATTCGATGTTCGATCATTTGACGATCAAATAACGATGAATTATTCGATCATTCGAATGATTCGTACGATTGGAACGATCGAAGACTTTGATCGTACGAATCCTATTCGATCTGGACTTAGCTTCAGAAGCCTATGGGAGGGTTCCCATAGGCTTCTATTACAATTCGGTAGGTTCAATCTGGTGAAGTAGGCAGTCGAATAAATTTTAAATCCTTTGCTGATCCAATGATCGAACAATCAAATATTTGATCATTCATATCTATTCGATCGTTCGCTATTCGATGATCGAATAATCCAAATTTGCATATTCGACCAATCGAATTAATCCTACAATCGGAATTTGATCGAATTCGATCGAACTTCGATCTACAGTATTCATGTGAATTCAGTAAATCGGCCCCTAAGTTTTGGGTTCCTGTACCAGCCCAAGGCAATCACAGCCCTTCAGTGGTAAAGATTTGTGTCTACAAAGATGCTCCCATCATCTTTTCTGCTGATTCACTGCACATGCTCTGTGCTGATGTCACTTACTGAGCTTAGGGACCCACTCACTATCTACAGTACACATATAATAGAAATGTCACAATATAAGGCTGATTATTAATATATACAGATAATTACTACATGGCAGCACAGAAACCACTGCAATTAGCATCAGAATTTAATAGTCAGCTCTGTAGCATCATCTTATATTACAGATAAACCTCATTTTCTGCTTGATAATTTGTGACGACCCCTAAGCTTAGCTTCTCACAGCTGCTAAGAGTCCACTGAGCATGTGAGCATCACAGACACTTTCCAAAATGGTGACCCCCTGTGACAAGTTTGAATTCCTGGATCATTGCTGCTTTTGACAAGCTGTAACTTTAGGCTGGTGCAAAAAGTTCAGTATATAAAATATGACATTTTTTAGCCACATTCATTTTTAGGTTTTAGTTCTCCTTTAAGAAAAAAATAGATTAACTTGAGTTTTAGTAAATAGTCCCCCACATGTTTAAATTATTTTACAGACTTAAAGTATGTACTGTACATCCAAATTATAGAAATACTCCAGTTCAAATCCAAAAAACATTAGATCCCAAGAAGTCTGGATAAGAGGTATCATACAATATCTATACAAGCATATGCTATACATATTTATATACACATCTCTATTATATTTCTAGTGTGTATATTATTTACAGACTACACTAAAAAACTCTGAACTTCTTTAAATAAGTAGGTTGCACTTTAAATTTAAAATGGTTGCAAGCAAATTTTAATGGTATTGTTTACCATTTAATCCAGTCAACAAACTTGCCTAGAATTTAGCACTAAGGATTGAAGGCATCTCCACAAATAACTACACTATGAAAAATCTATTTATTTATTATTCAGTGGATACAGAAATATACAAATCATGTTTTTTTTTCCATTCAGGTTAAGAATGGCAAATCTTTGTATTGTTCTGATATGACCTTAGAACCATAGAGTTGTAAGGCAGCTGTGGAGCGTTCCCCGTCACAAAGCTATTTTATTGCTCATAAGGTTTACGCTACCATGGAAACGTAAACATTCATAACTATTCTACTCTTAAAGGAATAGTAACACAAAAAATTAAAGTGTTTAAAAGTAATTAAAATATAAGATGATGTTGCACTGGTACAACTGGTGTGTTTGCTTTACAAAGACTGGTATAGTTGATATAAAGAAACTGCTGTTTAGCCATGGGGGCACATTTTGAATGTACTTAATTTATTATGGCATTACTACAGATAGAATGCATAATGAACAAATATTGTTTTTTGCTTATGATTCTTTCTGACACTTCCCTTAATGAAGACCACCTTTTGTGGTTGAAACACATTGGGCTTTGGGCTTTTTATGTCTATTAATAAAGACTTTTGTATTTTTATTTTTGGAGTGTGCAATTCCTTTGCTTATTTTTTTAAATTTATGTGGGACATCAACGATGTAAGCCAGCAGGTTTATTATTAGTGTAAAAAACAGCAGGATAATTCACTACACATCACCAGGCTTTGCCATGTAAAAAATGGCATCATTTTTCTCGAGTTTTTTTTTTTATTTGAGTGATTTCCGCTGGAATTTACTTTGTCTGAAACAGAGCAATGACAGCAAATCTGGTGTTCACATACTGTAGCATCAGATAAAACACACGTTGATGAATTCACAATTTATTGACCCAGCTTTTTACACATTTTTTTGTTTTACACAACATAATAAGTATACCCTTAAATACTGAAATAATTCATTTTCAAAAAGTATTGTTTTATTATTTACTGATAATCATACTGATAAATTCTTGTTACCAGGTATTATGAAGGTAAATATCAGCCACAGGCAGATTGTTAATGCTGAGTTATGTATTTGCATGACAAGCGGGTCCTTATCCCTCAGCCATGCCACTGAACCCCATTGTTACATACCTTAATGAAGCACTAGGAGACAGAGTCAGAGCATTAATTCTGATTTTATTAAATAAATAGGACCTTGCCATCCTAACCCAAGGCAATGTTCTAAGGACAGAATTCCATAAGAGATCACTACTATGCTCTGCTGTTCCTCACTAAAGACTTAAGATCAGCACTATGTTATTATATCCGCCACTGATTATTAGGTTGTCTCTGCCTATAGAAAGAATGGCCCCAAACTCTGCTACAAGCAGGAACTGCATCCCTCTGAGAGAAGTTCAGAAGCCCTGTGGCCAGTCCTGAATAGGATGATAGGAAATCTAAGCAGGCTGTCACCTAGCACAAGCAGTAGTGATGTCTGTATCAATCAACCCACCATGAAGTCACAAGAGAGAACCTCTTTTCTCCCTCTTCTAAAATGTACATGTGAGGTACTCTGGCAAAGTCCTACCTGCGGTGACAAATAAAACTTAAACTACATTATCATATACTGTGTCCACTGTTTTGATCAAGAGGAAGGCAAAAACCCTGCCTGAAGCAAGTGTCAATTATGCCTCAAGAGGCATATTATAGGGCACGTATGTCCGCAGTCCGCAGTTTTGAAACAAGGAAAATTATTATACATCTACATCAATATAGCTCTAAGGTGCAGAGTAAGTCAAATTTAAGGTCACCTTTTTTCAGGACTTTTAATATAGTTTTGTGTCCTGTACTTAGAGACAGGATGACTGCAGTCTAAATAAGAAAGTATGGTAGTATTTAATGGATGTCTCTGGGCTTGATAGGATTCATTTGACTGTATCAGGCAGGTAGGAGTAATGAGTAAGCTGATGAAGTGAGTCGGTGCCTTCTTAGGGCCGGTACACACGGGCGTTTTTACCTGCGCTCCCCTGCGTTCCGTTTTGCTGCGTTCAGCCGCAGGGGAGCGCAGGTATAGACGCACTCAATTATTTTCAATGGGGCTGTACTCACGCGAACGCATGTAGGTGCCAAACGCAGGAAAAATGCAGCATGTTGAGTCTGAATCTGCGTTCGGCGCTTACACGTGTCTCGTGGGTACAACCTCATTGAACAAAATGAGGTGCGTCTAGACCTGCGCTCCCCTGCGGCTGAACGCAGCCAAATGCAAACCAGGGGAGCGCAGGTCCAAAACGCCCGTGTGAAGGAACCCTAAAAAGGAAACACTAATACCATGATTTTTAACCTAATTTATTGTCCTTTCTTACAAGTATAAATTCAAAGTGAGTGAACACACTATATTTTCATTTCATAGCATTTATTTATTTGCATTCTAACATAATCATTTGAACATTGTAAACTAGTTTTATTAAATATGTACTATATATTGTTATTGATGTCACCATAGCTAATTAAATAAATAAATAAAAAATACATTAAAATAATATATTTATTAATATAATATAATTAATACATTAATAAAAGATAATATATATATATATATTCAAGAATACAGAATCAGTATACAACAAATCTACTGCTTTCACAAAATAAATTAAATAACAAATCTTGATTTTTTTTTAATTAAATATCTTTTAACAACCGAAGTCTTTTCTGCAAAATGCTTCACTTGTTGTTTTTTTAGTTAAGTATCTCTTTAAGTGGCCACTGAACATATAAAAGCTTTTACATTTTCCACAATAGCTGAAGAATATTCCAGTGCATTGGCCGGTAGGTTCTAGAAGATGACTATTTTCCAGAAAACAAGACTAACGAAATGAACATAAATAGCACAGTAGATGTCCAAGGTGAATGTGTGCCTGGGGGAGAAATGGAAGAAGGCATTACAGATATTCATCTCGCTTTATTGACACCACTGCTATATTTAAGAACCTATATTTGTAACTGAACTGAATATTACTTCTAAACAGATAATGTGGAAATCCCAAAACTACATGAAAAGATCATCTCACTAAGATCAAAATTGAATAGAAGTTCAGTAACACGTTTCACAGGGTGTTTAGAGGAATCTGATTATAAAATTACACAAAAAGATTAAATAATTATAATTAAAAGAATACATGTATTATATATATGTATTTTATATTAAACTATAAAAAAAGAAGACCAATTGAAAAGTTGCTTTGAATTGGTCATTCTAAAATATACTAAAAGGAAACGTAAAGGTGAAATACTGTTTAGATTTGAGCTGGCAGGCATTTTATGCTCTCTGCCACAGGTGAATAAAACACCCTATATAAATCTTAGCCATCTGCATTGCATTTTTGCTCAAACAGCAGAAATTCTTTACTGCAGCTTTGGGATTTCTACTGCATCAGTTTGTCGATATAAAGCCAAAAAAATTATCTGTTCAGAGGCAAAGAGCAACCAGTCATTTTCCACCCTCTTACCCTTTAGATTACTAATGGTGCATTGTTTATGTTTGAAAATGACTGAAAATTATCAAAAGTGGCACCTGGATATATTTATATGAGCATTCAGCCTGTGACTGTTCTTCTTCTCCTGGGGGGTCATTACAATGTGTGAGACCATTCCCTTTTAAAATTTTGTGTGATGTTAATGACCCGTTTCCCTGCCCTCACGCAAGATGCAAGCAGGGCTCAGGGTGCAAAGTCTGTCAGTCTGTTTGGCTGAAGACAAAATACTTGAATTGCTTCCCAGTTATTGTGACTGGACAGAACTCTTGGTGACTGGTTCACAAAAACCCAAATGGTTGTATTCATATAGTAGACATATCATCATTCCAGGGTATTCAATCAATGTACTAAGTGATATGTTAGGTAAATTAAATATATTTAATTTTTGGTGGCACTGGTCCTTTAAACTGGTGCTCAGGTGAGAGAATAAAAATGAATATGAAAAAGTGAAAATAATTAATTATTGAAAAAAGGGAGGTGAGTGCAATGTACAGTATCACCTATGGTTATCTTAAGGAAAATGTTCTTCAATTAAGAATAAGTGAGGCTTTACCAGAGGCTGCAGAGGAAGATGTAGTAGCGGCAGAAGCAGCTGTATCTGAAAAGCAAAAGAAAGTTTATTACATATAACAGGGATCTGTACCATTTCTCTTTAGCAATTAACTATGGTAAAATTTGTGAAACACATGGAAGTCAGCTAGAATTTTTCTGCAGTGAACTTTTTGTGAGCATAATACATTGGAGTCTCTGGGCTTATTTTCTCTGTGACTTTTTCTGCTGCAACTTTTTACATGCAGAAAACATTGGACTCTATGGGCAGTTTTTGTCCCTGTAGCTTATTTTGTGCAAAATACATTGGGAGGCTTTTTTCTTGTGGCAACATTTTCTGCAGAAACTTTTCCCATGCATTGGGAACAGGCAACATAATTAGTACATATTTTTATTTCCCCAAATAAGAGACTAGGTAGATAATAAGGATTAGCATTAATGTTAACATGCAAAAGTGAAAACACATAAGGGCGCAATTATGTCCAGATTTACTAAGGGTCAAATTTTGAAGTGAAAAAACTTCCAGATTTGACCATTGAATTTTTTTAAAGGGCTTTTCCAATAAAAAATGAACCTATTTCAAATAGGTCAATTTTTTAACTGAATAAAAATTGTTCGAATCGTTCAATCGCATTGTTCAAATCCAATGATTCAAAGAATTTTGTGCAAAATTCTTTGAATTCCTAGGACTTCCTTTAGGACAGATTCTAGGAGGTCCTTCATAGGCTAAAATGGCAATTCGGCAGCTTTAAGGGGCGAAGTGTCCAATTCTAAGGATTTTAAAGGGCCAGTACTTTTTTTTCTATTCAAATAGAATTTTGGCTTATTCGATAGTTGAAGTAGCCCAAAGTTACTTCGAAATTTAAATTTTTTAAATTCAAATTTTATTTGAATATTCACTTCGACCCTTAGTAAATGTGGCCCTTAGTGTTGTCTTTAAATTAGCAACTAAGTAAGATAACAAGGATTAACGTGAACATGCAAAAGTGAAAATTCGTAAGGGCTCATGTATGTCTGCAAGCTCAGTTGTGTTCATCCAAACTTTCCTGCAGTCAAAAAGTAAACTAATGAAATCAATTTGCATATTTTGTAAAATGGACATAGTAATTATGGGGATGTGGCAACAAAAAGGGGCATGGTCAAACAAAGGACAATCTTTTTGTTTCTGTTCTGTTTCCAAAATGTTGAGACGTATGCAGCAATTAGGGAGATGACTGTATAGGACCCTAGAATGCAAGTGAGGCTTTACCAGATGTTGTAGATGTAGTAGTAGAAGAAGCTGGAGCTGAAAAACAAAACACAGTTTATTACATATAACAGTTAGTGACAAACAAATGCTTTCCATTTTGCTTTGGCAAAAAAATTCCTGAACTACAGTAACATTTGTGAAACACATGGAAGGCAATGGGCATTTTCTGCAGTGATGTTTTTCTGAGCATAATACACTGGAGTCTTTGGGCTTATTTTTTCAGCATCTTTTTCTGCTGCAACTTTTTACATGCTTGTAGGCGCTGAACGCAGGTTCAGACGCAACATGCTGGATTTTTCCTGCGCTTGTGTGAGTACAGCCCTATTGAAAAGCATTGAGTGCCTCTATATCTGCATTCCCCTGAGGCTAATTGCAGCAAAACTGAACACAGGTGAGCACAGGTAAAAACGCTTGTATGTAAGAGCCCTGACTGAGCTGACTTTTGGCAGAGAGCCCAGAATAGATACATAAGATACTTTTGTAACAATTTTATATAAAGCGTTCTTTTGGGAGAAGTAAGACTCATGTCTCAAAGAGCAATTCACCTTCATTAGCAAAACTGTAATAACATAATTACCACAGAAATGTGTTCAAACTTTTATAACCTGGCAAATTTTGTAAAATGAGCATGCTAATCTTTTCGTCCCTCTTTCTGTTTCCAAAATGTTGAAAGATATGCAGCACTTGGCAGAGTACTTAATAGGACATTTGAATGTAAGTGAGGCTTTACCAGAAGTTGTAGATGTAGTAGTAGAAGAAGCTGGAGCTGGAAAGCAAAACATTATTACAGGTAGTGAAAAACAAATTTATTCCATTTTGCTTTGCCAAAAAATTGCTAAACTACAGTTACAGAAACACATGGATGTCAATAGCAGTTTTCTGCAGTGAACTTTTTCTGAGTATAATACATTGGAGACGTATTTACTCAGCATCTTTTTCTGCTGCAACTTTTTGCATGCAGAAAACATCTCTATTGCTAGTTTTGTCTCTGTGATTTTTTTTTAGTGGCAACTTTTTCTGCAGCAGCTTTTTCCCATGCATTGGGAACAGGTCATGGCATTAGTACATATTTTATGTCCTCAAATAAATATATTCAATTTGTATTGTCTTTAAATTAGCATCTAGGTAATGTAATAAGGATTAGCATTAATGTTAACGTGAAAACATGTAGGAGGTCTCTTGAGATAAGTAAGACTCACATCTTCAAGGGTAATTCACCTTCATTAAGTAACACATAAAAAACACAGAACCTGGCAAATTTTGTAAAATTGGCATGGTAAGTAGGGGATGTGGCCTCAAAACTGGGTAAGGTGAAAATAAAAGGGACAATCTTTTTGTCCTTCTTTCATTTTCAAAAATGTTGGGAAGCTTGAGGCTTTACCAGAAGTTGTTGATGTAGTTGAAGAAGAAACTGAAAAGCAAAACACAGTTTATTACATATAAAAGGTAGTGACAAACAAATTTATTCCATTTTGCTTTGGCAAAACACTTGCTAAACTACAGTAAAATTTGTTAAAAATACATTGGGATCTAAAGGCATTTTTTTATGGCAACTTTTCTGCAGAAACTTTTTCCATGCATTGGGAACAGGTCACAGTATTGATAAATATTTGTATGTCCCCAAATAAGTATATTCAATTTGTGTTGTCTTTAAATTAGCATCTAGGTAATATAATAGGAATTAGAATGAACGTTAACATGCAAAAGTGAAAATGTATAAGGCTCATTCATGTTCGCAAGCTTAGCAGCGTTCTCCCAAACTTTCCTGCAGTCAAATAAGTAAAATAATTAAATTTGCTGCACAATGAAAAACTAATAGGTCAGCAATTAGGGAGAGTACTTTATAAAACATTTGAATGTAAGTGAGGCTTTACCAGTTGTGACAAATACATTTATTCCATTTTGCAAGGATTAGAATATTCGCATGAATAGTCGCGAATAGTCTCAATTCGATCGTGCGACTATTTGAATATGCAAATTAAGTATTTTCGGCCAGTGAATATAGAATATTCGGGCGCATCGAATAGATTGAATAGATCGAATAAATATATATTCGAGCGCTCGACTATTCGCCAGTCGAAGAAGCTGCCCTTTAAATTTTTATTCCACTGCCTAATTCGCCAGATTGAACCTACCAAATTGCAATAGAAGCCTATGGGAAGTCTTTTGCTAAATTTCAATTGTACAATCGAACACTTCGAACATTCGATTCGTACGATTTTGGCGAATATTCTAGCGTTTTTTTCTGCGACTATTCCTGCGACTATTCGATTGTACAATTCTGGCAAATAGTCGAATATGCGCTCAAAACTGGCGAATATTCCATTCAATTTTGGCTAATATTTATTCGCCAAATTTTCGCCAGTCGAATTCGAGGGCTAATAGCCTTCGACAATTCAATACCATGGAATTCAATAGGCATTTTCTGCAGTGAACTTTTTCTGAGCATAATACATTGGAGTCTTTGGGCTTATTTTCTCATTGATTTTTTCTACTGCAACTTTGTACATGTAGAAAACATTGGACTCTATGATCGGTTTTTGTCTCTGTGACTTTGTGTAAAATACATTGGGATCTAAAGGCATTCATGCTTGCAAGCTCAGCTGCCAAAAAAGTAAAATAATGAAATCAATTTGCTGCACAATGATAAACTAATAGGTGAACCCTTAGGGAGAATACTTTATAGAACATTTGAATGTAAGTGAGTCTTTACCAGTTGTTGTAGATTCAGTAGTAGAAGTAGTTGTATCTGAAAAGTAAAAGCAAGATTATTAAATATAACAGGTAGTGACAAACAAATTTACTCCATTTTGCTTTGGCAAACAGTTTGCTAAACTACAGTAAAATTTGTGAAATGCATGGAATCTAATAGGCATTTTCTGCAGTTAACTTTTTGAGCATAATACATTGGAGTCTTTGCGCTTATTTTCTCATAGATTTTTTCTGCTGCAACTTTTTACATGTAGAAAATATTGGACTCTATGAGCGTTTTTTGTCTCTGTGACTTTTTTGTGTAAAATACATTGGGATCTAAAGGCATTTTTTGTGGCAACTTTTTCTGCATTAACTTTTTCTAATGCATTGGGAACAGGTCACAGTATTGGTAAATATTTGTATGTCCCCAAATAAGTATATTCAATTTGTGTTGTCTTTAAATTAGCATCTAGGTAATAAACTTTCCTGCAGTCAAAAAGTTAAATAATTAAATCAATTTGCTGCACAATGAAAAACTAATAGGTCAACCCCTAGGGAGAGTACTTTATAGAACATTTGAATGTAAGTGAGGCTTTACCAGTTGTTGTAGATTCTGTAGTAGACGAAGTAGTTGTATCTGAAAAGTAAAAGCAAGTTTATTATATAAAACAGGTAGTGACAAACAAATTTATTCCATTTTGCTTTGGTAAAAATGTGCTAAACTACAGTAAAATTTGTGAAACACATGGAATTCAATAGGCATTGTCTGCAGTGAACTTTTTCTGAGCATAATACATTGGAGTTTTTGGGCTTATCTTCTCATTGATTTTTTCTGCCGCAACTTTTTACATGTGGAAAACATTGGACTCTATGAGTGGTTTTTGTCTGTGGATTTTTTTGTGTAAAATACATTGGGATCTAAGGCATTTTTTGTGGCAACTTTTTCTGTATTAACTTTTTATAATGCATTGGGAACAGGTCACAGTATTGGTAAATATTTGCATGTCCCCAAATAAATATATTCAATTTGTGTTGTCTTTAAATTAGCATCTAGGTAATATAATAAGAATTAGCATTAACGTTAACATGCAAAAGTGAAAATGTATAATGCTCATTCA
>CM044447.1:112515658-112556296 GCA_024363595.1 Xenopus borealis | reverse complement strand
AAGCATTCTGGATAACAGGTGCCTACAATATGTATATACAGAAATATACTATATATGTTTTGATATACACATTTCTATTTTATTTATAGTGTAGATATTATTTTCAAAGTATACTAATAACCTTTGAACTCCTTTAAATAAGCAGGTTGTACTGTAAATTTAAAATCGTTACAAATAAACTTTAACTATTCAAACACTTTTTATGGTATTGTTTTTTACGTATGCCAGTCAACAAACTTGCCTTGAACTTAGCACAAAGGATTGAAGGCACCTTCAATAATATCTACACTATGACACATCTATTTATCTTCTATATGTATTTATATATTATTCTATGGATACGAAAATATACAAGTCATGTTTTTTCCATTCAGGTTAAGAATGTCAAATCTGTGTATTGTTCTGATATGACTTTAGCACAATAGAGTTACAAGGCAGCTGCGGAGCACTTCCCTGTTACAACGATTATTATTATTCTTGCTCATTGGGTCATGCTACCATGGAAACCGAAACATGTTTTACTGTTTTCTATTTAATAATATTCTAATCATTCAGCTGAAAGGGGTTGTTCACCTTTAAATTAAATTTTATTTTGATGTAGAGATTGATAGTCTGAAACAATTTGCAATTATTTTTTTCATTTTTTGTGGGGTTATTTAGCTTTATATTCAGCAGCTCTACAGTTAGCAATTTCAGCATGTGGTTGCTAGGGTTCTAACTACCCTAGAAACCATACATTGATTTGAATAAGATACTGTAATGTGAATAGGAGAGGACTAAATAGAAACATGAGTAATAAAAAGTAGCATTAACAATAAATCTGTAGCTTTACAGAGCATTGTTTTTATATGAGGGCACCGACCCCCATTTGAAAGCTGAAAACAGTCAGAAGAAAAAGGTAAATAATTTAAAAACTATAAAAAAGAAATAATGAAGAACAGTTTAAAAGAATTAGCCATTCTATAACGTACTGAAAGTTAACTTAAAAGATAACCTTTAAGAAGGACAAATCTGTGTATTGTTCTGATTACAACTTATCACCATGGAGTTGGAACACTACTCTGCTGAGTTACACTTTGACAGCGACATACATATGGATCTCGCATTTGTGTTTGCAGCATCTTCCATGGCTACAACTAGTACATATATATCTAGCTTTGTATGATACTGGAAAGGCTACTTGTTTTAAATAAACTAATACTGCTCTGTAAAAATTTAAAATGTTAATTTTAATATTGATATAATTGATAATTGATATATATATATATATATATATATAGAGAGAGAGAGAGAGAGAGAGAGAGAGAGACTGTAGAAGATTTAACAGCACTCCTTCCCTGACAAAGGCTCCTGTGTGGAGCCGAAACGTCGGATCTCAATAAACTTCCACACTGTTTTAACATAACGAGTTGGAATTGTCCTTGGAATGCGGTTAAATCTTCTGCAGTCTATGTAAGTCGCATCATGAACTATCACCCAGGCTATCTCTAAGAGTTTAAGGATGTGTGTTCCTTCCATTGTGCTATGTTATGTCTACTATGGTGTGCTATATTTATTCTTTATATATTTCACAATAAAACTGATTTATGCTTAAAAATGTCTCTGATATAACCCTAATTTGGTTACTGTCTCTTTAAATAGCAATTTACCCTTGGCAATGCATGGGCCCTGAGTCCCTTTTGCGTATGAAAAGTACTGGGAACTGGGATTTACAGTGCAGTGCCTCCACCTAGTGAAAGAATTTGGGTAATCTGGGGACATGTGAGACCTACCTAACTCACTATTAGGTACCTGACTGAGTCTACAAGTCAGTAATTTTTATTATCAAAGTCTCAATCCTTTGGAAGGGGTTAATAACCACACAGTTCAGTTCAAATGAAATGTCCCTTCCCAGGGCTCTTATACCCCAGGTAGCGCCACCTTTCCCAAAAGTACCTCTGCCTTTGGAACTTAGCAGCAGCTCCCATGTAGCAGGTACATGCACAAGAACTGTACTAAAATTGGTCGCATTTGGAAAATTTAATGGTCAAAGTGCCCTCATTTGCATATTAAAAATTAGAATTTTTTTAAAAAATGTGATTGAATTTCGAATCCTTCCTGTGAATTCAGTAAATGGGCCCCTGAAACCTGATTAGTGGGCATCATAATAAGTGATAACAAATAATCAAAATTCATTTTAAGATTGATTAAATAGGTAGTGCAAAAAGGCCATTATTAAAGTCCATAATAAATAGTCCATAAATAGTCCATAAATAGTCCATATATCCATCAGGTGAAATTCGCAATATTTTTAAAAAAATCATAGTATTTAAAAAAAGAAGAACAAATCCAGTGTAAGGCAAACTCAAATGTCTTGTGCAATATATATGAAGATAATATGTTTCCATAAAATGTATCCTTCAAGTGACAGACTGCAAATACCTAAGTATACAAGTCCAATGTAAGATTAACCAAAATGTCCCATGCAGTATAAAGCACCGAAGGTGATATTTTTCCATTTTTATTACAGAATGTAGCCAAGTGTTTCATCA
The DNA here is from genome assembly GCA_024363595.1 of Xenopus borealis. Taxonomy (NCBI): domain Eukaryota; kingdom Metazoa; phylum Chordata; class Amphibia; order Anura; family Pipidae; genus Xenopus; species Xenopus borealis. The sequence continues at coordinate 112,553,765 of CM044447.1, read as the reverse complement.
GATAACAAAATTTGCAGAAACAAATAAGTTTCAAAGTGTTGAAATGTTGCATCCTCCAATAAATTAGTAAGGGTTTTCCCCTGCCAACATTACCCAAGTTGTGCCAAGTTGTGCCAGGGTGTTCGAGTGTAGTCCTTTCTCACATCAATAATTTAAGATAACAGGTCAGTACTATTATTGGAACATAAGTACAGTTTTACTCCTGTATCGATTGTGCCTATGGGCATATTTATTACAAGGTGTAAAAAACAGAAGGATTCACTACACACCAGGCTTTGCCATGTAAAAATTGCATAATTTTTCACATAAAATAAAGCACACCTTGACAAAGTTGCCATTTACTTACACAGCTTTTTACACAACCCCTAAATGTATTGTTTTCTGTATTTACTGGTAGGCATACTGATAACTTGTTTGGGCCAGTTGGGTTTGTGCGGGCTGGTTGAATTGGGTTTGAGGGTGGGCTAGGCCAATCAGGTTCAGCTGTGGCCTGGGCCAATCGGGTTTGAGGGTGCTGGGCCAATCTGGATTAGGGGTATGCTGGACTACTGGGGAATTAAGGGAATAGGAATCAGAGCTTGCACTGGAGCGGGGCCCCCATAAGTGCGGGGCCCAATTGGGCCAAATTGGTCCAATGTGCTTAAGACTGGCACTGTTCTGAAGGTAAATCAAGCACAGGCAGATGGTTTCTAGGTATTGTTAATTCCGAGCTAAGTATTTGTAATACCAGTTTGACATAAGAAAATAAGATAGGTATGGCATCCTTTATTCAGAAGCCTGAAATCTTAAAAAATTCCCAAATTACGGAAGTAAATAATTCTGTTTGTTATTTAATTTTTCTCTATTATAGGCAGTGCTTGAATTGGAGTGAAAAAAAGTGAAGGGATGCTCTGTGTGGTGAGCGTAGTGCAGTGTGCTAAAACAAGCCCCTCCCACAACCATAAGCCACACCCATTATTATATTAAACCTCACACCCCAATACTTTCTGGTTTCGCCCACTTTATAGCAAAACCATTTTGCTATTTCCATTTTGCTATTTCTTTCTAATGCCCAGTTTAATAACCAGTATGCAGAGATTTAAGTATGTGACCTGTAGGGACCCCAAAATGAAAATTGTGCAGGTGAATTTTCTTGGCTTTTAATCCTGCTATTGCTGTGTATTGTTTCATAACATAGTACAACTAGTGATGGGCGAATCTCCCGAGATTCGCTTCGCCGAAAAATTGGCCAAAAATTCACCAAACGAGTCGCGGGACTCTTTTGACGTGCATCGCGTCGTTTTCGACGCGCGACTCGTTTTTCCAGCGAATTTTTGCTAAGCGAAATTTCGCTGGCGATTCGCAAATCTATTCGCCAGCGGCGAATCATGGGAATTCGCCGCAAATTCGCCCATCACTAAGTACAACCCCATAATATTCTATATTACCTAAGATTATTTCACATACTATATATCATTCTCTCACTATTCTGTAACCTGCTGCTGTTTAATACCTTTATTTTCTCTTTTAGTTTCACCTGTTTACTTCTATCTTTTTTGCTATAACCCTCTCTCCCAGCAATCTTTTCTCTCCTTTTATCTTCTATTATTTAACTATATTTTATTTTACCTCTGCATTTTATTTGCATGCAAAAGTGGAGAAGAGCAAAAGACAGTTCTGGACTGGGATGCAAATCTCTTGAATCCGCTCTGAGGGGATGCTATTTCACAAAAAAGTGAAGTGATGGCATCCCTGTGCATCCCTCCCTAATTCCAGCACTGATTATATGGCACATGTATGTTCGCAAGTGCAGTTTTGAAACAAGGAACATTATTATGCATCTAGATCAAGGTGCAGACTAAGTCAAATTTAGTTAATCTTTTCCATAATTTTAGTATAGTTTTGTGTACATTTAACAAAGAAACGGTGACTGAAGTTTAGATAAGAATGTACCATAGTATTCAGTGGCATCTCTGACCTTTATAGGATTTATTTTACTGCATCAGGCAGGTAGGAGTAAGGAGTAAGCTGATGAAGTGAGCCAGTGCATTTTTTAAGATGAAACGCTGATATCATGATTTTTAACCTTATTTATTGGCTTTTGTTACAAAAACAAAGTTAGTGCGCACACAGTATTTTCATTTCAAAGCATTTATTCATTTATTTTCTAGCATAACCATTTGAACTATTGCAAACTAGTTTATTATTTAATGTTATTGATGTCATCATATTTAATTAAATACATTAATAATTAATTAAAAACAACTTTTAATTCATAAATTAAAAAAGATAATCTATTGCACTTATATTCATGAATAAAGAATTTATATTTTCCATGATAGATGAAGATGAATTTATTCTATTTGATTGCAGTTTCCAGAAATGCAGTGTAGAAATCTACTGCTTTACACAAAGAAATTATAAAACAAGTCTTGCTTATTTTGTTCACCAAAGGATCACATAACTTAAAAAACTGAATACTTTTCTAAAAGATTCTTCACGTTACGTTTTTTTTTTACTATTTTCAAGTTTTTCTGTAAGAGGCACTGAAAATATAAAAGCCTATACTGTATATTTTCCACAATAGCTGAAGAATATTGCAGAGAATTGGTCTGGAGGTTCTAGAAATCCAGTGCAGAAGATGACTACTTTCCGGAAAACAAGACTAATGAAATGAACATCAATAGCACAGTAACGACCCAAGATGAATGTGTGCCTGGGGGAATAAATGGAAGAAGGGATTACAGATATTCATCACACTTTTGTGAGATTAATTTTAAAATGAAATTGACTAAACAATTATTTAAAAACTATAAAATAATGAAAACAATAAAAAGTAAATAATGTATTATATATTTATATTAATATTTTTGTATTTCATATTAAACTATAACACATTTTTGAAAAGTTGCTTTGTATTGGCCATTCTAAAACATATTAAAGTTAATCTAAAGGTGAACCACCCATTAAAAATTCATTTGAGCTGGCAGGCATGCTTTTATGCTTTCTGTCACCAGTGAATAAAGCACCTTGTAAAGCTTTACTGTGGCTTTGGGTTTTCTTCTGCATCATTTTGTTTTTTTGTTTGATATTAGGCAAAAAAAAATTCTGTTCACATGCAAAGAGCAACCAGTCTTGTTGTACCCTTTTACTCTTTAGATTACTAATTGTTTGTGCATTGTTCAAGTTTAAAAAAAACCTGGGTGTAATCAAAAGTGGAACCTAGGGATATTTATTTGACCTTGTGCATTCAGCCTGTGACTGTTGTGCTTCTTCTTAATTGTAAAGGGGAGGGGGGGCACTGTAATGTAAGAGACCATTGCCCTTTTTTATGATATTTTGTCAATGGCCTATACTTCTGTCCCCACCCAGGGTGGAAGCAGAGCTCAGGGTGAAAAGTCTGCCAGTCTGTTTTTTTATTGAAGGTGTATGTCTCTTTCAAGAAAATAAATGGATAGCTCTGTGGAAAGGAGACAAAATATTTGAATTGTTTCCCATTTGTTATGACCACTGGCCAAAGCTCCTAGTGACAGGTTCACAAAACCAAATGATGGCACTCATAACTGCCATATCATCATTCCAGGATATTCCATTAAAGTAAATGTTATGTCAGGTAACATTAATATATTTAATTGTTGGTGGTATTGGTCCTTTAAATTGGTGTTCAGTTGAGATAAGAAAAATTAATCTGCATACAGTTATCTTAAGGAGAATATAACGTTCTTCAAATAAGAAAGTGAAACTTTAACAGAAGATGCAGATGAAAATTTAGTAGTAGCAGAAGAAGCTGGAGCTGAAAAGCAAAATAAAATGTACTATATATAACATGGAGTCATGAACAAATCTCTCCAATTTCCATTGAACTATGAACTATGGTAAAATTTGCAAAACACATGGAAGTCATTGGAAGTCAAATCTCTGGGCCTATTTTCAGCTGCAGCTTTTTACATTCAGAAAACATTGGACTTTATGGGCAGGCTTTGTATCCGTGATATTTTTTTTCTGTGTCATCAGATTTTTTTTTTGTGGCAACTTTTTCTGTGCATTGGGAACAGGCCACCGCATTGGTACATCATTTTTATATGCCAAAATAAACATATTTAATTTGTGTTGTCTTTGAACTAGCATCTTGGTAAAATAATAAGGATTAGCATTAACAATCACATGCAAAAGTGAAAATGCGTAAGGACTCATTTAAATCATGCAGTCAAAAGTAAAATAATTAAAACAATTTGCTTGACAATGAAAAATTAATAGGCCAGCACTTAAGGATAGGACATTTGACCGTAAGTTAGGCATCACTAATGAGGCGCAAGAGGCTTTGAATATTAGTAGAAGGATTTTATATGCTATCCTTTGCTTAACAGATAGCTACACTTAGGATTTTAGTTGGAGTTGAGCAGATTCCCTTTTAGGAGAGAGTAGAAGGATCCTGGTAGCAGAGTTTAACATTGATTGAAGGGGAGAGAGATGGGAGTAAGGAAGACCTGTTAGGAGGAGATTGCAGTAGTCTAATTGGGATAAAATGAGGTCCTGGATTAGTGTTTTGGCTGTTGTTTGTGAAAGAAACGGGTGTATCTTGGCTATATTGTGGAGAAAGAAACAACAGGTTTTGACAGTGTTATTAATAAGACAATATGGTAAGGATTAGCATTAACATTAACATGCAAAGTGAAAACACATAAGGGCTCATTTATGTCCGCAACCTCAATTGCGTTCTCCCAAACATCATGCAGCCAAAAATCAAAATGAAATCAATTTGCCTGATAATGAAATATGAATAGGCCAGCACTAAGGGTGAGTACTTAATAGGACATTTGAATGTAAGTGAGGCTTTACCAGAAGTTGCAGATTTAGTAGTAGGAGAAGGAGCTGGATCTGAAAAGCAAAATAAAGTTTATGACATGTGACAGGTAGGGACAAACAAAGCTGTTCCATTTTGCTTTGGTGAAAAATTTGCTAAACTACTGTAAAAATTGTGAACTGCATGGAAATCAATAGGCAATTTTCTGCAGTGAACTTTTTCTGAGCATAACACATTAGATTCTCTGGGCTTATTTTCTAAGCGATTGTTTCTGCTGCAAGTTTTTGCATGGAGAAAACATTGGATTCTGTGGAATGTTTTTGCAAATGTGACTTTTTGTACAAAATAAATTGGTATCTCAAGGCGGTTTTCAAAATTTCTACAGCAACTTTTTCCATGCATTGGGAACAGGCCACATCATTGGTACAAATTTCTATTTCCCCAAATAAATATATTTCATTTGTGTTTTCTTTAAATTAGCATCTATCTACGTTTATAAGGATTAGCATTAACATTAACATGCTAAAGTGAAAACATTTAAGGTCTCATTTATGTCCACAACCTTAGTTGCGTTCTCCCAAACATCATGCAGCCAAAAAGCTAAATAATTAAATCAATTTGGCTGACAATGAAATATGAATAGGCCAGCACTAAGGGTGAGTACTTAATAGGACATTTGAATGTAAGTGAGGCTTTACCAGAAGTTGCAGATTTAGTAGTAGGAGGAGGAGCTGGATCTGAAAAGCAAAATAAAGTGTATTACATGTGACAGGTAGGGACAAACAAATCTATTCCATTTCACTTTGATGAAAAATTGCCAAACTACTGTACAATTTGTGCAATGCATGGAAATCAATAGGAGATTTTATGTAGTGATTTGTTTCTGAACATATCCATTAGATTCTCTGGGCTTATTTTCTCAGCGATTGTTTCTGCTGCAAGTTTTTACATGGAGAAAACATTGGACTCTGTGGAAGGTTTTTGTAACTGGGACTTTTTTTTGTGCAAAATATATCTCAAGGCAGTTTTCAAATTTTTCTACAGCAACTTTTTCCATGTATTGGGAACAGGTCACATCATTGGTATATATTTCTATTTAACAAAATAAATATATTTTATTTGTGTTGTCTTTAAATTAGCATCTATGTAAAATTATAAGGATTAGCATTAACATTAACATGCATAAGTGAAAACATGTAAGGGCTCATTTATGTCCGCAACCTCAGTTGCGTTCTCCCAAACATCGATAATTAAATCAATTTGCTGGACAATGAAATATTAATAGGCCAGCACTAAGGGTGAGTACTTAATAGGACATTTGAATGTAAGTTAAGCTTTAACAGAAGCTGTAGTTTTAGTAGTAGGAGAAGGAGCTGGATCTGCAAAGCAAAATAAAGTTTATTACATGTGACAGGTAGGGACAAACAAATCTATTCCATTTCGCTTTGGTGAAAAATTTGCTAAATTACTGTACAATTTGTGAAATGCATGGAAATTAATAGGTGACTTTCTATAGTGAATTTTTTCTGAGCATAATACATTAGATTCTCTGGGCTTATTTTCTCAGCGATTGTTTCTGCTGCAAGTTTTTACATGGAGAAAACATTGGATTCGGTGGAAGGTTTTTGTCACTGTGACTTTTTTTGTGCAAAATACATTGGTATCTCGAGGCAGTTTTCACATTTTTCTACAGCAACTTTTTCCATGCTTTGGGAACGGGTCACATCATTGGTATATATTTCTATTTCCCAAAATAAATATATTTCATTTGTGTTGTCTTTAAATTAGCATCTATGTAAGATTATAAGGATTAACATTAACATTAACATGCTCATTTATGTCCACAACCTCAGTTACAATCTCCCAAACATCAAACAGTCAAAAAGCAAAATAATTAAATAAATTTGCTGGACAAAGAAATATGAATAGCCAGCACTTAGGGAGAGTACCTAATAGGACATTTTAATGTAAGTGAGACTTTACCAGAAGCTGCAGATTTAGTAGTAGGATGAGGTGCTGGATCTGAAAAGCAAAATGTTTATTACATGTGGCAGGTAGTGACAAACAAATCTATTCCATTTCACTTTGGTGAAAAACTACTGTAAAATGGGTGTTTTCTGAAGTGAACTTTTTTCTGAGCAAAATGCAATGGGGCCTCTGGCTTTTTTTTTCAATGACTTTGTAGATGCAGAAAACATTGGAGTCTATGAGTGTTTGTTGTGGTGACTTTTTTGTACATTTAAGTACATTGGATTCTAAGTCTGTTTTTTCATGGCAACTTTTTCTGCAGTTATTTTTCCATGCATTAGGAAAAGGTCTCATCATTGGTACATATTTTTAAATAAATATATTGATTTGTGTTGTCTTTAAAGTAGCATCTAGTTGAGATGAGAATTAGCATTCATTAATTAGCATTAATACTTAAAGTGGACCTGTCACCCCAAAAAAATATTCAAAATCATATTTTATCACATTAGTCAAGCAAAATTAACATTAATTACACTATATAAATTATTTTAATCTTGTTTCCTTCAGTCTGGGAATTCATAATTATAGCAAGCAGGCAGGAGCCATTTTGTAGACACTGTTATTAAAGCAAGCCTTGCATCATCTCAGAATCTTGTTTGTGCACCAGAATGGGGACCTGATGTCTAACCCCATGTCCTGGCTACACAATTAAATGGTTAAGAGAACTGGGGGAATGTGTGGGGAGTAGTGACATCTAGGAAGTGCTGAATGGAAAGTGAAAGTAATTATCTGCCCCACCTCTATGCCTAAGGCATAGAGGAGTGGCAGACAATATTTGATTGACAGCTGAGATTTTTAAATGAGCTTTAAACAGCTATGAATGCTTTAATAAAAATTTGAAATTGGATTTCATGTTTAATTTGAAAAGGACTTTTATTATACAGATTTTTGTGTCTTGGTGACAGGTCCACTTTAGGGGCTTTTTTATGCCTGCAAGTGCAGTTGCATTATTGCAAATTTTCCCACAGTCAGCCAAAAAGTAAATAAAGAGCATAAATGTGTTGGACAATGAAAAATTAGTAGGCCAGCACTTATGCAAGTGTTTACCAGTGGGAGCAGGAGCTTGATCTGAAAAGCAAAAGAAATCCTATTACTTTTAATAGAGTATCGATATTACATTTTTCACATTACTTGAAGTTCATATTTCTGTTTTCTGGCACCCCCCATTACACCTTCCTATATTGTCATGGCCTCAGCTGTTCTACAAAGGTCTTTATAACACCCCACCTTACTAACAAACCATATCTCCACATACTGGACTATTTCGTTTCTGTATTGGCCTCGCAATTTCCTCCTCCCTGGTATCCTCCTGACATGCATGTTTATGGAATGTCACTAGATTCCTACCTATATAAATCATTACCAGGCAGCATCCGATATTTACTGTATCTACATTTTTTTCTATTTTCACTTTTTCCACCAAGTGTAGGTTCTCTAATCTATTAAAGAAGTGGTTCACCTTTAATATAACTTTTAGTATGTTATAGAATGGCTTATTCTAAGCAATTTTTAAACTGGTATTCATTATTTATTTTTTTATAATTTTTAAACAATTTATAATTTAAATAATTTATTCTGTTTCCAGCTTTCAAATGGGGGTCACTGACCCCATCTAAAAAAGCAAATGTTCTGTAAGGCAAATTTATTGTTACTGCTACTTTTTTTATGTTTTGTAATTTTATTCAGGCCGTCTCCTATTCAAATTTCAGTTTCTCATTCAAATCAATGCATGATTGCTTGGGTCATTCAGACCCAATCAGATCGCTGTAATTGCAAACTGGAGAGCTGCTAAATAAAAAGCTAAATAACAAAAAACACAAATAATACAAATTGGAAAGCAATTGCAAATTGTCTAAGAATATCACTCTCTAAGTCATACTAAAAGTTAGTATAAGGGCTCTTACACCCGAGCGCCTGAAGCTGCGCTCCCCTGCGTTCTGGTTCGGGTTTTATGCGTTCAGCCACAGTTGAGCACAGCAGTAGATGCCTTCAATTTTTTTCAATGGGGCTGTACTCACACAGGTGCATGTAGGAGCAGAACAGAGGAAAAATGCAGCATGTTGCATCTCAACCTGCGTTCGGCACCTACATGTGCCTGTGTGAGTACAGCCCCACTGAAAAAATTGAAGGTGTCTACTGCTGTGCTCCCCTGAACGCATAAAACAGGAATACAGGAGAGCGCAACCTCAGGTGCTCATGTATAAGAGCCCTAAAGCTGAACAAGCCCTTCAACTACCAGCCTCTTCCTAAATTTAATCCCAACATAATTACCATCTTCACTGCCTTGGACTGTTAGCTGCTCTCGGTAGGGTGTATCAATACAGGTACATGGAGCGAGCTTGATTACAAGGCCCGGTATATATTTCTTTAGGGAAATATGTGTGGTTGCAAAGAGATTGCCTGCTCCCCCTTAAATACAGTGCGGCCAGCATTAAGCAAACCTGTATTCATGGCAGGCGTGCAGGGGAGGGACATAGGGGACCCCTCTACCTCCTCCTATCTGTTCCTTAACTTGAACATTATTCAGATGCTGAAGTTAGGGAGCCATGGTGGATGCAAGAAGGAATTGGACTGCACCTGTCAACTTGGGCTGTGCAAATCATGCTGGAACAATATTGCTAGTAGTGATGGGCGAATTTATTCGCCAGGGGCGAATTCCCGCGATTCGTCTCGAATTTGTCGCGCAAAAACGAGTCGTGCGTCGTTTTTGACGCGACGCGCCGAAAACGACGCGATGCGCGTCAGAAATGACGAGCGACTCGTTTCGCGAATCGGCGAAAAATTCGCGAATTTCTCTGGAAATTCGCAAATTTTTCGGCGAAGTGAAACGCGGCCGTTTCGCCCATCACTCATTGCTAGGGATTCACCAAATCCAGGATTCTGCCTTTTTCAGGAATCTGGATCCTAATTTGCATATGTATATTAGGGGCAGGTAGGGAAATCATGTAACTTTTTGTCACAAAATTTTTTTTCCACTTTTTCCTTTCCCTAATTCGGTTAGTTTTTTGCCTAAATCTTTCAGTAGTGATTCGGCCGAATCTCAGAAAATGGATTTGGTGCATCCCTAAATATTATAATATTGTGGAATAAAATATTGTGGAATATTATATTTCATTAATATTTTTTTTAATTTAGCACATCATGTATTACATATTGCCGCATATCCTTACTTACCTTGCCTAATGAATGGTCCAATTTTGATGTTGAAGGTATCGTCTGTCGTCTCGTCCATGGAACGGCTCTTGCATGTCTGCAATACATTTGTATATATATATATATATATATAAAATACGAGGTTAACTGGTGCACACTCCACTTAAGTCATCTGCCTGGGTGCTGAAAAACCAAAACACATCCTCAGTAAATACTCCGCACTCCAAGGTCTCGTGTAAAAAGCAACAAGCTTTGTTGCTTTTTACACGAGACCTTGGAGTGCGGAGTATTTACTGAGGATATATATATATATAATGTTGTTTGAAAGGGTGGTTGAGATCAAGTATAATAATACATGGAAAGAAGGAATAAAATCTAATGAATAAAGAAACAACAGACTTCACTAAAGTGCTCAGCTTTGGTATGATGCAACATGACATATCAATTTTCAGTGTTGTTTTGTACCATGTTGCAATAAATAGAAAATAAGGATTTTACACTATTTCCTGCACATTTTAATCTCTCCTAGTAAGAAGTGACACCATACAGTTATATTTCTACAAACTTTGATGTGCAAATGTTAAATCAAAAAGTCTGTAAGTACCCATTCAAACACTCATTTGTGGTGATTTTTAAAGGGTGGTGGGAGGTGTGCATAGTAGTGGAGATGCTTATGGGGGACATATATATGGTCATAGGACTTCTCAGTGATATGTTAAAGTATGGGGCTCATTACCAATTGGGACTGTTTAATCTGCAATCCAAAAACGTTGAAGCTAATCAGAAAATGGCCTGTGACACATTATAAAATGCCTGCTTTTCTATTCAGATGGTTGATGTGAATACTGTACTTCCTTTTCCCCAGTTTTCTGAAAGCACATTCACAGATGGTTGTACTCACGGGTGCACAAGAACCGGTACTGCTGAGACATGCATAGACCTCACAGTGCAGATAGACTTGCTTATAATCCCCGGCAAATGCGAACACTTCGAAAGAGAATTGTGCTTCACTAGCTAAGCCATTTTTTTGTACTTTGACGGTGTCATCATACTTGACAGGGCACCTGTACAAAAGATGGGAACATGTAATGATAAATTATAGTAGCATATAAATATGAAAATCAAATAAAGGTAGAGATTCAGAGGTTGGAGTTATTGCTCTTCCGCCACTGGAAAGTGCCCCTCCATCTCCAGCCCCTTACAACCCAGCTACACACCTATGGTCATGACTACCCCAATACTATACCTGTTTTTGATGATATAATATTTAATTGTATCATCTGGATTGTTTGATGGAGTCGCATAGCAGTTTTTCAGTACCATGGCATACTGAGATGGATCGGGCCCATCCAGGAACACTCCAATGTAAATGACTGTGTGGGTGTACAGTGTAACTTCTGTTCCTTCATATGGATATTTACAGTCGCTGCTGTTGAAAACCATCATGTGAGCCTTAAACTCTCCAGTGCCATTAGTAGAAATATGTGTAGTACTATAAATGGCAAGAAAATAGCAAATGAGTTATTGCAAATATATATTTATAGTCAACTCATATTCCAAAGTGAAATCATTCTAATTTTTTATAACTATAATCCAGTCCTACAAAGAATTATTCAAATTGATTGTAATTAAAATGTATATTATTTCATTTATTGTATCGATATATTAAGCAGCTTATATAATCAGTGACTGGCCAGTCTACTACTTCAGGACAAGTAAAAACAGTGAATAAATACAACCATAAAAATATATTATTAGATTAAAAATAATCAATTCATATACACTTCTGACCACAGTTCTCGACACTATGCCATTTCCAAATTCATTTCAGCAAAAAATGTAAAATAAATCTCCTTCAAAGGTGGAACCACATCTGTAGCCCAAAAATAGTCCAAAAACAAGAGAGCTGTATATTGCTATATAGTTATATATGCTATATATTCTACGTCCCCTGGTCTCCCAATATCTCACCACCACCAATATATCTCACCACTCGTCCTCCACATTCACACTACTGTTTTCTTTATTGAATATGTTTCATCTTGCAAAAATCACTCCCAGCATGCATCTGTTTCACCTCCGCTACTCAAACATGGCAATGCTTTCCAACCAGCTACATGTGTGTTCCACCCAGGATCTTAATATTGATATCTTTTTTGATCAGAATGAGTTTTGGTCCCTCTAGGAAATACAGTGCTATATGTATTGCTCAAAGCTTCATCAGGCCTAATTTTAAATAATCAGGCAAAATTTTACCTAATTTTCACTGGACAGATGGAATTCAGTAGGGATGCGTTTTACAAAAATGTAGTACATGGCTGAATATGAAAGGGCATGGTCTGGGCTGAAGAGTTCATATTCAAGTGCATGATAAAATGTTGTTTTATGGTTTATCACATAAAACATATGGGCTATCCATCCATGTACTTACTCTTTCTTATTAATTAAACCACCCTTGAGCAAAAAAAAAAAATATGGATTCAATTTGATTCAATTCAATTTGAAGAGAAAAACTTTTCTTCTAATTCAGTTCCAGCTTTATTCCCCATAGACTTCACTAGAGTTTTCATGTGATAAACAGTAAGATGAGTTTGTCATAATTGGATTACAACTGGCTGGGAAAATATGGAATTTAATTAGGAGATTATAACACAGGTTGAAGGTTCAACAGAAGCTGAATATGCACTGTACGTCAAACACTTGAGAAGCATATAACAAATAGTATAATTTCAAAATCACAGTTACATAGTTAAATCGGGTTGAAAAAAGACATCAACTTAAACCCATCCAAATGAAACCCTGCAACCATGCACACACACACCCCTCCATACCTTCACAAAAAATGAAATATGCCCATACCTATACTAATTATAGAGTTTAGTATCAAAAGAGCCTTTGATATTATGTCTGAAAAAATCATCCAAGTTACTCTTAAAGGCATTAACAGAATCAGCCAACACAACATCACCCGTCAAGGCATTCCACAACCTCACTGTCCTCACTGTGAAGAACCATCTACGCTGCTTCAAATGAAAGTTCTTTTTTTCTAGTCTGAAGGGGTGACCTCTGGTGCAATGATCCTTTTTATGGGTAAAATGGTTCCCTGATATGTGTCTTTAATGCCCTCTACTTTACTTTTATATTTTAATCACGTCCCCTCACAGGCGCCTTTTTCCAGAGAAAACAACCCCAACCTTGACACGCTACCCTCATAACCATCCCTATAACCAGTCTAGGTGAATGTCTCTGCACTCTCTCCAGCTAATTTTAACATTAAAGGACTGGAGCCCAAAACTGCACTGCATACTCCAGATGAGGCCTTACCAAGGACCTATAGAGTGGCATAATTATGTTTTCATCCCCTGAGTTTATGCCCTTTTCTGCAAGACAGTTCTTGTTAACTACAAAATATACTACTTAAGGAAACTCCCAACACACTGTCATTAAGGGGCACATTTACTATGGGTCGAAATTGGAGGATTAAAAGCCCTCAAATTCGACCCTCGAATTTTAATGCAATTCGATCTATCGAATGATCGAATAGAAATAATTCGATCGATCGTTAAAATCGGTTGAATCGATCAAATTTTTTTTATTCGATCAAAAAACGTAGAAAAATCCTATGGGAGCTTCCCATAGGATTCTATAGCAACTCAGTAGGTTTAAATTGCCGAATTAGGAAATCGAATTTTATTTAAAGGGCCAGTAACTCGAATTCAAAAAATTTGAATATTCAAATTTTAACAATTTGCTTCGAATTTTGGGCTATTTAGTAGTCGAAGTAGCCCAAAATTAATTCGAAACTCAAATTTTTTAAATTCTAATTTAATTTGAATTTTCACTTCGAATTAATTGGACCCTTAGTAAATCTGCCCCTTAATGTATAACTTGCATTTACATTATTTTTGCAAACCCTTGCATTTATCAACATTGAACCTCATGTTCCAGTTTGCTGCCCAGTTTTGCAATTTAGTCAAATAACTATGCAAAGTGGCAGCATCCTGCATAGAACTTATAGTTCTGTACAATGAGCAAAAACAGAAACAGTACTTTCAAAGCTCACTTCCAGGTCATTAATAGTTGAAAAGCAAAAGATCAAGTACAGAGCCCTGCGGTACCCCACTAACAACACTAGTCTAATTGGAAAATGTTCCATTTACCACCACTCTTTATAGTCTCTCTTTTAGCCAGTTCTCTATCCAGGTACAAATACTATGTTCCAGGCCAACATTCTTTAATTTAACCAGTAACCTTCTGTGTGGCACTGTATCAAATGCTTTAGTAAGGTATAAGTAAATCACATCCACTGCCCTCCCAGAATTGCGGTCCCTGCTTATCTAATCATAAAAAGACATTAAGTTAGTCTTGCAAGATCTATTAGGCATATAAACCATTTTGGCATAGGCTCATAGTATTATGGCTTGCTAAGACGTCAGGTATCTTATCCTTTGTTAACCTTTCGAAAAGCTTTCCTACCACTGACTCCCATTCCAGACCTGTGAATCAAGATGACTATACAAAAATATTTACAACAGTTAATTATAGTAAATATTTTTATGCTGCAATGAAATAGGCACCATCATAAATAAAATTTATGACATGAAAGCCACCTTCATCTTAGTATGTATAAACCTGGAAATAATGGCAGACATCACTGATAAATTTACCTGATTATGGGATTCACAGCAGTGAGAAGACTTAGCCTCATATCAAGTGGGTAAATACAGGTCGAAGTCGTTATCAGCTTATCTCTTATAATGCCACCAGGAAGTATAAACGAAAATTCAAAACTGGTTTTGTAAAAGGCATGGGTTCCGTTTGCCTGTCAAAAATCAGAAAAACAAATGTATCACTTTGAACATAATATAACAATAATACAACTCTTCAGATAAACAACTCAGGCAGCATGATAATAGTCTATAGCACACAAGGTTGTTTGATATCACAACACTGGAGAATTGCTCTGGTTGAATTTCTGTGGACAACAATCGAAAGCCTTGTTGTGGATAATATTTGTGGGTCTCAATCACTGCTCTATATGTCTGTGTGTATTTCTATCATAGA
This sequence comes from Xenopus borealis, assembly GCA_024363595.1. Lineage (NCBI taxonomy): Eukaryota > Metazoa > Chordata > Amphibia > Anura > Pipidae > Xenopus > Xenopus borealis. The sequence goes on along the minus strand of CM044447.1, from coordinate 112,538,737 downwards.
CGTTCAGTGATATTTCCTTTGTACTGTAACTCATATTTCATTAACTTTCCAAAGAAATTATAATGAAGACAGATATGAGTTGTGAGGCCCAAACTAGCAATCTTTGGGTTCTGGCAAATCACAGAGGGGTTGCTGGAAGAGTCCATAGAAAGTCTCTATTAATTGGACTGGCTGGATGCTGTTTGGGTATCTGTGTGTTTGAAATGCGAGGGTGTTTTTTGACTCCCATTCAAGACCTGTGAGCCGCTCTTATGCTTGAACATTTGTGCCTACTCTTGCCTATAGCTGGAGGACTGGAGAGTGGGTCTACTAAAGGATATGCATTGGCATCATTGTGCTGTAAAGAAGATGTGGCAGGGAAGGATTACTTATGGATGAGGAGAATAAGAACAGGGTGTCATGTTTAAGGCATCATGGTATATCTTTGTTTCTATAATCAGGCCAAAGAAGCTCTTCCTTTCTTTCTACATATTTATATTTAGGCTATAGGACTTCCCAATACTAGAACATTTCATGTGGATACCAAGACATGGTCATGGTAAATGGTCAATTGAAGTTGCTTCCACCGGCTAACCAAAATAAAAAATACAGCTATCTATATACTAAATATAAATATATATACAGTATATACACATATATATATTACTTCAGTACACAAAGAACAATATATAAGTAAACAAGGTGAGCATTACTTACAATTAACATTGTTCCACAGTTCCCTGCTTGCAAAGTGGACAGAACTGAATATGTGTTGGTAGTTTGATCATTCAGGACAGTAAAGCAATGACTATTTATAAGCTCTATATATGTAACTTTGAGTTTTAGAGCTCTCAGCTGACATTTGCGGAAAGTTGTTTTCATGCTCTGCGCTCCACAGCTCACAGCTGGTGTTAAGTCTTTGAAATCTTTGAACAGATACAATAAAATCACAATTGTCACAATACAATTATTTCCCAAGAATCCTATTTTTTATTGGTCTCAGAAATACTACATAATGTAGCATGGTTTTGTAAGTGTGTGTACAAATAAATATTTACCCATTTTTAAGTATTTAAGATATGTAGTTTCCAAAAATTTATAAAACACATGTATAGTGATGGGAGAATTTATTCGCCTGGGGCAAATTTGCGTCGAATTCCCGCGATTCGCCACTGGCGAATAAATTTGCGAAACACCAGCGAAAATTCGTATGGCGAAAATTCGCAAAAAAAACCGACGCATCGAAAACGACACAACTCGCATCGAAAACGACGCAACGCGTCAAAAACGTGCCGCGAATCGTTTCACGAATTTTTCAGCGAAGCGAAACTGGGTAGATTCGCCCATCACTACACATGTAGTATGTTGTGTTTTCATGGACCAGAGTGTCATCCATAAAAAATGTGGGTATCTATACAATATATATTTAGATAATAATAGAAGACAGACACCATACATTTTTATACCATATGAGTATGGGCAGTATGGCGGCACTTGTGCCTTTCAGTGCTGGGGTCCTAAGTTCAATTACAAGTTGAGCGCAAGCAAGGAATTTGTATGTTCTCCCAATGCCTTTATGGGTTTACTCCAAAAATATACTAGTAGAATTAGTGATTCTTGATAAAAAAAAAATTTGGCCCTAGTGTGAATGTGATAGAGACTTTAAATTATAAATGTATATAAGGCAATGAATGATATATAAAGTGCTGCAAAAATGTGCACAGTAAGTGCTCAGTAAATAACAGATATTGAGTATATCATATCCTTTTATTCTGAACTTTCATAAACTGGAATTTGGTCTCTGTATCAAAGGGTAGAGGGCAGATATTGTGCTGTAAACATGTAAATGTTCGTGTTATGTTTATGTGTTTATTTGGGAATAACTGTGTTGAATGATTTTTAATATATGACATGTCTATTTAAAAAAAATGATAGGTTATAGGGGCATATATAATCAATCTTTGCAATTTACAATATAATTCAGCTTTGCAGTCTAAAGAATGCAAATTTTGGTATGTTGCTTTAAAAATTCACATTTGTTCTACTTTGGATTTATGATCATAACAAGTAAGGAATTTCCATAAAACTAACATTTGGTGCTTACAGAGAATATGTGTTTTTACCAATACAAAAGAAAGTGGTTACATTACCTGGGTCTACTGATGTCTCTTAGAATATTAACTATTTGTAAATAGGCCAAAAAAATTAAGGCAAGAAAATTCTACTGGTTAAAAATTCAGAAAAAAACCCACACATTTTTCTGATGTTTCATGAATGTGAAAAACAGATTGAAACTGTGGCAAAACACTGTTTGTAGTAAATAAATAAAAAGGGTGGATAAACTGCATACTATCTGCCCCTGAGGGTTTTTGTGGACCCATTTGCTTTATTTGTTATAAGTTAAGGTTTAAATCTTTAGGTTTGATTAATCTACTAACAGTTAAAAAAGTGAAAGCTAAAATCTTACTGTTTTCCATGAGAAAAGGGACTGTCACTATCTATATTCTATATTAGTAAATTACCCCTAATACCAACTTCCTAAAAGTTCTTAAAGGGCACCTATTGGGGGATCAAGCCTTCAAACCCCCCAACCCAGTATGGGGAAACAATGCTATTTTTGAAAAAAACATGCCCCACGCAGGTGATATGCTGTCTTTACCAGAATGGAGCTCCCAATGTGGGTGGTCATACTATATTTCATCATATACAAAGTATAATAATCAAGCTTGGACATTAGGCTTAACTTGTATTATTGTTTCCCATAGTGGCCAATATACGGGTGGGAGACTTTCTTTTTTCATAAAATGATATTGTTCCCCCATCACCACCAGAGTGTGGACTCTATTTACCTTTAACTCCAACATTAAAAGCATTATTTAAGCATCTTTTATAGAATTTGTGTCTTTTGACAAAGTTTATATATATCATACATACTAGATATAGTCCGATTGTCCTTGCAGTAGCACCCATAGGACCTGGATACAAATCTGCATTCTTCATCCTCAGTGCATGAGCAGTCATCATTATGTGTTCTGGCATCTGATGAGATCGAGAGTTAAGATTCAATGAAAATATTTTTATTTCTACCTGAGAACCATCTAATAGGCATCATTATGGGAGGCACACAGGGCATTTTGTTGCCTGAAAAAAATGTGTGCCATGCGTGGGTGACAAATCACCTTAAATAACTTCACATGTGGAACAATGAAGATTGCTGTGGGTAAAAAAACACATCAGTTGGGAAGTCATATGAAGTTTCTATTAACTGATTTGTTGTGTTTTGCCCATGGTGATCCTCATTGTTGAATAAGCAAAACTCCTATACTTTGCCTGTTGAAAGGTTAACATGCACAACTAAGGGAGTCCATCAAACCAACCCTAAGCCTAACCTAGTATAATGGAACTTTGTGGTGTGTGTCATACCATCACACTGAGAGATGTGCCTGACACAATTGCATATTATGTGTTAAAGTGTGCACAACTCAACTTGCACTTTCAGGCAAATTGAATGCAGTTGTAATTAACATTATCTATGGCCAGTGGCTGTAATTTCTGATGTGGGCTGTCAAGCTGGTGTGTGTACCCTATTCTTTAGACACAAGTGCACTGCATCTATTGGCAGAGACTGCTGTAAAAATTCTGGATCTAGCACCAAATTTGGAGATGAGAGTAGCTCCAGTGTTCACCTGTGTCAACATAACCCTGTGCTCAACTATAAAGAAGTGCAAGGAGCAGCAAATTAATGAATTCACTGAGATTTAAAGAGGTTATTCACCTTCCAAACAGTTTTTTCTGTTCAGTTGTTTTCAGATTGTTCTCCATAAATAAAGACTTTTTTTCAATTACTAATAATTATCATTATTTATCTTTTACTGTTTTTCCAAAATCTAAGTTTAAAGTTGAATGTTGATGTCTCTGGTGTTAGAGTCTGGCAGCTCAGTAATTCAGGCACAGACTCTAAACTGTTACAATTTTGCAACATTTAGTTGATACATTCACAGCAGCATCCCTGGAGCATTAGCAACTATTGTATCATTTCTTACAGCTGCCTTAAAGGGCACCTATTGGGGCAAAATTATACCCCCAAACAAAAGTGCGGGCTGATAGAGCCCGCATTCAGGTTGGGGTTTTCGCTAGCGGCCTTGCTCCGGGAGGGAGCTCCCGGAGCGAGCAGCCGTCTCCCCATAGGCGCGCATGCGCAGAATGAAAAAGCGGTCACAGTTCTGGCTGCTTTTCATTCATCGCTTGTGCGTGACGTCATTAAGTCGCGCGCCTGTGGGGAGACGGCTGTTCGCTCCAGGAGCTCCCTCCTGGAGCGAGGCTGCTAGCGCTTGCGAGGGGCAAATTTTTTTTTAAAAAAAAGTGAAACCCCCAACCGGAATGCGGGCTCTATCAGCCCGCACTTTTGGTTGGGGGTATAATTTTGCCCCAATAGGTGCCCTTTAATGGAACCCATAGATTCTGCTTAACAGGGACAAATATAAGAAATGTATTCATTAAATGTATCAGTTTAGAACAGTTTAGAACTGATCTGCTTTAGAAGGTGAAAATGACACTTTACACTTAAATATTAGAAAAACGGTTATAAATAGAAAAATTGGAAAAAGTCGGTATTCTGGGTGATCTATCTGAAAACAACTAGTTGTTTGAAGGTGAACAACCGCTTTAATCAGATTTTTCTGAAAACTGTGGCTGATACAGCATGACCACAGCTGTCGAAAATGCCCCTATATTGTTTTAAAGGACAAGTAAAGTTTAAATAAAGAAATAGACTAAAAGTGTTGTACAAAGATGCCCCAGTAACTACCCATCTTCTTTTCTGCTGATTCACTGCATATGCTCCACACTGCTATCAGTTACTGAGGTTAGGGACCGACTCATTTATTTAGAATATAACTGTCACAATATAAGGTTGATTAATAATTAATACAGATAATTACTACAGTGCAGCTAGCATTGGAATTTAATAATCACCCATGTAGCATCAGCTTATGTTACAAACAAACCTAATTTTCTGATGGATAATTAGTGACGACCCCTAAGCTAAGCTTTACAACAGCAGCTCAGAGCCCACTAAGCATGTGAGTGTCACAGACACTTTCTAGGATGGTGACCCCCTATGACAAGTTTGAAGTCCTGGATCATTGCTGCTGTTGACAGGCTGATGCTGGTGCAAATTCAGTATTTAAAACATGAAATTTTTAGCCACATTTCCTTTTTAGAGTTTAGTTCTCCCTTAACAATGTAATTGTTAAGGACCCTAGGGACACCCCTACCTTTTCACTGTTGAAGGGGGCAGCAAGCAAACCAAAATGGACCTGCCACACCTGACCTCTACTTAACCTGCTATGAGGGAGTTCTTCAGTTGTGCATGTAACCCCACAAAGAAACTTACCCTGTAAAATATATATATATATATATTTTTTTTTTTAAAGTTCCTCATAGGCAAATGCATTAGCATAATGTACATCTGCAAAATGTTAGTAAATAAGCCCCAATGGCTTGAATATTACAGGTATATCTTTTTTAGTAAGCATAGCAAAAGTACCTGTGCAATATGCTAAGGAACAGGTGGGTGTTCCTTTCAGCTTATAGACATGGTATCCACCAGGACAAGCCTTAATCTTTACAGTTGCTGACCAGTGACAACAATCTCCTGCCCAGTGGGCACAGGCTTGGCGACTGACAATACCATCAGCTGGAATGGGATGTGATCCATTTAACCACATAGGTGCATCAGTATTACAACTCTTTGCCTGAACACAGTATTGGGGCATGCGTACCCCTCCACTTCCAATGAAACGATACCAGCCCACTTTGTCACTGTCACATTTGATGTTCTCATATAGGCCTCTGCAAGTGCTTCTCCAGGGTTCATCAAGAACAGTGTGATCAACACATGGATCAGAGCAAGAGTAGGAGCTGTCATTTGGAATACATTCCATATTGCTCCCGCACACACCTCTGGAACATGGATCAGGTTCACAGTCATTACCAATGGCTCCAGGTGGACACTGGCATATGTAAGATCCATTATAATTAATGCAAATTTGCGATTGATGGCAATTATTCAGGTCTGAGCTAGAACACTCGTCAATATCAAGACAAGTGTTTCCTGTTCCTTTAGTGTATCCATCAGGACACCTGCAGTAGTAGGAGCCAATTGTATTTTCACAATATCCAAATGTACAGTTGTTTAGCCAGTGGTAGGCACATTCATCAACATCAGAGCATGAGAGGCCATCTCCTTTGAATCCATCCTTACAGATACACTGGAAGAATTCAGGATACTCTTCACATATGGCATTAGGATCGCAGTCTTCACAGCTTACATTTTCTTGATAAAACAAGCAAAATATGTGATACAGTTTATTTCTGTTAAATCAATTAATATGCATTGGTAATGTCTCCACTTATATAATAATTATTACTGATGATTATGACTTGTTGTACGCACTTCTTTTTGATATTTGGACAAAAGAGTATGATTAATTACTCGTACTGTAGATTTGGTTATCATCATCCCTATGCTTTGGGGTAAATGTGGACTTAAGCTGGCCATACACAAACTAAAATAAACTGCTAATTTGGCCCTTGAATCTGTAGCTTATTGCTCTAGGTGATGCTTTACTGGGTGGGCCATGAGTTAGGTCAGTGTTGCTGTGTTAAGGCCTCTTAATTCTCCCCCCGACTGCTTTGTCAGTGCTCTCCTTTCTCCCCATTGATTTACTATTCCATGTTTCTTTGCCATTTCAGTTTGCCAATATATCTACTAAAGCATGGCTGTCCAGTGACCTGGTTGTGGCCTTCCTAAGTATTTTTACCACTCCCTGCATGTATGCATGTTCTACTGTGTAGGATTATTGTGATATAGTTTGGTACACAAACATGTAGTATGTCAGGCCATAGATGAAACTAGTTGGATCACACTGCTTTAAAGTTTTACAAAAAGTCTTATCAAATGTCAGTATAACAATGCATTATTAATCTAATATATAACAAATAGTGGTTGGCCAACCCCCAACGTACAGGTTATAATATAAACCATACAGTAGATTTGTTAGCAGATATTAGTTCCAACTGGGATTGGCACATAGATGACTGTTTGCTTCTAAGATGGTGGCCCAGACTCACTGTGTAAATCACGGGGAGACTAAAACCAAATTCACAGAAGATTTTGGAGAAATATCATATTAGTGTGCTAAACAAATTGACAATGATACTTCAGTTTTATCATTATAAACTATTTTGGAATACTGTTGTCTTCTACAATACAAACATTTTATTTTAAGGTGAAATAACCCCTTTAAAAATAGTTTTGTAATCAATATATCAGTTAGATATATTTATACATCTTTTAGTTAAAAACTTATTTTTACCCATAAAATTGTTTATATGTTTACATAATGTTAATGAAGTACAGCTTACCTGGGTTACAATTGTTGGTTGCTGAAAGACAACAAATATAACATTTCATAAATAAAAAATATAGTTTAACAATAAAATTCATTTTATTTATTTATCTTTTTTTCAGACTTTCTATATTCCGCTATTAAAATATGTGATCTGCAATGTAATCCTAGCCATGTTAGTTGATTTAAGAGGGGCAGACAGGAGGAGGCACACTCCAGGAGGTGTACCCCATCCAAACCCACTACCTCTCAATATCTCAGTATCCCCTAACTTGCATTTAATTTAGAAAGGCAAGTTACAGAACTTCAGAAGAACTTGTAACATAACTATTAAGATCTACAGTTAGTATAGGTAGTGGTGTGTAGTTTATGTATGTGAGTGTATAGATAGGCCTGTATAAGTATGTGTAAAATGTGCACTGTGGTTCATTTGGCGAGTTGAACTTGATGGACTTTTTTCAATGAAACTTCACTATATAACTATGTAACTGTAGCCACATGTACATTTTCTAGTCCCATTGCTTTGTTTAAAAGAACAATTAGCGATGGGCAAATCAAACCCATTTAGCTTAGCCAAAAATTAGCAAAATGACGGAAAATTCACAAAATGCATTGAAGTCTAGAACCAGTGTGTGTGTGTGTGTGTGTGTGTGTATTTTGGCATACATTAATTTTGACATGAGCTACAATTTTTATATGCGTATCCAAATGCATTAAAGTCAATGGGTGTCCGAATTATTTTTTGTCACAGCAAATTTCCTACTGCAAATTTTTGTCGCAGTTTTGTGAAAACATAAGCCGTCTGCAAAATCCAGATAATTTACGTGAATCCATACCTGCTGCATAAATTCACCCCATCACTAGTTCCCTGCCAAGCTACTAGAAACTCAGGAGGTAACTGGTGCCACTGTTAAAATTGTCCCTGCTACAGAATTTATTATGATTTCCAGTATGATTGCGTCTGAGAACTAGTGTGTGGCCCCTGTGTGAGGACAGGTCTTGTTCATGCACCTGCTACATTGGAGCAGCTACATACAGTAGTTCCAAAGGGAGAGGTACTTTGGTAAAAGGTAGTGCTATCTGAGGTATAAGAGCTCTTGGGAAGGGGCATTTCATTTGAACTAAACTTTGTGGTCATTAGCCCTTTTTGGAGTGAATGGGACTGTGCAAATAAAAGGGCCATGTTAGAGAGAAAGTCAGTGGGATATCTAATAGTGAGATAGTTAAGGCTCTATAGATCCCCAGTGCAAGAGTGCATTATGCATTCAACGCCCAACTTTATTAGACGCCCAGTTTTATATAAAGTTATACTTGGTTACTGCAAATAGCAACATGTGGCTAGAGCAACACTGTTATTGAAAGTTTATGTTCCCTTTAACAACTCCAGATTGTAATAAATTATTATTACCTGTTAATCCCTCCACCTGAACAGCATGGGGTCGACTTGAAACAACACATATGTTCCATGAACCTTTGGCAGGCTTCTTAATCTCATACAAGGATCCCCAGCTTTCAGACACAATTGTTTCTGGATTTGGGTTTTTAGCTAAAATACGGAAAAATAAAATATTTATACAAAGCTTAGTTTTTTTATGTTATTGTGCTTCTGTAAAGCCTTGATGGTGCAAAACAATTAGCAGTATAGTACAATTTGTGGCCGCATCAGCGCATACCTGGATTAGAGGGTACATTGCACACAGGAAAAAGCCCAAAAAATCAAGCAATTCAGGAAAAATGTCTGGTAAAATTATACGATTCGTATTTCCGCTTGATTTTTTTTCGTGTTTGTTCCTGATCACAATAAACTGTGGTTTTTTTTTATAATAAATAAGGTACAATCATGTATTTTCTGTTTGGCCAGACTTTTTTAAATAAAATAATCAGAAAAATTCATATTTTAATAAATAAGGCAATACATTTCCTTATATATTTCAGCAGGGGATACATTACTTATTATAATAAACAAGTTTCAGTAATTCATGTGACAGAAACAATACACTAAGCACTGATTATAACAGATGATGATATCACTAAGTGCACTTTATAAGGATAAAGTTACAGAATATTCATGGCTCTTGTGCACTAATTTACAAGATAATCATTCTTGGGTATTATAATGAAATAATTTAATTAATTGCCATGAATATACAGAAAGATTTTGAAATGTCAGCACTAATGTACTTACCATCAGGCCCGGCAATTGTTATTGAACTAATTGGTCCATCAGTGATTACCAATAAGGTTGCGAAGTCACCTGTTACTGTGAAGTCATCGCAATGATTTAAGTCACTATAGTATTTGTAAAAAACTTTCACTATGCTGTTAATAGGTCTTGATAGAGTGAAGTCCAGATAATTAAAAACCTTAGGGAAAAAAAGGTAAAACTTTGGTTACATTGCTAGTAATCTTGACTAGTGATGGGAAAATCTGAGCCATTTAACTTTACCAACATTTTAGAAAATGGCAAAAATTCACTAAAATGCACTGTCCATGGGCAACTCAATATTTTTTTTCACCCATTGGAGTCTATGGGCATCATTTTTGTGGAAAAAAACTTAAATACAAATTAATAAAATGGTTCAAGATGCCTTTCTAAGCACTTTTACAATTTACATTTTTTTGTTTCAGAGATTTTTAAGTTTTTATTAACTACCAATATAATTAATTGTTAACAATCTTGCTACATGTTGGTTAGTTCATGCAACTGTGCAGTCAAAGAGATATACCTTTAGAAGGAAAAGAGAGAAGTGTTCTGAGGATGCTCTTGCCAACTGCAGGGTCCAATTGGAAATATTTTGGTGGGGCCTCCTAAATGGTTTTGCAATCTGGAACAGGGTTTCAGGGCTGGGTGATGAATAGTGACTGCTTTTCCCTTGGTCACATGACAATTACTCACTATATTTCACTTATTTTTATAGTTCAACTGCATACACAGCACAGGAATTCATTTTCATAGTATATGTAACCAAAGAGTGCATTTTTAAAGAACTACCCTCTGGGGCCAGCATTCTTTCTGCACGTATAGTCTGGTGGGGCGGGGGGGAGAGGATGAATCTGCAGCACCATTGTCTACCATCCATCCTGCCAGTTAGCCAGTTCAAAGTATAATGGCGCCTTTCTCCCCTGCCTGCAATTGGTTGCTGTCACCTGTCCCGTAGCTAAGAGCACACAAAGCACATAAGGAAAGCTCCCTCTCCCAGTCCCACCTGGATTCACACTATGATAAAATTTAGATATGTAACACCAACTTGTGATTTGGGGATTAGACACTCTGAAAAGGAGATCTTTACTTAAACGGGAACTCCGGCTTCCAAACCAAAATTTGATAAAGAGGCCCACATAACACAGAAACCCTTAATATTACAATCACAGTTACCTGTTATGCTTCAAAAAGTATGAATAAATGCCATTGTCTATGCTGAATTACAACTGTGTAACTATTCTTCTGTTTCTGCATCATTTGAAATCCTGGCAGGGAAGGAGGGACTAAAACACTTATGTTACAAATTGTAAAAACTTTTCCGCAGCATTGCACTGTGATGTTCCTTTCCTTATTGAAATCACGTGTGCAGGGAAATGTAAAGTTTGGAGGATGCATGCTAAGGGCAGATGGATGCTGATACAAGGTAACAGTAGTCAGTCAGCTCAGCAAAGTAGTCAGAAAGATCAGCAGGAGAGCAGGGGGCTAGGCTTTGGGAACTGTCAAAAAACAATTAAAAATCATGAAAAGTCTGCATATTTTTTTAAATGATGTATATTGCAAAGTTGCTTGAAATTGTGTTTACTTTTCAAAAAGCTTAAGTTATGTTTTTGTGGTGTTCCCCTTTAACTATATGTTATTCAGGTGGACTGACAGATTGACTCCTGGGAATTATTCCCAACTTCACAACGCTAGCTGCAGCTATCAAAACAATATCTTGGCAATTATCCTCATTAGGTCACATTAGGAGCAGTAGAAGGTAAAACTAGCTAATGTGATGACTATCTCAGGTAGTAGATCATTCTATGAGTATAGCAATTATGGTAGTTAGTAGAGGAGCACAAAGCAGAGGAGAAAGAGTTAGTTCTTTAGAGACCCCTCTTAGATCTAAAAGCCTGTTGATAAGAGTTTGCAGCTTCATTTCTACACATCTGCCCATGCTCAATATATTGGGTGACATTGTGCATTGAAAATTTCAAACCTAGTCAGTAATATGACTAATATCATTGATACTCAGCAGCTTTGTTTTGTACAAATTTATTGGTATGTGTATGGCCAGCTTTAGTCTCAGTAAGTATAGTGAACATACTGGGAAGAAACAACCTGGAAGTGGAAGTTTTTGTATATACGGAGTTCCGTCAGGGGATATACTTACCCTGCCCAGATCTAACATAGTAATTTGAAAGACATGCCCATAACTCTTTGAAGCAATATCTCGGTAAATGCGGAAGGATGGTTCATTTAAATCTGAACAATGTCCTGTTGTCAAAAATAAAACCTGGAGAAAAAACAGTAAATGTAAGGGAGAAAAAGGCAGTAAAAACAACACTGAACAAAAAAAAATGAAAGAGAAACACTGATAAATTTTAATTTGTGAATTATGATATACAGTATATTCAATGCTTTAGAACTCAAGTGGAAATCCATGTTGTTGTACTGTAAATATGCAAAATTAACATTGTAACAAAAAACCTTGTACTATACCTGTGACTGTTTGGTACTGATAAGTGAATTTATATTGTTTATGAGTTCAGTATCTTCATAATCTTTAGAAGATGCGTCTGTGAGCACCAAAATGATAGATTTGGGTGGAGAAGTCGCTAAAGCTACTTTGAGCCCATTCATTACTAATTCTGGGCAGTCACCTCCATCGTAGGCATAGAGGTCATGGAAAAAAGTCTTAAACTCTTCTACTGAATTTGTTCTGTTTACTTGGCCGAATGCTGAAAAAAAGGGAGACAAAAATTGATATAGGGAAACAAGTCAGCATGTCATGATTCTAGCAATAGATTTGAAAGCACAAAAAAGGTCATTCAGATGGTGAGGTTTATTAGTTCATGGTCATATCTGATATAACTAGTGCTAGATAGGAATTACACTGGTGCTGGCTTTAACAGAGATGGGTCAATCACAGGAACATAGAATACCTGAAATGAATTCCCTAATATTTCATGTAATTGGTGATTGGTTGTACTAGTACCAATAAGTATTGTGGTGCATTCAATATTCGCAAGCAAAACATTGGAAAGAGACAGACAACCTTGTTTTTTGTGGTTATACGAATTAAAATACCACACCTATAATTAACTACTATATAACCTATAATTAATATTCTAACATAAAGTCCAGTTTTTAAATTGAACAAATTAATCATTAAAGAGATTTTTTTTGTGCAAGACTGCAAGGGCTACAACCAACAATGTACAGTATGTAAAATTTGTAATGTAACTGTTCATTGAGTGAATGTGGAATAGAGGAGAAGAATTGATAGTTTATAAATGACCTCTACAGTCTCATCTCTCTCCAGCTCTAGCAAACCATTGTAGCACACTTATAGAAGCCAGATGCATTCACTTCTTCTGTTAGAAAGCCAGCAATTAATCTTTACTTGGAAAATAGTGGTTTACAGAATTCACTAGTATACTGTATCTACATTATGTTAACTCAAAACTATTTTGTTTTAGTACTTTGTATTATGGATTCTCCTCAGACTTCTGAAAATCCATATAATTCTACCCACAACACAATTTATTTTTAGGTTATTGAATAGAAAACATATTTATTAGGAATGTTAAGTAAATCTGTAAGGAGCAAGCACAACATTCTCCTTTCTCTAAACATGTGCAGAATAACTGACTTTAAAATATTTTCTTTCTTAATAAAAGTAGGGGGAAAATGAAAAAAAAAATGTATACTTGGGTCATTAAATTGAACCATGGTATACTGTCGATCTCCACATGGCAACTGTGCCATTATCAGATCTAGAAGCCAATCATTCACTAATTTCAACTGTTGAATGTCATAGTACATGGAGCCTGTCGTGTCCACCAAATAGGTCAGGGATGATGTGACTGAAAGACAAAATGTAGAAAGCTTTTTATAGTAGTTCAAGAAAAGACTCAAATAAAGCTCTACAAAAGTATTTTCATAAATAATTTCAAACAATTGTACTACATTGATATTGAAGACTCTAAATTAATTCTACATTGCCACAAAACATTATACTCTGCTGTGTATTTGTTTTTAAAACAGATACATTCACCACTGGGAACACGAGAAGACCCAGACCCCTATCCAAAAAGGCTGCAAATAGGCAGAGACAGATATGGGACCTGTTATTCAGAATGCTTGGGACCTGGTGTCGTCTGGATAATGGACCCTTTTATAATGTGGATCTTCATACCTTATGTCTACTAGAAAATCCTTTAAACATTAAATAAACTCAATAGGTTGGTTTTTCTTCCAATAAGGATTAAAGGGGTGGTTCACTTTTAGTATATTGTAGAAGGGCCAATTCTACGAAACTTTTCAATTGATCTTCATTATTTATCTTTCACAGTTTTTTAATGATTTGCAATTTTCTTCTGTTTCTTTGCAGCTTTCAATTGGGGGTCACTGACACCATCTAAAACAAATGCTCTGTAAGGCTAAAAATGTATTGTTATTGCCACTTTTTATTACTTATGATTCTATTCAGTCCATCTCCTATTCATATTCCAGTCTCTTATTCAAATCAATGCAGGGTTGCTAGGGTAATTTGTACCCTAGAAACCAAATTGATGACACTGCAAACTAGAGAGCTGCTGAATAAAAAGCTAAATAACTCAAAAACCACAAACAATATAAAATTAAAACCAATTGCAAATTGTCTCAGAATATCCCTCTCTACATTATACTAAACGTTAACTCAAGGATGAACAACCCCTTTAAGAATCTTAGTTTCGACCCAATACAAGGCACTGTTTTATTATTACAGAGAAAAAGTTTTTGTATAACAGATTTCTGGATTATGGATCCCATACCTGTACCATAATGCTTCATCTGTAAGAGAACTATGTTTCCCTGAGAAAAGGTTTAATATAGGAACGTGTAAGTAATACACAAAATTTATTGGCAAGCTAATTTTGTTCAGTTTTCATCTTTTTATGCATCTATTTTATGAAAATAATGAGAAAATAAAATTGTGATAACTGTTAAATTATTTTACAACTACATTATTTATTATAATACACATATTTAATTTACAGAAATTACACCACTATGCACAAGCATATTCATGAATGTTGTGTATTATAGGCTAAATTTGTTCATAATTTGCCAGATCAAATTTGGTCAGAATTGATGGCAAAATTAATACAGTAAATGATCAAAAATACTGGAGGAAAATTAGCATTCAGCTGCCCGGAAGCTGTGCATGGGATGTACTTGGATATTCCGACATGACAATGATCCAAAACACAAGGCCAAGTTGACCTGTCATTGGCTACAGCAAAATAAAGTGATGGTTCTGGAGTGGCCATCTCAGTCTCCTGACCCCAATATCATTGAGCCACTCTGGGGAGACCTCAAACGTGCAGTTCAATCAAGACAGCCCGAGAATTTACAGGAACTGGGGGCATTTTCCTCTAAAGAATGGGCAGCTGAGAAGATAAAGAGCCTCATCCACAACTACCACAGAATACTTCAAGCTGGCATTGATGTTAAAGGGGGGGCAATACATGGTATTAAGAACTGGGGTATGAAAACTTTTGATCAGGGTCATTTGGGTAGTTTGTGTAGTGGTTATGATTTAAAAAGAGTAAACACAGTTGATTCACAATAAATGGGATCAGCCAACCACTAACCATGAGTGAAAGAAAAGTTTTTGTGTTATCATTTACAATCTCTGAAAATGGTTAAGAAATCATAATCATACCAGGGTATGTAAACTTATGAGCACAACTATATATATATATTAATATCAGTAGGATAAAGATTACGATAATTAATGAATACTTATGGCACTTACCTATCTTTGGTGACACCTGGGCATGGGATCTATCAGATGCCAAGAATAAAATCAGCAATACTAGCAATATATGCATTGCTATTGCTACCTTGACTAAAGAACATGAAAAAAGTATGTATATTTTTCAAAAGTGCTTTCAGAAACAATGGTATTCTCCTTGGCTAGCTGTCCCCTTTATAAGCAATTTTTAGAGGACAGGTACAATTAAAAGAGGCGTTATTATGGCTATATGACTATAGGCAATAAGATGTTTAACTGTAACAGGAGGAAGTGACTGGGAGAAAATATTTTAAAGCGTAGGCATAGTTAAACTCTACCTTTATCTCCTTTAGTTTGTGCAAATGTCATACTGCTTACAGTATATTATTGTTTTCCTGAACAAAATATTATCACAAAAATGAGTGCACTAATGACTATTTGTTTTAATTACCTTTCTCCATTAACAACCAGATATTTTTTTATTTTTTATTTCATGATATTTATAAATTCAAATAAAGAAATTATTTTAGCAATTCATATAGGAAGGATTTAGAAGAAAAAAAGAAAATGTGTAGTATAAAGAGTGGCTTCTATTATTAAGTCAAGTGCATTTAAGACCTATTTAAATGATTGTTGTATCATTTTTAAATATCCAAACTAACCAGGTTGTACTGCAAATGTAATATTAACATTCTTACCCTGTGTAGAATGAGATTTAAAGGACCATGTTTGTTTTATTGAATAAGAGTAGTGATGGGCGAAAATTCGCAGCGGCACTTTTTTGACACGCGCCACATCGTTTTTGACGCGCCACGGGTCGCTTTTGACACGCGGCAAATTTTCGCTGGCGTTTTGCGAATTTATTCACCGGTGGCGAATCAAGGGAATTTGCCGCGAATTCGCTCCTGGTGAATAAATTCGCCCATCACTAAATAAGAGATATTGCATTGCAGTTATTGTAATCAATGGGCATTTTTTGTGGCTTTTTGCTTAAAATGCATTGCAATCAATGTTTTTTTTGGAGCAAAATACATAATAGTCAATGCACACATTGAATTCAATGGTATTTTGGGGTAACATCTGCCATGGTGACATTGAAATTCTAAATTTCGTCACAAATTCATGCCTGATGAAAAATGTTGCTCATCTCTACAGCTACAATTTATATTGCTCATTGCTCTGCATAGAAGATAAGGGGGTTATTTATTTAAATTATTTAGTAAAAGAAATCCAACCAAACTAGAATCGACAATTTGACCTTATAAGTTATTGAAAAAGCTTGAATGATGCATTTATTTTTTATTCTTTTCTACAATCGCTCTTTTTTGGGGCTTTTTTAAAAAAAGTCAGAATTTTTGCCTGAAATATTTTTTTCTGGTTAGTTCCAGCACACACCAAAGAATTTCAAATTAGTTTAGGGACCTCTTCCACTTACTTATATACAAACTCGGCGGGTCTGAGATGGCGGATTTTAGAATTCTGACTTTTTGCAGTCTCTGGTATAATAAATGTCAAAAAATACTTTTTTTTTCAAGACAACTTCAGATTTTATAGAAAAAATTTTTTTTTAGTTTTTAGCAATCAGACTTTAATAAATAACCCCCTTAGACACTTCTGATATAAAATGACTTAATTATGCCCCAAATACAGTAAAAGCCCTTGGTTGTGTGTGTGTGTGTGTGTGTGTGTGTGTTTTTGTGTGCTATAGAAATACTTTTATACTATAAATAGAGATATAAAGCATGGCAGTCATCCACTTTGCATATTTAATATAGCAATTCTGTTATTAAAAAAATTTTCCAATTACTTTATATTTTCTATTTATGACCATTTTTCTAATATTGAAGTGTAAAATGTCTTTTTTCACATACTGAAGCAGCTCTGGGAGGGGGATTTAAATTGATAAATCTAGTTGATACATTTCTTATCTTTGTCCCTGCTGAGCTGAAACCCTGGGTTTCATTACAGGCAGCTGTTAGAACCAGAGATGCTGTTAAATGCTGCAAAATTTTAACAGTTTAGAGTCTGCACCTGAATTACTGAGCTGCCCAACTCAAACACCAGAGAGAGGGACATTCAACTTTAAACAGATTTTGGAAAACTGTAAAAGTTAATAATGGAAAGTAATTGAAAAAAGTCTTTATTTCTGGGGAAAATTTTTAAAAACAACTGAATTGAAAAAAGTTTTGCAAGGGGAACAATTCCTTCAGTAACAGCCCCAACCCATTTCCCAAATTCACAATAGCTATTGCCATAGTTTCATATACGCATGAATCAATAAATCAGCTGCATTAAAATAAATATCAGTTATCTTTTTTAAATGAATGCATTAAAATCACTTAGTTTACATCTTTTTAATCGACAGCTATTAAATCATATCCCTTTGTCATAGATATAACAAAATATATAATGTGATCCCTTTTCTGAAAACTCAGTCTCCAAAAAAGCTTCGGATTACGTGAAGGCATTTTACGTATTTACCTATTCTATTTCAGTTATGCCTTGCTATGTCCATAAAGATAGTTATTTTGTTCCATTTTTACAAATGCCATATTTTGTAACTATTTATGGGTATATGGTTCATATCTTTGTGTAAAATTAAGTAAAGTTAAACTCATCATTCACACATGGCATTGCAATCGTATTGTAACACAATAAATCCATTTGAATTCTTTTTTTTTTATCCTTTTTTATCCTTCTTTACTTTCCTGTTGCCTAAGATGAATTCACCATACCATAGAAGGCAAACCAAAATGGATTCTACTGATAGTAATTAGTAATGAGTGAATCTGTCCCATTTCGCTTTGCAGAAAATTACTTGAAACTTCAGTCTGAGGGGCTTAAGTATTACTTTTTTCCTCTCTCTAATAGGTGAAATCGGGCTTTTTGGAACCTTTTAAGAAAAACTTTAATCAATAAAAATAATCAACCAATCTTTTCTTGGGCAAAGCTTTGAAACTGTCCCACTTCCATACCCTATATTGTGTAATATTGTAATACTAAATTGTAACATCTGAATAAGATTATAATCAGTTACATTTTATTTAACAAGATTGATTGTTTACTGTATCAATTGATTCACCAACAAAATATACATTTCTGGCCTTAATTGGACTTTATGTTATCTATACGTTCACTGGGCATGTACACTATGGGAATTCTTTAAAATTATTCTTAATAAATATACATGTAAGTAAGGACCCTCATTACAAAGCAAAACCTTTTTGGTTAAGCAGAAGTGTTGGTGTTGAGATGGATAAGAAAAGAGATGCTTTTAAGGCTTTCAAGCTAGCTGGGACAGCCAAATCATTTATAAGGTACGTACAAGGAGGCCAATAAGTCATGCAAAAAAGCTATCATGCAAGCTAAAATCAATATGATATTGTAGCAAGCAGCAAAAATAATACAAAATTACTTTTTAAATATGAAAATAGTAAAAAATTGTCTCGGTCGGCACCCAATACCAGAACAAACGCCAAGCACCCTGGTCTCGGCTCGTGCTTCACCAGTAGTGTGACCGCCTTTGGCTTCGGGAGGAGCCCTCAGCTACTCAGATGCCACCTGGACTTAAACGAGAGGTGCAGGGCGGGAGTTCTGGTTGGCAATGGGGCACGACTGTAGAAGGAGTCTAATGAGGCCGAAGGTCACGGTACATGCAAGAGTTAGGCAGATGCGTGGTTAAACAGGCTGGATCGAGGCAGGCAGACAGCAAGGAACGTCAGGCAGGCGAGGGTCAAAACCGGGTAATCAATCAGATAGGGAAGAGGCAAAATCGGTGGTCAGATAACAGGATTGAGTCAGGATACAGAAAGCAGCGTCGTCAAGAGTCAGGCAGGGTCAAACACAGCAAACAGGATCAAACAGAAGCTTTTCAGCACAGGTACAAGGCACCAGGAATAAACCTATCACGGGCAATGAGTTTTATAAAAATGCCCCTTTAAATATTTGAATGTTGGCGCAATTGCGCGCTGACGTCATGATGCCAGCGTGCATGCGCCTTTAAGATGCGGAAGTGCACGCTGCGCGCACACTAGGAACACCGGCGGCAAGGAGAGCAGAGCGGCGCGGCGGGCGTCCCCGCCGTACCACTAGACCACCAGGGTAAGGTTTTCTTACAAAAATGTAGCAGGAAGGGATGGGGCCCTTAATATCAGAGGGGAAACAGCTTGTTAATGAAAACAAACAAAATCTAATATTCTGAACTCATATTTATCATCTGTCTACACTAGTGATGGGCAAATCTACCCAGTTTCTGTGAAAAATTCACGAATTTCCAGCGAATTTGCAAATTAATGTGGAGCTGCTATTCAAAAGGGATCCTGTTCTCAGCCTCAAAACTATAGGCCAGTTAATCTGATGTCAGTGGTAGGAAAACTTTTCTAAGGGTTAATAAAAGATACAATACTGGCATTCATAGCAAATCATAATACTATGAGTTTGTGCCAGCATGGTTTTATGCGTAATATATGTATATTGCCAGACTAGCTTAATTTCTTTTTATGATAAGGTGAGCAGGGACCTCGATTTTGGGGTGGCAGTGGATGTGATTTACAGTACTTAGTCTTTGCTGAAAGATTCGATACAGTGCCACTCAGAAGGTTACTGGCTAAATTAAGGAATGTTGGCCTGGGATATAGTATTTGTACCTGGATAGAGAACTGGCTAAAAGATAGAATAAAAAGAGTAGCGCTAAATGGAACATTTTCAAATTGGATGGAGTACTGTAGGGCTCTATACTAAGTCCTTTGCTTTTCAAATTGTTTATTTAGAAGCTGGAGGTGGGAATTGAAAGTACTGTTTCTATTTTTGCAGGTGATACTATATTGTGCAGAACTATAGGTTCCATACAGGATGCTGCCACTTTGCAAAGTGATTTGTCTAAGTTGGAAAATTAAATTCAATGTTCAAGGTTATGCACTTTGGCAAAAATAATATAAATGCAAGTTATACACAAGTCTTCTTCCGGACAGTGTCATTCTGTGGCCAGGAAATCAAATAAAGTTTTGTGTTTCATAAAAAAGGGCATTAACTCAAGGGATAAAAACATAATTGCCTCTTTAAAGATCCCTGGTAAGGTATCACCTGAAGTCTAATAAAATATATGGCTTTCTGAGTTCAACAAACTGTTTATGGCAATGGTTCCCAAACTATAGCCCCAGAGAAGTCTTGTCAGCTTATTGTTTAGGCATTTATATCACGTACATACAAACAGTATGTTTTTTTTCTCAAGCTGAGATGTCAACCATTAAAATACACATGCAGTATTTTAACTGCAACATAAATGTGTATTCCTAAGCATATGGGGCATCAAACTGTTTAGAAGGCTTATAATGCTTTTTCAGTGTAGAAAATAACATATCTAAGGGCTAGGCCAGACGGGGAGATTCGGGGGCATTTTGTCGCCTGGCGACTTCTCGCCGCGACTTGTAGCCCCCGAACCTCCCCGAATAGCCACTTACCTAAGCGCACCGGCGTTGCTTGAAAATGCCGGCGCGTATCCACACGGAGCGGCGCGCTTTTTGAAATTGCTCCGAATTGCCTGGCGAGGCAATTTGGAGCAATTTAAATTTCTGTGTTAAATGTGACAAGTGTGAAGTCTGAGTTGTTATTCTGTGTCAAACACACAATCCAAAGTGGCTTCATCTGTATGTGTGAGTTATCATGTTAACTTTTTGTGAAGGAAGTCAACAATAATGCTCTAAAATATCTTCCACGAATTATACAAATATATAGGCATCTAAAAAAAGAACATTTACTTGAGCCATTTGTAGCTGACTACTTGCAGATTAAAACTTCTAAAATTGCAGAAACATTGACGGCATTTGCAGTTATTTGGCCAGTGACACGAAAATAACAACTGTTGCATGCATCAGCTACTGTATTTATAAAAGTATTCTTGAGATGAAGTACTATTTTATGAATTCTTGTAATAGATATAAGTTTGTGTATTTCCAGTGGTGATCGTCTGCTTATTTTATAAATGTATAGGTGTAGGTAGACAATTTGGCAACTCTAAATTACAGGTGAAAGTGTATTTTTCCAGTATGCTATGATTCAATCTTATAACCAGAAGTGCTTTATTGATGTAATCACAGTTATATTTTTTTTACAGTCAACCTTGTAAAATTTTATAGTTTTTTTAGTTAAATATGATTCAATCACAAAATTATTTGCGTTATAGTACAGCTATAATAAACAATTCAAGCTTTTGCTTGAGTGCTCTGTTGTTTTTGTGTATGTGTTTTCTTAATTTTTTATTGTCCGGTGGGTGCATTTTCATGGGTGGGGGTTGGGTTTAAAGGGATGGGTGGGCAGAAGGAGACATTAGTTCACAATGATAGCTGTTATCTAGGGCTGTGCAGTGGTTGCCAAATTTCATTGTGCGTATCCCTAATTATTTTCAAATTGCTGCCATTGTTATGTCCAGTCCGAGTAAGGACAGAGTACAGAGTAATCTACCAAGACCCAGTATTTCTGTACCTTTGGGCATTACCTTTGGGCATTACCACCATATGTGCAGCAGGGTGCCCACTGTGTTGTAGCACCTCCAGCAATCATAAAGCTCTCCTTTTCTGCAGTGGTTCTCTCTGCAAAGAAATTCCATCATAGTGGAATGTCTAAATCACTTTTTGTTTGGAAGGTACAGTATGCCTTTAATAGTTATTTGCAACAGTGGATATCTAGAATAGTCCATGAGCTTTTATTTTCATTGGAGATCCTCAATTGGTCTCCATATAAAGGTAAAATATAAGTTTCTTTTGCATTCCTTTGATTATGAGTTCTCCTATTTGCACCTCAGGGATTAGATGGTTTTTGGCCTGCAGGAAGGTGATTGTTGATGGAAATTTTCCAAAGTTATATAGTTTGTGACTTTTACTCTAGTATATTATATGGCAGATTTATCAAGGGTAGAAGTAAAAATTTGAAGTAAAAAATTAAAACTTTGAACTATCGATTAGGCTACAATTCTATTCTAATTTAAAAAATTTGATACAAATATTGAAATTTATCATGTTTTGTCACTTTAAAACTTTGACCTCGACTTTTCACCACCTAAAACCTACCTAATAGCTGTTTTAGCTCCTTGAACATATTTGAAGTACTTTGGTGTACTTTGAAAAATCTAAGTTTTTTCTTTTGGCTGGCAGCATGGGGGGGCAGAGGGGGCCCTGGGGTATGCGACTCTGGTAATTATGTTAGTTAGGAATTGTAAGCAGTGACTCTGAGAAGTTTTGAATAGTAAAACATATTTAAAATGTAATCATTTAATTGACGATATATATCAAAATAAAATATACAAGCAGTTCACAATCAAAAATCTTAAAAAGGGATAGTGCCTAAGGGTGTGACCCAGTGGCTATAAATATCAGTCCCTCAGAGGACCGGCACTTGTGTTGGGGAGAGTTAAGTAACTCCACCAATAGTATACTCAGTGTAATATCAATGTCATAGAACAATAATCTATAAATAAACCAGACTCACCCTTAGTAACAGCAAGAGTGAGGGTGCATAGAAGCCCCAGACCAACAGAGACGAAGAGGGACAGGAATGTTACTGTCAAGGTAAACCAGCTAATATCCTATGCCAGAGTATTTTATATATGCATGAAATTGTAGAGGGCACCATTTTTCCGTTTTTGCTAGCATTAATTATGAGATGTGCCTTGGGGAGTACTATGTGTAACAAAAGAGAAAGAAAAGAAACCCTACTCCAACACTGTT
>CM044447.1:112455026-112469546 GCA_024363595.1 Xenopus borealis | reverse complement strand
GCCTTTCCGTAATTCAAAGCTTTCCGGATAACAGGTTTTCCAGGTAACGGATCCCATACCTGTATAATATATTTTTCTAAATAAAAAGTTCCTGCAACAAAAAGTCACTCATAGACATTAATGTTTTTTGTGAATTTGTGAATTTCCCAAGGCTTGATGTAAATGCATTAGATTTCAGGCATACAATAGTCCCATCATCCTACTTTGAAGTCCAAATAGTAGTGAGACTAATCAGAAAATGGGCAGGGTTTCGGTATATTGCCTACCTTCAATTTGCTGGTGATGAACATAAATCAGTACAGATTTTTTATTTTCCATTAGTAAATGATTTCACATGTCTCATTTTAAAGTTGGTTATACTCACAGGTGTGCAAACGGTGGTCTTGCTGTCACATGCATAGATCTCACAGTGCAGATAGACTTGTTTATAATCCCCGACAAATGCAAACATTTGAAAAGAGAACCGTGCTTGGCTAGATAAGCCATTTTCTGCTACGTTGACAGTGTTATCAATTGTGCTGGGACACCTGTTCAAAAGACAGAAAACATTGCATGATGGAAGGGGTCCTACATTTAGAGGGTTAATAATTAAAGTCTGAAAGCC
The DNA here is from genome assembly GCA_024363595.1 of Xenopus borealis. NCBI lineage: Eukaryota > Metazoa > Chordata > Amphibia > Anura > Pipidae > Xenopus > Xenopus borealis. Next base: position 112,468,942 of record CM044447.1, on the reverse strand, counting down.
AAAAAATAAAAAAAACGTGAGGTTTTTTTAATTATAAATCCGAATTTTTAGTGGGGAAAAAACTTCCTGGTGTGAGAGGGGTTAGTGCCCCATAACACATATTATGGACTATTTGAAACTTTAAATTAGAAAAAGAGCCTTGGTGTACTGTTCCAGTAAAGCTACTAGAAACTGATGGTGGAAGTGGCCAAATAAATAGAAGGAAGGGTGACCTTTAGATACAGTTATTGATGCAAGGGAACCCTGGAACTACTGCCACAGTCAAGCCATGTGTTAGCTCCAAGTTTCCCATATTGGCCTATGTCAACAGTGTAGTTACACTAAAAGAGTAGGTCTTAATACCACTTGCATGCCAGGTACCGGAAATTTATTTCTTTGTAAATCATGGCCACAGTATGGTATCTGGTATCTTGGTATATTGTATCTTGTAATATAATTTAATTTTGGTATTCTGATACTTTACCTGTTTTGGATTATATAATATCTAATGGAATCATCCGGATTGTTTGAGGGAGTAGCATAGCAGTTTTTCAGTACCATGGCATACTGAGACGGATCTGGACCATCAAGGAACACTCCAATATAAATCACTGTCTTGGTGTATAGATCAATTTGGGTTCCTTGATATGGAAACATATAGTCACTGCTGTTATAGACCGCGATGTGAGCCTTAAACTGTCCAGTGCCATTAATGGAAATATTTGTAGAGCTACAAAGACAATGCAAATGACAGTCATCAAGAACACATTCATATTACAATAAAAGCCATTTGCAGCCGAAAAATATTTGGGAAACGGCAAAAAATTTGCGAAATGCCGCAGCGCCGGCATAAAAAATGGACGCCCGCATCTATAACGAGACACAGGCAAATTTGTTGCAGGCGAATAAATTCACCGATCCATCCATCCTTAATGGCTCTGCTAATGGATGATCTGTGGTTGTTGATGCGTTCCCTGAGGGTGGTGATTGTTTTCCCAACATAATACAAGCCACAGGGGCAGGTGATGATATAGACTACATACATTGAAGTGCAGGTAAGCCTGTGAAGGATCTTGAGTTTTTTGCCTGATGGAAGGTTTAAAAGGGGGACTACAAATAAAAATCATCCTGACACCTGGTGTGCCATAATATTTAATGATACTGCATTATTTTTGGTTTTTGTTTTCTCTCTCTTGTCATAGGTGCTGATCCACATATAAATTTTGGATATTTTAACAAAGACGCAAGCTAGGGCTGATTTAATCCGTTTCTGCTTTGTGATTTGACGCAATTCACAAAATCACAGAGCAAAATTGCAACGGATGAAAAAAGTTAACTTTTTACTTTGACAATATATCTTTAATCTCGTTAATCATTAATTTCCTACCCTTAGAATATCTGTTACCTTGTACATACCAATGTGATATCTGAAATGTAAGAATACTTTTCAATACTTCCTCTGCATTACAAATGTTTATGCTATAACTCTGTAGTATGCATTTTCACTTTCTTGTTGCACTGTAGCTATCAATTCTGTAATCCTATAAGGTGAACCTTTTACGACCTCCCCACCATAAACTGCTCTATAAACATACTTTGTAGCTCACGTTATCTTTTGTCCTGTGCCTTAGCTGTGTGATCACTCTGTTGGTTAATCCATTCAAATCACTTATGATTCTCCAGTTCTGTGTACAGCAGTATCCAACTTTACTCTCCCTTACATATTAAGATTTGTTTGGAGGAGAGCATTAGCTAGAGGTCGTACATTTACACGGGTGATTAATCCATTAAAGTGATTGGTTTACAAGTGATCTTTCACTGAGGAGAGTCAGTACAATTTAGATGCACATCAGAATAGTTGCAGGCATCAGAATAGTCAAGGGGCAAAATTTTTGTTGAAAAGTGGCAAATTTATTCTCCCTTCAATATCTATGACCCTTTGCAATCTTGCTTTTGACCTGCATATACTGAGACTGGGTTGCACAGAATTGCAAATAATTAGTGATGGGCGAATCTCCCGAGATTCGCTTCGCCGAAAAATTTGCGAATTTCCAGAGAAATTCGTGAATCGGCGAAAAATGTGCAAAACGAGTCGCAGGACGCTTTTGACGCGCGTCGCGTCAACTTTGACGCGTGTCGCGTCGTATCCGATGCGCGTCGCGTCGTTTTCGACGCACATCGCGTCGTTTTCGGCACGTTGCAGAGTTTTCAGTGCGCGTCGCGTCAAAAACGCCGCGTGACTCGTTTTTTTTGCTGAATTTTCGCCAAGTGAAATTTCGATGGTGATTCGTGAATTTATTCGCCAGCGGCGAATCGCGGGAATTCGCCCCTGGCAATTACATTCGCCCATCACTACAAATAATCCTAAATTGAAAAGGTAACTACTATTCAAATCTTCCTTGACTTATCATATGTATTTATTATTGTTGATAACCTCCTCCTTATACAAATTCTTTTTTCCTTTCATGATTGTAATCAGGAGACACTCTTCTGGCACTCTTCCTACCAATCTCAACATCTACCTCTTATGCTTAAAAAGCTTCATTAATAGAATCACTTAATGAAGGGGTGCCACAAGGTTTCATGCCTGGACTGTTGTTATTCTTCCTTTACACTCTTCCTTTGAGAAATTTCATCCACTCATTTGGCTTTAATATATTTTATTATGGTATTCAAATATATTTATCAACCACCTTTATTAAAAACTGAAACTGATGCTCAAATCTCTAATTACCTTCTTCCAATCTCCACCTGGATGAATCAACACTATCACAAATAAGCTGAACAGGTTATGCTTCCACCTCAACCTGATCATTCTCCCCCTTAATATCTCTACTAATGGCATGTTCATAAAAGGACCAGTAACATCAAAAATGTAATTGTTTTAAAGTAATAAAAATAGAATGCAGTGTTGCCCTGCACTGGTAAAACTGCAGTGTTTGCTTCAGAAGCACTACTATTGTTTATATAAATAAGCTGTTGTGTAGTCAAATAGAAAAGGCTCAAGTTACACAGCAAATAGCAGATAAGCTTTGTAGAACATAATTTTATATGTTATGCATTACTTACCCTGTGCCAAATAGGCGTTTTTTCATTTTCCGACATTGCTACTTAGCATCTTGTTTATATGAACTATTGTAGTGTTTCTGAAGCAAACAGATCAGTTTTAACAGCACAGGGCAACACTACATGATATTTTCTTTACTTTAAAAACGTTAGTTCATTATTTCGTGTTACGTTTCTGTTAATCCTGTCAACTAAGCATTTAGTTTTGCATCCTTTTCCAGTTACTGTATATTGACATTGCAGTTACACCCTGATGCTTCTGCCTACACGATATTGGCAAAACGAATCCCTATCTTTCTCAAGCAACAGCTAAATTGCTAATCACTTAACCTATCCTGCATAGAATACTGTAACTTCCTACTAATTGGCCTTCTAATTGTGCGCCTCTCACTTAAGAGGGCTTTTTTCAACCCAACTTTTTTGATTTTCAACCCAACTTGACTATGTAACTATGTAAGAGAGAACAGGCCCCTCCCTTGCTAAAGTACTTATCCTGGCTTCACATAAAAAATAATAACTTACAAGCGTTTCTCATAATTTTCAAAGCCCTGCAACTCACTATATCTCTTTTTTTGTGTCTCCATACATTTGTGATTGACTCCTCTGCTCCTCAATGCAAGTGCTTGGTTCCTGCACACACTAACACTACTTCTATTTATAGTGCTGTAAAAATAAAAATATACATCTCTTTGCAGCAAAGTGAATCTGAAACATAGTAGGTAGTGATGGGTGAATCTATCCCGTTTCGCCAAAAAATTTTGCTGAAAGTTCGCAAACTGGTGAAAAATTCCCGAAACGAGTTGCGGCACATTTTTGACGCGTGTCTGGGTTTTTTTTGACGCCAATGAATTTTCACCAGGCGAAATTTAACTGGTGATTCGTGAATTTATTCTCCAGTGGCAAATCACAGGAATTTCCCGCGAATTTGCGGATGCCGAATAAATTCGACCATCACTTATAGTAGGATGTAGAAGGGCTAGGGAGGAATATGGCATTATATATATTCCATTATTTAAATATACAATAATAGAATATATACAATATGTATTGAAAGAAATCATAGGTTCAATGCAGTACACCTAAAAAAGATCTTTTTTTCTCAGTGTAATATTAAAAAGTATAAATTCAATCACATACACATTAAAAATAATATTAGATACCCCAAGACATATACATGCTAGCAACACAAAAAAAACAGTCAATGTAGATAATATTTATACAAATAATTAAGAAACACAGGCACCATTACTATACATAAGCATTACTATAGCAGATATAAATGATAAATTTACCTTATAATGGGATTCAGGGCAGTTACTAGACTGAGTCTCATATCAAGTGGGTAAAAACAAGTTGAAGTCATTGTCAGCTTATCTCTTATAATGTTTCCGGGTAGTACAAAGTAAAACTCAAAACTGTTCATGTAAGAGGCATGGGTTCCATTTGTCTAATGAAAGAAAAAAAAATCAGTGCACGCAAAGTAGAAATAATAAAGTTGTGGGTTATGTTATCTGGAAACCCATTTTTTTGAAATCCCAAAACTGCTGGTGGTAAAGAAGTCAATCTGTCTCATATAGTGACAGGGGGAGAATTGTGGCCACTTTTTAATGACACCATGACAAAATTTATATACTGATGCATTTAAATTAAAAAGATGAATTTATTATGATATATTAAAATCCATTAGACCCTACAAAAAAGCCTAATACTTTTCATGCTTACCCAGCACTTAATATTAGACATCTAGGAAGCAAATGGAAAAGATCAAATACTTATACACTCTCAATAAACCTTCCCACATTAACAACCATTTAGAATAACAACAACAATTCATCTGTTAAAAGAAACATAAATGGCTAATACACATAGTACCCTAATAGCCATTCAGTGGTGATGTTAAACACTAATCCCAGTCTTGGTTATATTGAATCAATCTATCTCACTATCACGTATAATCATTCTTACATTGTTTGTAAATCAAATCTGTTAAATTATCTCCAATCCATATGCCCATCACTAATCTTAATGGCCATTAAGCCTAATGAGGTAATTAGGGTCAGTAATTAGGGTAGGGTCACTGGCCTAGTGGAAGAATGTCACAATCACTATTTTCTTTCTTCCTATGCTTTAAAGTTCATAAAAATAAAATTTAACCTTGCATCCTTAATCCTCTTAATTTACAAAATTAACTCAATTTGTGATGTAGCCTGGGGGTGCAAATTTTAGCAAACAGTGTGAGCATCACTTACGGTCAACTTCATCCCACACTTTCCTGCTTGCAGAGGGGACAGAACTGAATAAGTGTTGGTAGTATTATTATTCAGGACAGTGAGGCAGGAACTGTCTGTGAGTATTATATCCTTGACATCAATGTTCAGAGCCCTCAGCTCACATTTGCGAAAAGATATTTTCATGCTGTGCAATCCACAGCTCACACTTGGCCTTAAGTCTGAGAAAGCTTTAAAAAGCAACAATAAAATATGTTTTTACATTTTTTTCTTTCTACAATGAGTTTTTGAGTTTTGCCCATATCTATACACCCAAGAACCCCCGTTAGTCACCCTGCACCCTTTCTTATTCCAACACAAAGTGCTACAGTATTAGCAATACTTACAAGCAATACTTGTAACTAAAGCTTAATATAAAAATAAGGGGCCCATATACCAAATTCACGTGAAGAGATCATAGACTGGCCAAAATTTGGCTTCTTCGATCATCGAATAACGAATGATCGAATGATCATATACATTCGAATGGATTAGAATGATCAAATATTCGATCATTCGATCATCGAAGGAATACAAATTTTAAAAGTATTCGAATGCCTACTTTGGCAGATTGGATTTACCGAATACCAATAGAAGCCTATGCGAACCCTCCCATAGGCTTTTTAGACTAAGTCCTGCTCAAATACCATTTGTACGATCGAATCGCTCGATCCTTCGAATCTTACAAATTTTTTGGAGGCTCGAAGGAAAAAGTATGATTTTTTCAAGAAATGAAATGATCGGTATTTGATTGTATGATTTCATCGAGGAATCGTATATCAAGCAAAAAGGTAGCCCAGAACTATTCTATAAGCATTCCAATATCGAATGCTTATCGAATATCGAGGAAAATTGTAGGAATTTCGGGGAATAATAGTAAATGTGCCCCTTAGTGTTATTTTTTAATGACTTAGTGGCCCAAAAAAGATATGACACGTTCCCGGTATTTTGTGACAAATGCCCCCACTACATTTGTGGATGTACATGCTGACAGTCCCTACTTTCAGGTCCTTACAACCATGTGACGTACTGTACAAACACCAAATAATTTCAGAAATTTCTTATTTATAAGAAGCCCAAAAAAATGAACCACCATAATGCCGCTGACTTGAATATGTATTGTTTGCAACTGCATATTGTCAGTGTACTGTAATTTATGTATAATTGTCTGCTTCCAGCTAAACAAATAAACACATTTAATATATATTAATGCTCAGATTGTACTTACCAGATATTGTCCGATTGTCATTGCAGTAGCAACCATAGGATCCAGAAACAAATTTGCATTCCTCATCAGGAGCACATAAGCATTCACCATTAAGTGAACTGGGATCTAATGAGATCAAAAATGAAAACATATGCTATGTAGGTTTCATAGTCCAGTATTTTATATATATATATATATATATATATATATATATATATATATATATATATATACTGTATATATATGTAAGTGTAAAAAATGTACCTGTGCAATATGCTAAGTAGCACTCGGGTGTTCCATTCAGTTTATAGACATGGTGTCCACCAGGACAAACTTTAATCTGTACAGTTGATGACCAGTAACAACAATCTCCTGCCCAGTGAGCACAGGTGTTGCGACTGACAATACCATCAGTTAGAATAGGATGTGATCCATTTAACCACATAGGTGCATGGGTGCTACACCTCAGTTCTGGAACACAGGATTCTGGCATGCGTATTCCTCCACTTCCAATGAAACGATACCAGCCCTCTTTGTCAATGTCACATTCACTATTTATATATAATTCATTGGCAGTGGTTCTCCAGGGTTCATCAAGAACAGTGTGATTGACACATGGATCAGAGCAAGAGTAGGAGTCGCCATTTGAGATGCACTCCATGCTACTCCCACACACACCTCTGACACAAGGATCAATTTCACAGTTAAATCCATTACCAGTGACTCCAGGTGGACACTGACATGTGTAAGTTCCATCATAATTAATGCAGGTGGCTAATGGATGGCAGTCATTCAAGTCTAAACTAGAACACTCATCAATATCAACACAAGTGTTTCCTTCTCCTTTTGTGTAGCCAACAGGACACAAACAGTCATACGAGCCGATAGTATTCACACAATATCCATAAGTACAGTTGTTTAACCACGGGTATGCACATTCATCAACATCTGAGCATGAGAAGCCATCTCCAACGTATCCTTCCTTACAGGTGCATTGTAAGAGGCCAAGATATTCATCACATGTAGCATTGGGGTGACAGTCTGAGCAGTGGTTAGTCACTGGAAAAAAACAAATATGTGAATATTTCTGTTAAACCACTTCATTCTTATTCCCTGCTGTTTATGCTTTTGAATCTGTAAAGTTCAGAGCAAGTTTTCATATGTTTCATATGGTTTTATACCATCCTTTCCATTATCCTTAAATATAGGATTGATTGAATAACTTTTACAAATGTGGATCTACTGCACATGTGCCAAAAATCACGTTTTCCAATTTCTTTTTGGAAACTTTGTGACTTTAGTGAATGTGCGGTAGATCCACACCGGCAAATGCCTCCTACTGCACATGTGCCAGAAGACACTGGTGGATCCAGGCAGAAGACCGATAGCTCCTGTGAACTCAGCTGGAGAGGACCTTGAAGAAGGGGTAAGTAACAAGTTAGGAGCATTGGCCTAAGGAGAGGTAGGCCCATGGGGAGGAGGGATAGGGGCCTGAAAAGGCCACGGAATGCAAAAAAACTTTTTTATGTATTTCAAATAACTTTTTAGTTTTTGAAAATTGAAAGGGACACTAAACCCTGCTGCACTGCACTGCTCAACCACACTTTACTCATCTGTTGCTGGACTACCAATATCAGCATACTTTAACCTATTGTGAAGGTTAAGGTATGGGCACTCTGGTCCAGCTACATCAGGGTTGTATTCTTCAAGCAATATTGCTTTTCCAAAAAATTTCCCAAAGTCAATTTCAAATGCATGAAATCCTCCAATGAGAATCCCAACTGATCTGGATTGATCTGACTCCCTGTTCTTTGTTCCTGCAATTGGAGTTAGAAGCTTTAAGCCCAGTTTCCCAGCACTGAACAAGTATGTCCTTTATCCCCATGTGTGATTCCAGTGTAATATAATGAAGAACAAAAAAGGACATATGTGTCTCTATATGTAACATAACAGCAAGATGCCTGACATGGTGCTGGGATGTAACATTCCTTTTTGTCAGTTCTATTTAATATCTATTATATCTTTTATGTTACATTATTCCGGGATTTGTAGTTCAGCAACAACTGACTAAAGTTTGGCTGAGCAGTGCTTTAAACAATAGCTTTATTAAAACAGGGGTAAGATATCATTGAAGAGACTCACATATTTACAGCCATGTGTGCAACCATGCAATGACAAGTGATTTTTATTATTACCTTATTTTGGTAGAATGATTCATTTAAAGTTTAACTTTTGTTAGCTATAATGTCTCCCTTAATGCATTGCAAGAACCTGCCACCACGTCTGTGCAGCTTGTCTGTCCAACTGACCATTTAAAGGGAAACTGTCATGAGAAAACATGTTTTTTTTTTTGTTTTGTTTTTTTAAACACAAACAGATTTTTTTATATTCAGTTTTGAAATCTGACATAGGGCTAGACATTTTGTAAATTTCCCAGCTGCCCCGGTCATGTGACTTGTGCCAGCACTTTAGGAGGGAACTTCCTTCTGGCAGGCTGTTGTTTTTCCTTCTCAATGTAACTGAATAGTACACAGTGGGACATGGGTTTTACTATTGAGTGCTGTTCTTAGATCTACCAGGCAGCTGTTATCTTGTGTTAGGGAGCTGTTATCTGGTTACCTTCCCATTGTTCTTTTGTTAGCCTGCTGGGTGGGGGAAAGGGAGGGGGTGATATCACTCCAACTTGCAGTACAGCAGTAAAGAGATTGAAGTTTATCAGAGCACTATCCTATGACCACCACCAGGCAACTCAGTGTGCCACAACAGGTATTGGACCTGTTATCCAGAACGTTTGGGTTTCCCAGATAAAGGATCTTTCTGTATTTTGGATACCTTGAGCTTACTAAAACTCATGTAAACATTAATTAAACCCAACAGTATTGGTTTGAATTGAATATTGATTTATCATATCTTAAATAGGATCATGTTCAAGGTACTGTATCATTACTACAATGAAAAAGGAAATGGAATTTTTTTGTTATATTGGAGGCTAAGGGAGACTACCTCTTTGTAATTCAGAGCTTTCTGGATAATGGGATTCCAGATAACGGATCCAAATTGTATAAAGTACATGGTATTGAAGAAACATGGTATAACAAATTGCTGTAAAAAAGAAACCATATACATGGGGGGTTTCAAGGATGTTGAGTAGTGATGGATGAATCTGTGGTGTTTTGCTTCAGCAAATATTTCGCAAATTTCTCAGGAAATTCGAGAAACTAAATATATACGCGAAAAGCCACTGTCGTCTCAATTTGGACGCATTCACACTGGCATCCAAAAAGAAAGGGAGCCGGCATCAAAAAAAGGGACACTAGTGTCTGTTTTTTTTATGCCGGGAAAATTTTCACTAGGCGAATTTTCACGGACATTTTACGAATTTATTTGCCAGTGGCAAATCGCAGGAATTTGCTGCGAATTTGAGTCAGGCGATTACATTTGCCCATCACTAATGTTGAGCATAGCTATGAAATTTAATTATCCTCAAGCTTGATGTTAACCAGACAGTGCAAAGTAAAGGCCAGCCTACCTATGTCATAAATTACATTGTGACTTTCCTTACCAATGGAGAACTTCTTAGCAGCACTATTTTTTTTTTTTTTTTTGCAAGGCAGGTTTTGAAATATTTTATTATTTTAAAGCTGTAAAATCAAATTTCCATGGCATTGCCATCTATAGCATCTAGTATTGGATTTACAATATTAAGCACTATGATGTTTTACATTTCAGCAACCACTAGTGATGGGCGAAACGGGCGCGTTTCGCTTCGCCGAAAAATTAGCGAATTTCCAGAGAAATTCGCAAATTTTTTGCCGATTCGCGAAACGAGTCACGCGTCGTTTTTGACGTGACGCGTCGTTTTTGACGCGACGCGTCGTTTTCGACGCGTGTCGTTTTTCCTGACGTTTCGTGAATTTATTTGCCAGTGGCAAATCGTGGGAATTCGCCGCGAATTCTCCCCTGGCGAATACATTCGCCCATCACTAGCAACCACCATTGTTACTATACTGTGAACTTTATTTCCATGTAAAGCCATCCTATTGTGTCACAAACCTCTCAAAAAAGACAACATGAAGTTAGACCTTGTAATACATGATCATCGTTTGACATGTCCACATCCTGTACAGAGAGATCCAATAGACCTGTGCATTTGTTGCCTTCTGTATTAAGTGCAAGGAGTCAGATTTTTTTTATGGTTACTATATTGAGGTTTTATTGAATTAAGCCTCCCGTTTTACATACTACATAGTAACATAGTAAATAAGGTTTTATTGAATTAAGCCTCCCGTTTTACATACTACATAGTAACATAGTAAATAAGGTTGAAAAAAGACATAAGTCCATCAGGTTTAATCTTTCAACTATTTTAACCTGTTTAAATGCTAGTTGATCCAGAGGAAGGAAAAGAAAACCCCATCTCCAATTTGCTTCAGAGGGGAAAAAATTCCTTACTGACTCCAAATTGGCAATCAGACTAGTCCCTGGATCAACTGCATAACTAAAGAAGAATATATATATATATATATATATATATATATATATATATCTAGAGTATGCAGTGCAGTTTTGGACCCCAGTCCTTAGGAGGGATGTAAATGATGTAAACTGGTTAGAGGGATGGAAGACTTAAATTATGAGGGGAGACTGTCCAGGTTGGGGTTGTTTTCTCTGGAAAAAAGGCGCTTGTGAGGGGACATGATTACACTTTACAAATACATTAGAGGACATTATAGACAAATATCAGGGGACCTTTTTACCCATAAAGAGGATCACCGCACCAGAGGCCACCCCTTCAGACTAGAAGAAAAGGACTTTCATTTGAAGCAGCGTAGGTGGTTCTTCACAGTGAGGACAGTGAGGTTGTGGAATGCCCTGCCGGGTGATGATGTGATGGCTCATTCTGTTGATGCTTTTAAAAGGGGCCTGGATAATTTTTTGGACAGACATAATATCAAAGGCTATTTTGATATTAAACTTTACAGTTAGGGGCAAATTACTGTTATTCTCCAAAAATCCCTTGATTTTACTCGATATTCCATAAGCATTCAATATTCAAATGCTTATAGACTAGTTCTAGGCAACCTTTTCCTTCGATCTTCGATTCCTCGAATAAGGTATTCTATTTCCTTCAATAATTCGAATAATTTGTACGATTCGAATGATCGAGGACTTCGTTCGTATGAATGGTATTCAAGCAGGAGGGTTCTATTGGTATTCGGTAGGTTCAATCTGGCGAAGAAGGCATTCGAATACCCTTACATTTTTAAATCCTTCTATGATCGAATGATCGAATATTTGATCGTTCTAATCTATTCAAATGTATTCAATCATTCGATCATTCGGTATTCGATGATTGAAGAAGCCAAATTTGGCTTCCTCGATCCCTCAATTGGATCGTACGATCGAAATTCGATCGGATTCAATCGAACTTCGATGCATTCATGTGAATTAAGTAAATCTGCCCCTTAGGATAGCAAAAAGGGGGGATTGTGGGAGCACTCTAAAGGCTAAGTAAAAGTACATTTAAGTATAATGGAAGTGCTACTTACAAAGCACATTCCCTGGGCCCCTGTCTCACAAGTAAATCAGTATAAATGCAAGTGCATATTGTTTAAATATGATCATTAAGTTGATAAGCCACCATACCACATCAAGGTAAACCCCATTTGGTGGTTTAGTATAGCTATGGGCATATATGGTTTGTGTGAAAGAGTGTGTGTGTGTGTATGCTGGGTTTTAAATTGGAGAGGTTGAACTTGATGGACTTTGTCTTTTTTCAACTCACTTTAACTATGTAACTATATATATATATATATATATATATATATATATATATATATATGTATTACTTAAGCAAGAAAATGCAGCTCAAATTTTTTTTAATTGGGTGCACATAGGTTAGGCTTGATATACAAAAAACAAGAATACCCCAGCACTCCAACATACAGCCCTCTGAGAAACCTACCCTTGCACAACTGAAATGTAACTAACAAAAAAAAGACACTTTTAGTTACAAAGTTTGTACATAGTATGCATACCCTGCATAATGTATAATGTATAGTATACATTATACAATATTATACAATATTATACAATATATTTATTACAATTGTTTATAGATTTAGAAAATGTTAATGGAGATCAACCTACCTGAAGTATTGGTAGCTGAAAGAGAAAAACATATGTGCTTTAATTAGAACATGAAAAATATTTAAAATAAACTAATACTTAACACATTTTTCATCTGTGATCTTCCAATAATAATAATTTTAAATAAATGAAAACGATACACCCCACTTTATATTTTACCAGAAAAAATGCAGCATAATGTTTATATGCTGGAGAATGCTGGTAGATCAGCAAGACATACGTGGAACAACACCACAATGGAAGGGTTTTGCCCCCTTTAACAACTGTACATAATGATGCTTTATTATCATGTAGGGGACTAGTAAAATAGCTTCTCCTTTAACTAGATAGTCACCTAAGGTTTGACGAACAAAGTGGGCCTTAGTTATGTTCTAGACAGTCTTGTAGAATTTCAGTTATCGGGGATCACTTAAGGTAAACAATATAAAGTTTAGTTGATACAAGCTCCATGGATTCTAAACTCACAAAGAGTCAGAACCACAAACAAAGAAATCACAGAGTTTTTTTAAACTTGACACCTACCTATGAGATAAGAACTTGAGTAAAAGGACATTACCATTGTGAGAGCATTGAGATTCACACAAACCACAGCTAAGGAATACATAAGTTCCCTTTCCTGTCTCAAAGTATGACCTTCGTAGTTCCATAGTTAACCAAAATAGTGCCACTGTTCTATAGTATATAAGTTGGAGCATACATGTGCACTGGGTCCTTTTCCTAAAGCCCTTACCTGAGCATGAAAACAGAACCAGAAGGGAATCTAGATATAGGGGAATCTAGATGTTGTCAGACATAGTAAGTGGTAAGATATACTAATATATGTCATATGTTACTGTAAGAGTGAGAGGTAGGAGTAGGTTTAGCTAGCTATGTAAAAAGTGGAGTGAAGCATTACTGGGGATGTTGCCCACAGAAACCAATCATATATTAGATTTCAACAGGTAGAAAAGAGAAGCAAATATCTGATCTGATTGCTATGAGCAACAAAGCCTATAATGCTTCACTTCACTTTTTACACATTATAAGAAATAGTGTTTATGTGTAGGGGCTAGGCAGTTAAACGTCTGAATGCAGCTGATCCTGAAAGCAGCTGGTGACCCATCATTACAAAGCTAATCCCTTCCTCACTGATCTACCCCACTGAGAAGTGTGCTGACTATTGTGCTGTATTGTGAGTATCTGCCTAACCATGATTACAATCTCAACCAAAACAATATATTATTATTATTATTATTATTATTATTATT
>CM044447.1:112415323-112451170 GCA_024363595.1 Xenopus borealis | reverse complement strand
TTAGCTAAATTGAATATAAAGCACTTACATTCAGGTCCAACAATATCTATTGAGGTAATTGGTCCATCAATGATCACGAGTAAGGTAGTAAAGTCACCTGTTACTGTAAATTCATCACAATGACTTGTGCCATTATAGAATTCATACAAAACTTTTACTGTAGTGTTAATCGGTCTTGACAGAGTGAAGTCCAGATAATTAAATACCTTGGGGAAAAATATTAAAACTCTGGTTACACTTCTATTTAAATGTTAGCAAAAAGGGCTTGATAACTTATAAAAAGTAAATTTATCATCAGTTTGCAAATATGCACCTGAACAATAACCTACAGCAGTCAATAGTTATATGTTTTCTTCCAGTCAGCCTGGATCAGTGATAGCAAAATTTTATTGATTGGCATGAGTTACTTCCCAGGTGAAAATATCATCGGTGTTGAGTAATGCACTACAGTGTCGCTATCACCTTTATTTTGTAAGGAAGACAGGAACAGATGGTGTGTAAGACATAGATTGGAGAACAACTGTATAATTTATAATATGCTGGATGGGACTGACAATTCTGCCTCTTTGGACTGCACTTGCTGAAAAGGGTTGATGGAACTGTAGAGCCCAAGGCAGGGTGTAGAATAACTGTAAGGTAGGAAAAGATAACATGAAGGCTAGGTCCAATATCAGTTAACTTTTGTAGAAACAGGACTAGAGTAGTTGACAGAGCAGGCAGAGGCCCCATCAATAAGAGCAGAAAGAGTTAGTAACTGTCACCTGGGAGGGACAAAAGCTGAACTCAGGGAAAGAGAGATCCTAAAAGGATAATTTCTGTGAGGATCTTTCTCTAGGAAGCTTGGCCACTGACTTCTTTCTGCAGTAAACAATTAATGATATTGTGTTCCTTTATATTCTGGGTGACTTTTATAAGTCCTCTCTTTTAGGCTATGGCTCGTTTGTTCCACATTGTTTACAGCATTTTTTACCAGTGACTAAGCTTATAATGTTCTTAGAGTTATAGTTGATAAATAATTTTATTCAATTGAAAACACACCTATTCGATCGAAATAGGTCAATTTTCGATTGCAAAAGCCCTTAAAAAATTAGATGGTCGAATTTAGAAGTTTTTTTCATTCTGAAATTCAACCCTTAGTAAAACTGCTCCCTGGAGTCTAGTATAATTTGAATTTTCAATTTTGAACTACTGTCACTTTAAAAAAAAATTGAATTCGGCTATTAGGCACCTTAAACTGCCTAATTGCCATTTTAGCCTATGGGGGACCTCCTAGAACCTGTCCTGAAAATTTTTCTAAGTCCTGAGGAATCCAATTTGTTTAAAAAATCGTTTGATTGGAACAATGCGATCGTTCGATTCAAACGATTTTAATTCGATCGAATATGACCACCCAAAAACAATTTGATGATAAAATTTCGAATTTTCGAAATTTGACCCTTAGTAAATCTGCCCCCTAGTTATATGGATAAGGTGCCTTTGTTTGTAACAGCATTTAATTAAGTCTCCCACTGTTGACTCCGTCTGCTTATGCTATAAATCAGGGCAGGGTCCACAATATTAATGTTGTAGAGCAACATAAGCATACACAAAGCACCTTGTGTGCCAAAATAATGGATGTAAATGTGTAATGGTAGCTTCTATGTGGATATGCAGCCAATAGGAGGCTCAGTTTGGCAGTACACATTTTACTGAACATTACCTCTTGTGCTAGACTTTACTTTGACCAGGGTCAGAAATAGTGCAGTTTAATACAATAGACATAAGTTTGAAAAAAAAAAAACTTTACATTTTTTCTTTTTTCTAAGTCCCAAAAAAACACTGGCGTCTTTTACCTTTTTTAGGGTGGTAGTCTGAAAAATAGCATAATATTTTTGGGGGTTACCCTCCTTCCCCTACATTTCCTAACATATGGCAACTCAACTATAAAGTAGGAACATGTTTAGGGCAATAGGACAACTGACACATTTAACATACAATTCAAAATGGCTTCATCTGTATCTTGTGATATTTTTTCTTTAAAAAGTTCCTTTTAACTGCATCAAATTTACACTGTTATAGTCTAGTTTGAAAAAGGGTATTTTCGGTGAATCCTGCACAATTTCCACAACAAATGCAGTACATATTTAGAAATAGAATTTTAATTGTATTATTCCCTGAAATGAAGGGAGATCGTTTAAAGAGTTGAGTTCAGAAAAAAAAATCCACTTCATTCCCCAGTCTGGTCATTAGAGTTTGACTCTAAAAGCAGAATGGTAAATTGACTAACAATATTCTACCATGTATAATGAAGGGGCCCATCCCCAAATGTCACACAGATAAGAGCAATAATGCCCAGGGCTTATCCCCACTACACCTGCCTCTGTGTGCATGGTATTTTACATGGAAATTAATGTGGGAGAGGTGCTGACCTCTCTAACCGAGGCAATTTATTAAAGTGATACTGACATTCCAATATTTAAGAGAAGGTATCACAGTATTTTAAAATGATACTGACATCCCTGTAGATATAAGTAGGATTATGTCAGTATTAGTAAAGCTATGGAAGTATAATTTAGTAGTGTCCCAAAGATGTCCCCAGGCTAGCCACACTTACCCAGCTCAGCTTGGGTTGGTACAATCTTCCCATAAGTACAATTGTGAGCAGTGCTCCAGCCAATAGAAGGATCACACTCCAGCCAGCACAGCATGACTGACATTTAGAATCCTTTTAAGCTGGAGCAGTATAAATGGAAAATAATAACACACAGAGCTCCAATATAACCTATACTTACCTTGCTCAGATCTGAGAGGCCAATCTGAAAAACATGTCCATAACTCAGAGATGCAATATCTCTGTAAATGAGGAACCCTGGATCATCTAAATCAAAGCAAAGCCCTGTGCTTAAAAAGATAACCTGTGAAAAAAACAGTGAATATGAGTAAATAAAAACATCACTAGACATATATACTGTATGAAGCTTTTTAAAGAAGGAACCATCAGGGCCGGGCCAAGGTAGTTTGGCACTCTAGGCAAGGGGTACAATCAGCGCCCCCCACCCCCGTTCTATATTTCTCACCTATTCACTTTTTCTTAAATAAAGAAACCTTATAACATATTAATGAATCAAACTGTACGTGTGCCAACCAGCCCCTAATCTGTACCTGTGTCAGCAGCACCCAAAATATTGCTCCCAATCTGTACCTGTGCCAGCAAATAGCACCCAAAATATTGTCCCCAATCTGTATCTGCGCCAGCCAGTAGCACCCAAAATATTGCCCCAAATCTGTACCTGTGCCACCAGCATAGCCCCCAAGTCTGTACCTGTGCCCTCAGCCATGTCCCCCAAGTCTGTACCTCTGCCACAAGCCATTGCACCCCAAATATGTATCTGTGCAACCAGCCATTGCCCCCCAAATATGTATCTGTGCCACCAGCCGTTGCCCCCCCAAGTCTATACCTCCGCCACCAGTCATTGCCCCCAAATATGTATCTGTGCAACCAGCCATTGCCCCCCAAGTCTGTACCATCAGCCATTGCCCCCCAAGTCTGTACCATCAGCCATTACACCCCAAGTCTGTACCTGTGCCAACAGCCTGTGCCAGAGCAGCAGCAAAAATATTGCCCCAGATCTGTGCCAGGCAAAGGGCAAGTAAGAGGGAGGTGGGGACTGAAGTAGAGCAGAACGCTGCTGCTGGAGACACGGCCGAAGTTAAGACTTAAAGGAATAAAAAAAAAACATTATTTCCCTTCAAAAGTGAGCCCCCCCTAATGACTGCACCCTAGGCGGCCGCCTACTCTGCCTACCCCTAGTTCCGGCCCTGGGAACCATAAATATCATAACTGAATAATATTTATATACAGCTAAATCTAATATCAGTTTGCCCAGCCCCTGCAAATACAATATTACTTTGCAGCCATGAATTACATTTGGCACCCTTGAATCTCCACCCATTTTTTTTTACTTAGGTTTAGATATAATTAAAAAAAAACTCAGCAGTAGTGATGGGCGAAAGTACGTGACGCGCGCCGAAAACGACGCGCCGCGGCAAAAACGCCGCGCCGCGACGAAAATGACGCATCGCGCGTCAAAAATTATGCAACGCTCGTCAAAAACGCGACTCGTTTCGTTTTGCGAATTTTTTCTTCAATTCGCGAGTTTCGCTGGAAATTTGCGCATTTTCCGGCGAAACGGGGGAGATTCGCCCATCACTACTCAGCAGCACAGAATGAAACACAAATATTGACACAAGGGAAGTTTGGAGATGATAATATCCACTAAGGGTTTGGTAGTAACATTTAAAATAACAGTGTACTGTACCTGGGATTGCTTGGTATTTATCAGTGAATATATGTCGTTTATAAGATCAGAATCATTGTAATCTTTAGCAGATGCATCTGTGAGCAATAGAATGAAAGATTTGGGTGGAGAATTCTCTAAAGCCAATTTGAGGCCGTTCATTGCTAATTCTGGGCAGTCGCCTCCATCATAAGCAATAAGGTTGTTGAAAAATGACTTAAACTCATCAATTGAGTCTGTTAGCCATACTGGCCCAAATGCTGAAAATAGAACAAGAGAGAGATTTTAATAAGAACTTTTAAAATAAAATTTTAATAAGATTTTTGCATTATCTTGCAGGAAAATAGGGATGGGCGAATTTTGGATGCCCATAGACTTTAAAGGGGTGGTTCACCTTCAAGTTAACTTTTAGTATATTGTCAATTCTAAGAAACTTTTCAATTAGTCTTCATTATTTATTTTTCATAGTTTTTAATGATTGCAATTTTCTTCTTTTTCTTTGCAGCCTTCAAATGGGGGTCACTGACACCATCTAAAAACAAATGTTCTGTAAGGCTACAAATGTATTGTTATTGCCACTTTTTATTACTTATCATTCTATTCAGTCCATCTCCTTTTCATATTGCAGTCTCTTATTCGAATCAATGCAGGGTTGCTAGGGTAATTTGTACCCTAGAAACCAAATTGCTAACACTGCAAACTAGAGAGCTGCTGAATAAAAAGCTAAATAACTATAAAACCACAAACAATAAAAAATGAAAACCAATTGCAAATTGTCTCAGAATATCACTCTCTACATTATACTGAAAGTTAACTCAAAGGTGAACAACCCCTTTAATGGGCATTGGCACAATTTCGCCAGCGGTGAATTTTTGGCGAATTTAAACAGGTTGAATCGCCAGTCCCTACAGGGAAAAAAGCTGAATGCAGATTTAAAGAGTATGGGGCAGATTTACTATTTTTGGGGGGTCATTTTCAGTAGAGCAATTTAAAAAAATGTGATTTTTCCAGTAAAGCTTCCAGGAGGTCCCCCATAGGCCACAATGGTAATTTGGCAGCTTTAACGTGGTGAATTGTCAATTCAAATTTTTTTAAAAGGCTAGTACCTTGAAATTCAAATTTTTTTTTTTTTTCCAATTCGAATCAAATGTTGGGCTATTCCATAATCGAAGTAGCCCAAAATTACTTCGAAATTTGAATTTTACAAATTCAAATTTTATTCAAAAATTCACTTCGACCCTTACTTAATGTGGCCCTATGTCTCATTCCTTCAGGTCATATACCTTTGAAAGCTAGAGGGCAACATGGGATCTTGCCACAAGAATAAACTAGTCAAAAATACAGTATGTATGTATTCAGAGGGCCAGCAGGACATGATGAAGGGAGGGTTCTCACCCACCCAAATATTAAATTCACTTCACAAGACAAACTGTGACTAGAAATAATGGGCTGTTCTTTCATGTTTTTACTAGGGAATACTCCAAAACAATGCCATTTCTGACCATTTCAGTCTGGAAATATAAGGTTTGCAAGTACCCACTGCATGCATATAACACAAAATAGTTACTACAATAATCCTACAATACATTTTATTTTGGACTATCAAACAGGCATTACAATAGGGGTAAAAGACCCTACAGTTGTCATATTGTTGTAGAAATCCCTGTTCCCACGATTGTGGAGAAGGGAGCCTGGTAAAAATAGTTATGCCACTGCAATGAACCAAATGTATCCTTTTTGCAGATGCTTCTCCATATATTACTTAGGGGGTTATTTATCAAAGTCCAAATTTATCTAATTATTTCTATTAAAAAAAGTATGACCAACTCCAAATTGCCAATTGGACCTTATATATCATAAAAAAATCTTGTTAAAATTGGTTTGGGCAAAAAAAAAAAACCTGAAAAAGTCAGATTTTGTCACCAAAAGTCAGATTTTCCCACCAAAAAGTAAGATTTTCCCACCAAAATTTGACTACTGGAGCCAAAAAAAATAGGACCCCGATAGCTGGGAGATGGCGAATTTTCAGATTCTGAATTTTTTCAGCCTCGGGGTGTAATAAATTCTGAAAAGAATCTGTCAAAATAATCCAATTTTTTTTTTTGATTTTTGTAGTTTGATAAATAACCCCCTATGGGAATCTCCCATATGTGTTTTAAAGCTTTAAAAAAATATATATTGAAGGGTTAAATTTGTTCGAATTGTTTGATTCAAACTATTTAATAAATCAACTGAATTTTTTTCATTCGGTTGGTCGAATTAGAAACAATCGAATTTGAATGTTTTTTAAATTCGACCACTTAATTTCTCTCTAGATAAATATAACTTTAAAAAGTGAAGGTAAATCCATACTTGGGTCGTTGAACTCAACCATTGTATACTGTCGTACTCCGCATGGAAATTGTGCTGTTGTTCGATCAAGTATCCAATTATTCACCAATTTTAACTGCTGAATGTTACCGTACATTGACCCTGTCGTGTCCACTAAATAGGTAAGAGATGAAGTGACTGAAAGACAAAAAAAATAGGTTCATAGTTTCAGAGAAACTCTCACAGTTTTCGTAAACATTGCAAAACAATTCTACTAAACTTGATACAAATAATAATTCTAGTAATTAAGGTTAAAGCTCATCACAGGAAAACTATCTCTGTTGTGTGTTGAGCAGGACTGGAAAGTGGCACATGCCAATTGTGCAAAGGTGGGTTGTGGTGGCATTACTTCTCCCTACCAATAGTTACAGCCCTGCCCAACACACAGCAGAGACAGCTTTCCTGTGAGGAGTGGGAGTGGTAATAGTAGAACTATTCATAGAATTTTTTTAACAATTGCTTGTTAGATGAACCCAGATTTATCAAGGGTCATATTGAAAAATGAATTTTAAAATTCGATTTTCGAGGTAATAATTCAACTAGGGTATAGTCCAAAATTCTATTTGAACTGAAATAAAATATGAATATTTGAATATTGAAATTTATCATGTACTGTCTCTTTAGAAATTCAACTTTGACCTTTTGCTATCTTAAACCTGACAAAATGCTGTTTTAGCCTATGGGGGACCTCCTAGAACCTATTTGGAGTCATTTGGTGGACTTTGAAAAATCAAATTTTTTTTGGGAAAAAATTTGATTCAGTAGATTTGAATACAAACTATGCATCCACAATTCAAAACTTTTTTTAATACTTTTCAATTAATCTTTTTATTTGAATTGAATCTGGGTGTAAGGGTTTAAACTATGCATGTATTGATATGAATACTGGAACGTGAATAGGAGAAACCTTTATAGAAATAAGTGAAATAAAAGTAGCAATAACACAAAATACATTTGTAGCTTCTACAGAGGATTAGTATTTTTAGATTGGGTCAGTAACACCCATTGTAAGTAGGAAGATAAATCAGAAGAAGACAGAAAATAATTCAAAAGCTATTAAAAACATTAAGGGAAATTGAAAATTTGCTTAGAATTAGCCATTCTATAACATACTAAAAGTAGAACAACCCTTTCAAATATAGTACCATAATATGGACACTTTGAACTTGGAGGTTTGTGCTTTTTAGGGATAGTATCTGGTTATACCATCAGGAAGCCCGAAGAGGAGAAGAATTAAAATGCTGACTAATTGCATACATAAATGGTAAGGGGCAGATTCACTAAGGGTCGAATTTGGAATAGAGAAAAATTAGAAATTCGAGCATCAAATTTTTTAAAAGGGGTTCTTTGATCAGAAATGTACCCTTTTCGATTGAATAGGTCCGTTTTGTATCGACTAAAAATAGTCTGAATCATTCGAATGCATTGTTCATTTCGAACGATTTTGGCCAAATTCCTTTGATTTTCAAAGGTTCAAGGCAACATAGGCTAAAATAGAAATTCGTCTGGTTTAAGGTGGTGAAGTGTCAAATTTGAATTTTTTAAAGAGACAGTAATTTGAATTTTGAATGGTCGAATTTTTAAATTCTATAAAAAAAATTTCAATTTTAATCGAATTTTGGCCTATTTGATAGTTGAAGTAGCCAAAAATTACTTTGAAATTAAAATGTTTTAAATTGAATTTTCATTTGAACCCTTGGGGCCGATTTACTATTGGTCGAATTTTGAATTTAAAAAAATTCGAAATTCGACCATGGGAATAGTGGGGAACTAAAATCTTTCGAATTCTACTATCAAATTCAAAGGATTTTACCACAATTCGAACGATCAAATATAAAAAAATCGAAATTTAATCGATCAAATTTTTTTTTAATTCGATCTAAAGTAATGCTTCCCAATGCGGTAGCTTGATTCTGATGAAGTAGGTGGTCGAATAAAATTTTAAAGGGGAAGTTATTCGACCATCGAATTTTCAAATAAAATTTTATTTGAACATTCAAATTATTCAAATTTGCATATTCGATGGTCAAATTTGCCTAATTTGCATATTCTTAGATTCAAATTTAACTAAAATTCGATTGAACTTCAAATCCTTCATGTGAATTTAGTAAATCTGCCCCTTAGTAAATCTGCCCATAAGTGTTTACAGGGTCAACAAATATTATGACCAACATGCCAAAAGTCAGAGCAAAACTTAACTATTATCTGAAAACGTGTGCTTTCATTCCAGTGTGAACAGAATAAAAGTGTATTTACACACCTTGTTAACCACAAAAATCCACATATCCTTCTGCCCAAATACACTGTCAGGGGCTGATTTACTAAGGGTCAAATATCGAAATGAAAAAACTTCAAATTCGAATTTTTGACCTTTGAACTTTGACCCTTAGCAAATCAGCCACCCAGTGTACAACTTGCATGTATTTTTTTTGTATAACCTTGCATTTATCAACATTGAACATTTGCTGCCCAGTTTTCTAATCTAGTCAAAATACTCTGCACTGGATTAATCAGAAAATGTTGCATCCCTTAAACTGATCCTGTCATGGGAAAAAATTTTTTTGCAAAATGTATCAGTTAATAGTGTTGTTTCAGAAGAATTCTGCATTGAAATCCATTTCTAAAAAGAGCAAACTGATTTTTTTATATTTCATTTTGAAATCTGACATGGGGCTAGACATATTGTCCATTTCCCAGCTGCCCCAAGTCATGTGACTTGTGCTCTGATAAACTTCAATCACTCTTTACTGCTGTACTGCAAGTTGGAGTGATATCACCCCCTCCCTTTCCCCCACCCAGCGGCTTAACAAACGAACAATGAGAAGCAACCAGATAACAGCTCCCTAACACAAGACTGGTAGATCTAAGAACAGCACTCAATAAAACCCATGTCCCACTGCGTACTATTCAGTTACATTGAGAAGGAAAAACAACAGCTTGCCAGAAAGGAGTTCCCTCCTAAATTGCTGGCACAAGTCACATGACCGGGGCAGCTGGGAAATTGACAAAATGGCTAGCCCCATGTCAGATTTCAAAACTGAATATAAAAAAAATCTGTTTGCTCTTTTGAGAAATGGATTTCAGTGCAGAAGTCTAATGGAGCAGCACTATTAACTGATGCGTTTAAAAAAAAAAAAAAAAACGTTTTCCCATGACAGTTTCCCTTTAAGATCCTTTACCAAAAGTTTTCCTAACATTGATGTCAAACTAATAGGCCTACAGTTCTCAGGCTGTAAGTGGTCATCAGTTTTTGAATAGTGGCACTGTATAACACTGTGGCATGATGTCAATATGGAAAATTAAGTAAAGTGGTTTAGCAGTCACCCTGGGGCAAATACAGTCTGGTCCTGCAGCTTTATTTACTTTCAAACAACTTAAGCCATCAAGTCAGAAAAAGATACATTATTAGAATTGAGTCTATTAAAAATTAAATTATTGCAAATAATAATATTAAAATAATGTTAAATGCTCAGATGTAATGATGGATACAAATATTGTTCCATATCTAGTGTCTATTGCCACCAATAAGAGGTTGCACATTGTATTGAGTTCAATGCACATACAGCATTCAGGATACCCCATGGTTATGTTTGGGAGTCCTGGATTATTAGGGAAAGTTTGTAAAGCCTGTCTGGGGAATGTTAGGTGGAAGTTAGACTGTTTGAAGTGGTTGACATTTAGTTTTTCTTTACGCACTTCCTAAATATTTTAGCCGTTTGTTCCAGACTAATGAATGAAGAAGATTCATATAAGTTTTTGTTCATGCTATTGCGTTCAATGCAGTGCTGAGCTTATAGACAATGCTACTTGTATTGCTGGGAAATAGACTACTTGTTGGGAAAAAATGGGGGAATGTGTCTGAAATGGCACTTTGCACATTCCACTTGCATTTGTACATGTCCTGATGCAAGCAGAATAATGCTAATAATAATTAGAGAACATTCATGGTACTTTAGCTTGGACACTTACCTGTTGTTGTGCATGACTGGCCTTGGGATCCATCAGATGCCAAGAATATAATCAGCAATGTTAATAGCATATGCATTGTCATTTTCACCCTGAAACCAAAAATGAAGTTAATTATATGTTTCAGATCAGCTTTCCGAAGCAATGTTCTGTGGGTTAGCTAGCTGCCCCTTTTATAGGGATTTTTAAAGGAGGGAACAATTATGAAATGTCATATATTCCAAGTGTGACATGCTTACATTTTCAAGTTAAGGTTAATAAGTTATAATTAAGTCATTTATCTGTAAATTGTCACAGAAGGAAGTACAGTACCTGGGATTTTTTTTTATTTTATCTTAAGCATGAATTACAGTAGTTATACCTTTACTTCCTTTAATCTGTATACTTTGTTAAAAGTTTACTGCATTGCTTATCTTATGATTCTTTTTTTCTACAACTGAAATATAGAACTTAAGGATTTCTGATATCAGTTTGGCAGAATGTGTTCAACTGCTTTAAGCAGTACTCACACAATATAGATATGCACACCTTCACAGGTCAATTCTTATCCGGGATTTCTCACCCACCAGTGTCCTCACACACCAAAAATATACACAAATCAAGTTGACAGAACTCCAAAATAAAAATAAAATACTGCAAGCCTTTCTGATCTGTGAGGTACATACTTGGTTGAATACTGACAATCCTGTGTGTAGTATGTTACATTAAGGCAGAAAGAATTTGGAAAATTATTTTTCACACTGGAATAAATTGTTAAATCTCAAACATGGTGTATCAAAATTTTCACTGAGAATTAAATCAAGTAACACATGTTATTGTCCCAATTGCAAGTCTAAAGGAGAAGTCTCCTGATGCAGATCTACAACAACCTCACTATTTTATATCTATATGTCTCAGAGTTTTAAACCCTGGTTAGCAATGGCTTCCACATAAAGGAATAATGCTTAAGATTATTTACTGATCACAACAGCAGAGTAGAAGAGGCAGAGCATGGCACACACAGGAAGAAAGGGACAGGCAGAATATGGCATGCACACAGACAGAGTAGGGCAGGCAGAGTATTGAATACACAAAGAGAAAACATAGGAAAGGCAGAGTGTGATCCATACAGGCAGAGTATGGCACACACAGACAGAGTAGGTCAGGCACAGTATGGCATACACAAGGTGAAAAGGGCAGGTAGTGTATGGCTGACACAGGCAGCATGGGACAGGCAGAGGCAAAGTATGGAACACACATGCAGAGTAGGTGAGACAGAGTATGACATACGCAGGCAGAGCAGGGCAGGCAGAGTATGACACACACAAGGAGAAAAGGGCAGGCAGTGTATGGCACACACAGGCAGCATAGGACAGCATGGCACATACAGTCAGTGTATGGCACACACAAGGATAGAAAGGCAGACAGAGTATGGCACACACAGACAGCATAGGGCAGGCAGAGTATGGCACAAACAGGCAGAGCAGGGAAGGCAGAATATGGCATACAGAAGGGGAAAAAGGCAGACAGTTAATGGCCCACAGCAGTACAGGTATGCAGAGTATGACAAATACAGGCAGAGTATGTCACTCATAGGCAGAGTAGGTCAGCCAGAGTATAGAACAGTGATCCCCAACCAGTAGCTTGCGAGCAACATGTTGCTCCCCAAACCCTTGGATGTTGCTCCCAGTGGCCTCAAAGCAGGTGCTTATTTTTGAATTCCAGGCTTGGGGGCAAGTTTTGGTTGTATAAAAACCAGGTGTACTGTCAAATAAGGTCTTCTGTAGGCTGCCAGTCCACATAGGGGTCATCAAATAGCCAATTACAGCCCTTATTTGGCACCCCATAAAGTTTTTGCACGCCTGTGTTGCTCCCCAACTCTTTTTTTTTCTGAATGTGGCTCACGGGTAAAAAAGGTTGTCGACCCCTGGTATAGAGCATACAGGCAGAGTATGACATACACAAGGAGAAAAGGGCAGACATATGGGCAGCATAGAACATAAAGAGTATGGCACACACAGGCAGTAAAGTAACTAAATTGCGGTGTCACTCCTACAGTCTGTTTGAGATGTAAACAGATTAATCATGTAAACAATTGTGAACAATTTAAGGGCATACAGTATTTTCTGGGGCTCTCCAATAATCCAACCCCTCTAGACTGAAGTGGTCAAACTTACAAGTCAACTGATGACCCACCCTACCCCCTAATGACATTTTGCAGAACTTTGCTCACTTACCCAAAAACCTTTTGTGTGTGGTGTGTATCGGTTGTTATAACTGATCAACTCTAGAGTGTAGATTAGTCTCAGCACTGAAAAAAATAGCAGCTGGAAAAAAACTACATCATGGTTTAGACCAAGCACTTCCAATTATTGTTCATTTCTTGTGCTATATTAGAGAGATCACTGTACCAGAACCCACCAATTCCAAGATCAGTTCAATGAAAATCAGAGTTCTAGAAATAGCTGAGTGGTCAAAAACAACAAACAAAAAAAAAACAAAAAAAAAAGTTTTCTTTTTTTAAAGTTCTTTTCGACCAACCCAAAGTTACAATGTCAGTCCAAACGGTTTCCTGCCGGTCTCCTCGTAGTCTCCCCACTACGTATATCGATCCAAGCCAAGAAGGAAGTATATTATCCTTTTTTGGAGATCAGCGCATAAGCTATGGAAATTTTAGAAAACCAATATAGTGTGATATTGTAATTATATCAGATATTCACCCCGTGATTTCAAACTGGTTGTAGCTTTAACCTACAGGAAGTGGTGTTTACCCAGGGGGTTTTCTGATGGTTTTGTGTTCTAAAATAGAAAAGGTGCCAAGTGTTTGAAAAAACAAATCGGTGATGAGGGTATGGCTGAATTGCCTACTCACAAACCACTGTTGTGGTGTATAGCCCATAATAGAGTAATCCTGGTCCCCGGTCATCAGATGTGCCCAAGCATATGGATTTTTCGATGAGGTATAAAACAGGGGAAAATACAAAATAGTGTAATACTATTTAATGTATAAAAGCCTTAAAACAATGAAAATGTACTCACATTTTACAATAAAATACTCGCAAGTAATAAAAACTATTTTAATATAGTGGAAGGCCCTCGGGACACTCGGACTGGCATCCTATACCAAGGGACTGGGGAACAAAAAGCCACCCAACACCCTGAAGGACCGGAAGAGATCCCATTGTTTTTATTACTTGCGAGTATTTTATTGTAAAATGTGAGTACATTTTCATTGTTTTAAGGATTAAGGATTACTCTATTACGGGCTATACACCACAACAGTGGTTTGTGAGTAGGCAATTCAGCCATACCCTCATCACCGATTTGTTTTTTCAAACACTTGGCACCTTTTCTATTTTTGGCTCTGTACCAGTCTGTTAACTGCTGCACCTCCTTTCTGTATGGTGACTCTTGCCAAGTTTCGCTGCAAAAATGTTGCTTATAAACTTCAATGGGTAAAAAAAATTGTCATGCCACAAAAACAATTGATGCACCACCTCACACGTCAAAAACATGTCTCCGATACACTTCAATGTATTTTGGTGAATTTTCACCATTTAGTGAATTTTAATCAAAGCATAAGGGGTCAGATTTGCCCATCACTATTTGCTTCATATAGGATGCCAAGACATGACAGTCAGTCATGCAGTTATGTAAAAAGTCTCACAAAGGTGGAAATGGCATACCTGATATCCCAACATTCTCAGGATTTTCTAAGTAAATGTAATTGCATTTGCAGAATTTGATTTGTACAAACAATGACTCTGAAGCCAGCTCCATAACTATTTTTTTATTCGGGTTATGCCTTCCAGCAGGCTTACTAACAAGCACAAGGACATTACCAAAGGATAACTTTCTTTTAGCACTTTAAGGCACTGCCCCTGGTTAATCATCATCAATGAAGTAACAGCATTGCACCTCATTACCCAGTGGGTGCTTGTATGGAAAGGACCCCGCTGCATTAAAAAGATGTTTTGTGGCTTTTCAGTAATCACCTAATTTTGAGGGGGTATCTCAGGATATTTCCACACTGTTGCAAACTGATCCTTACCCTGCTGAGAAACTATTCCATTAGAGAGAAGAAGAGCAAGAACCCTACTCTGTGTGTGTAGTTTTAAATAAAAAATTGAGCCTGTGAGCTACCTACCTATAACCTTAATTTTGTTACTGTCTCTTTAAATAGTGATTAACCCTTGGCAATCCAGGTCCCTGAGTCTGTTTTGCATATGAAAAGTACTTTAAACTGGGATTTACTGTGCAGTGCCTCCACCTTGGAAACACTGAGAAGCACAACTCAGAGGGGTTTCACTAGGAAAAATAAAACACACAGTTTGCAAATGAAACAAATATAAACTTTATATAAACAGTAGTAAAATAACTTGAACAATCTAATACACAATGGACGCCTACAATGGGGACATGTGGGACCTACCTAACTCACTATTAGGTACCTGACTATTTCTCCAACACAGTCCTTTTTATTATTAAAGTCCCAATCCTCTGGAAGGTGTTAATGACCTCACCGTTCAGATCAAATGTAATGTTGTTTCCCAAGAGCTCTTATACCCCAGGTAGTGCTACCTTTCCCAAAAGTACCACTCCCACACTGCAGGTAAATGCACAAGACAAATTGGGGCCTCACACTTGTATCCTTGCCAGTATCTTCCCTTGGGTGGCTCACTCAACTGGGTTCTCTCAGAAGCAGTCACACTGGAGATCACAGGCAACTCTGCAGCAGGAGCAAAATCACCAGTGGCTCCTTTCACCTCTTGAGTCTTTAGCAGCTTGGCAGGGATCATGATGGGCTCTCTCTGTACTTCTAGAGATGCAGCAGCTTCCCTACACTTGGCAGTCTCACACCAACTGGTGCTGGCCCTATTAAGCTCTGTTGGAGACCCTGTACATTTGGCTTCAAAGTCAGGTAAGCCCTCTTTCTGTCTCTCACTCTCTCCCAAGGATGCACTGTGGTGCCCAGCCAGTCGGATGGCTCTCCAGCCTGTAACTGGGAGAGATGATGTCACAGACAGAAAAACAGGGAAATGATTTCTCTGGTCCCCTACATACCTGTGCCCTGTACACCTCCCATTTTTCTCCATAGTTTTATAGTTGTGGGACAAGCTTGCTGCCTGTACACACAGTTTTGTGTGGAAATTAGCTATGGCAGGCAGGGACACCACATCAGTTTATTCAGGCAACGTGTTTCCAATATAAGTCTCAGGAAAACAGTTCATTAGTGTTTCAACAGATTCTCAGTAAGCCCTGATGACTCTCCCCTCCAGGGATATCTCCAGGGATAGGTTCACCAGCCTCTGGTCTGTCTCACCATCTGGCTTTTTTCAATCACTTATGAATCTCAGTCACCTGGTTACATCTCCCTCTGAACCCTGCAGTTGTAGGCAGCACCCCCAGCCCCTCTCAGAACACAGACAGGTAACCTTCCTGTTAAGTGCTCTGTACAGAGAGACACTCTCCCTGCAATTGAATACCTATCTACAGGACAGCCTTCTTGTGGAAAGTGAACTCCAATATGAAAACAGGACCACTGAAATGGAGTTTCCTTCCAAAACACTATAGCTTCCAGGGACAGACATCAAAATCTTTTAAAAAGAAAAACAAATCCCTGTTTAGTAACATCTCCTTTTCAGCTTACATGTCCTGTTAGGGAGAAATTAAAGGCAACATTTATATTTTGACACTTTTTTATCATTCTACCACAGTCATTTTATGGTATATTTACTGTATATCAACATTTTTTTACATAAATTTTATATATAATGAAATATATTTGTTTTAGTGTAAAACCCCTTCTTACACCCATCAATACAGGCTGTCCTAACAGTTAGAGTCATGTGTAATGTTACCCAGCTCCTGAATAACATTACCCAGGAATATGGGAATGGCAACTCTATATACAAGAGAAGTTGTTCTAAATTAATTGTGGTAATATAATTATAGTCACAAAGTTTACACTATTCTAGTAACCCACACAAAGAAATGAGATTTTTCCTTTCAAGCTGCTGCCCTTAGTGGTAGATATCAAACTTAAAACTGTGTAATCTAAAAACAATTCTTAACAGTTCAGTATTTTCCATTTTTATTAACACTTTAATGGTAGTAGAAAAAGGTTTTAACATACTGCAAATGCAGTAAATGTGTCAGATCAGCAAAACACCCTGTGAGATAAATTGTTGCCTTTAGCTCAAACACTCCTCTGAATCCCACAAAAAAGGGAAGGTTGTGCTCACACTAATTTTTAAAAACATTAAGTGGGTGTGTAATGAGGCAGACAAATACAGTAGATATGGCCAGTCCTACACTTAGCTTTCATCCGGTAGAATAAGAATAAAAAAATAAGAATAAGAAAAGATATTCTTAATGAATTCAATGAAAGTTGAGTGTAGGACTGGCCATACCGATGACTTTGATGTAGTTGGCCAGCTTAAATATATTGCAATACATGGACAAACAATCCCTGTTTTGTTTAAAGGGTAAGGCATTTTTTAGTAGCTAGGGATATGGCCATGGGGAAACTATCAGTTAATAGTGCTAATTCAGCAGGAAACAGTTTTTTTTATATTTCACTTTTAAATCTGACACGGGGCTAGAAATATTGTCAATTTCCCAGATGCCCCAAGTCATGTGATGTGATTCAAATTGAATATTAAAAAAAAATCTGTTTGCTCTTTTGAGCACTATTAACTGATGTTTTGAAAAAAGTATGTTTTCTCATGACAGTGTCCCTAGTGACAGTGACACTTATATACCCTAACCCTAATATATATATATATATATATATATATATATATATAACTCCAATAGAAATATATTATATATATTTAGTTACAGAGATATATATATATATATTTAGTTTCATATATATATATATATAAACAGAAGAATTGAGGTGCACACTGGGAACCTTTTTTAAAAAAAATTTCTTTCTTTTTTCAATCCATTAAAAATAGGTCAACGTTTCGGTCCGGGTCTAGGACCTTTCTCAAGACCATCCAAGGATGGATTGATTTTTATATATATATATATATATATATATATATATATATATATATATAGGAGTTTCAGCAGGGTTAGTTGCACTAAATGAAATGGCAAAGACCTCAAGTACTCAGAACACAATGTACCCAACGTCAGCATATTGCTTTGTATCTTGTTTTGACCTATGTTCTATCATTAGCATGAGGAAGAGATTATTATCTCTGTTACCCATGCTATATTTTTCATAAACTGAATTTCGCAGTGAGCAGGTATATATGGTATCCAACAAATTCTAATTGGTTTATACTTTCAAAGGCTTATTTTTTCCAAAAATGCTACTTTAGTGTCTGCCCAGATTTACTCTTTCAACTAAGGCTTTTCAGGATCTGTTCTGTACCTCTCTACACTGGTTAACAGTTTTCATATATAAAGAAAAATGAAAGGGGAGCTAAAAACAATGTGTGTAAGTGAGTTACTGTAGCAAGAGACCAAATAAATTGACCATAAAATGTTTAAGGTGAATTTAAATTTGACATTCCATATCACATTGCCTATAAAGGATACAGCCTTCTTAGGTGTAGCTGGTCAGTGATACAAATGTGTCCAATACAAGTAATTCACTCACAGACATACATTATAGTAGTCCAATGAATTTCATTGTACAGTATATCTGAGTTTCTCAAGGGCATCTTGTGCCTGGTGTTAAAGGTACCCTGGGAAAAGTTATGTCTGGGTGCAGGATTTGCTATCAAACAAGGGAAAGTTGTGCTCACCAATAATTTTTAAAAACAGTAAGCTGGGTGCAATGAGGCTGTGACCACAACATTCACATGGACAAATACCTCTGCACTCAACCCATTATCTACATTACATAGTTACATAGATAACATGGGTTGAAAAAAGACAAAGTCCATCAAGTTGAACCCCTCCAAATGAAAACCCAGCATAGATTATGTATGGTCATATACTAACTATAGAGTTTAGTATCACAATAGCCTTTCTTTCATCCAAGCCCCTCTTAAAAGAACCACCTATGCTGCTTCAAATGAAATGTCCTCTAATGTATTTGTAAAGTGTAATCATGTCCCCTCGCAAGCGCCTATTTTCCAGAGAAAACAACCCCAACCTGGACAGTCTACCCTCATAATTTAAGTCTTCCATCCCTCTAAACAACTGATTTGCACTTCTCTGAATTCTCTCCAGCTCATTTATATCCTTCTTAAGGACCTTAGTCCAAAACTGCACTGCATACTTCAGATGAGGCCTCACTAAGAATCTATAAAGGGCATAATTACATTTTCATCCCTTGAGTTTATGCTCTTTTTATGCAAGACAGAGCTTTATTTGCTTTAGTAGCTACAGATAGACACTGCCCATAATTAAACAACTTGTTAGCTAAAAACAAAACAAAATCCTTCTCATATATTAAGGACATCCCACTGGTGTCTAATAAAAGGGTAACCAAGTTTGGAAGTTTTACTATGGATGCAGCAAGTAAGTTGCATGTAAAACCTAGTCCCTTTGTAAAATGTATTCTGAAGTAACATAATTCTTAATGAATCGGATGCAGTATTGAAACAGTACTTATCCAATTATTATGTTCATTTTGGAACAATTTCTCTTTAGTTTCCAAACAATTGCACCTCAAATGGTTCTAATGTGTGGAAAGGTTCTTGTTTCATACCTAGAGCAGAAGGTCATGCAGGTCATATACATTATGCATTATTGATTATCTTATTTATATAAAGGTCATATGCATTAACTAGTTTAGGTTCATAGCACATACCACCCAAAATATGTTAGTAAGAGGTTTTAAGTGACACATATTGCCACTATTTCTGATCTGTAAAGCATTTCTGATCTGTTCCCCACCTCCTGGACAATTAACAGGACATAAGTTGTCACAAGGGCCACGTACAACAGCTGGTGCATGGTGACAAATTTTCTGCCATCTTTGAAACCACAGCCCTCACTGCTACCTGACATCTTTCATGGGATCCTTCTTGCGGACTTGCAGTTGTCTTCCATTGAACTGCCCATTCTGCCATCTACAGTATACACCTTTATACCTTTATGTTACTATCAACGGTTACACACTCAAAGCCTACCCAATAAATACATTTTGGCTAGTGTACAAAGACAGACTTAAATTCTCTCTTTTACTGTCTTCATTGTTGTTAGATGTAAAAATATTATTTTATTGTCCACTGTGACTAGTCTGATTACTGTTTATACTAGAATTATATATAATTATTGTATTGCATTTTTAGTGTTTGTTATTGCATTCTACATTGATTGCATATTATTGCCTATAAAAGGCTGATTGCATTTTGATACGTGGAACTGGGAGTTTGAGCAGTCATCTGATTTTATTTTCTTGAATTATATCCATGAAGTTCTACATTGCTCATTTACTTATTTTTATCATCTGTTCTAATCCTTTGACTATAGATGCCCAGCCCAACCAATAAAATACTTCAAAAGAAATAAATCTTTGGTGAATAGCACCTAGAACCCAATGCCTTGCTGCTGGCCAGGAATACTGTGCATGGCACAGAGAGAGGGCAGAGATGTTAACTGTGGTCAGTACTGACATAACCTCCATGCTGTAAAGTGCAGGGCATGCTACCAAATAGGCAGTTATTATCAATTTAAGTACCTTCATGTCTTACCATGCTCCACTTGACCATAAAACCATTTAAAAATTGGGAGGGACTGCAACAAAACTGTCTGCAATCGATCATTGAAGTATTGCAGCTTTTCTGTAGTCTGTACAATTAATAGTATACAGTACTGCATATTTTAATCTGTACTGGTAGAATTATCTGTCATCATCTCTTAAAATTTAATGAGCTCTAGAATAGCTCACACAGGAACTGAACCCCTATATGGTATAGGGATAATAACTTTCTTCTCAAACTTTATTCATTATTATTATTATTCTTTTGGGTAGTTTTATCAAGCCAGTCTGGCAACCTGACTAATGCTGTAAAACATTGAGTTTCTTTTTAATTCACCTGTGCTAGAGATGTACAGTACCAATGCATTCTCACTGCCTTTGAGGGATTTGATAATATTTTCCTTGAGAATTTACCAGAAACCACAAACATCTGAGACTTAGCAAAACCCATGATTTGGATAATGTTCTCCCCTGTAGGTTTGAGCTGCTGATATTCATTGAGGTATGGTCTTATATTTTTTTTTATTTGAATAATGTTCTCCCCTGTAGGTTTGAGCTGCTGATATTCATTGAGGCATTGTCTTATATTTTTTTTTTACCTAAATAAGTCATATCTGCTACTTTGTACAAAAGGAAAGGAAAAGAAGATGTGGTTTGCATCGGAGCTCACCCGTTAATCCTCTCTGCCAGACGCAGCCCTCAGAAGATGATCAGCCACTTCAAGCCTGACTGTTATTTCAGCACTGATGTATGTCCCGTAATCCTGGGCGCTGTACCGGAGATCAAGGAGGACCATGCAGATAATGGGAAAACCTGGCATCATTGAATCACACTTGGTGGTACTGATTAATGCGGTGGGTGCCTGCAGACTTAAGTGTTTCTTGCCTATAAACTTGGCACTTTGTCAGAGTCGACGAAGTGCCAGGTCAGAGATGCCAGGTTTTTAGGCAAAAAACTCGTATGTCCGCAGGCTCCCACTGCATTAATTTGTACCACCAAGTGTGATTCAATAAAGCCAGGTTTTCACATTATCTGCATGGTCCGACTTGATGTCCGGTACAGAACTCAGGATTACGGGACATATATCAGTGCTCATATTTGCTACTTTCTTTAGAAAATGGGTCAGGACTGCATTGAATTCTGTAATGTATATTAACACTCTCTTGGTTCCTGGAAGGCTATTATCACTCTTACTTCCCTTGATTGCTAATGGACTGATTCATTTATTAGAGGAACACCACGAAAAACAGGAGCAACAATCATTGAAAAAATAAAAAGCCTTTATTTTACATCAAGGGCAACAGCAGCCAAATGCTCCTTTGATTTCAGCAAAGATCAGTCAGCCTTGTTGCTTCAGGCAGGGCATGCCTTCCCTCAACAAGCTGCACCACCATTTTCCAGATCCAGATCTGGTCGTAAACACTGCTTAGGATCTTCAAGCTGTTCTTGCAATGCCAAAGGATTTGCAGAAATGATGCTGCATATTCTACACCAGCCAAGTTTAAGAGACCCAAACTTCAGAAGAGGCACATTCAATTCCGTGAGAAAAATCACGTGAAAAGCCATGAATGAGATTCAATTTCAGACGCAATTCAATTCAGAAAAACGTATCTCAGTTGCATTTTCTTCTTGAATTGAATCCCATCCATGAGATTTTATATGTTAAACCAGGAGATACCATTTCTCACTGAACTGAATCTAGTCCAAAGGTGGAAATCATATTAAACACAATGCATCATTATTTTAATTGATAAAATATAATGATATCAATGGTAGCTGTATTACTGCAGCACATTGGTCTGCAGGCTCCAGAAATCCAGAGTAAAAGATTGTTGCTTTACAGATCTGAAGACTATTGACAAGAACATTAGCATTGTTCCAGTAACCATCCAAGATGCACGTGCACCTGTGAAGAAAGATGTAAGGATGAAATACAAAAATTTATAAAGGAAATGAGTGAATTGAATTCTCCTTTAGACGGTCGAGTGCTGCGATGTGTGTGAAGCAGTCACTGGCGAATTAGTAAATCTGCCCCTATGTATTCTCTAAGGCGACAAATAAAAAAGACCAGTTTTGTTTTGTTTAGGCAAAAGATTTAAGATGGCTGAACTCAACAGAAAACATTTTTCAAATGCACAGGAGAAAAATAATTGATTTGTGAGGTCAATGTATATACTTCATGTATGGTGATACTTGTCCTGGTTACTAGGAAACATAAAATTAACAGAACATTTACAAAGTGTGCTGTTACCATAAGCTGCAGATGCAGGTTTAGAAGTAGGAGAAGGAGCTGGAAGTGAAAAGCAAAATAAAGTTTATTACATTTAATAGACAACATTTGTATATATTAAAAAAAGAGAAGCCTCATCAATCATAAGAGCAGCAAGGTGCAAAGTGTAAAAAATAGGTGTGACACACCATGTGTTGGGCCCTAAACACTGTGTTGTAGTATGGACAGGCGAGGCGTGTTGTATGAGAACCCCAGATCCCAGGCATTGCAGGTTTTATCAATATGGAGTTATAATTCACAGCTGCCAATGTACCTTCAGCCTGAAGCTGAATGAGATAAATTCATACCTCCCAACATTTTAGAAATAAAAAGAGGGACAAGAAAATTTCCGCATGTAGTGCGGCAAGATTGTTGTGGCCTTGCCCATTTTGTGGCCACACCTCCTAATTACCATGTTCATTTTACAAAATTTGGCAGGTTATGAAAGTTTGAACATATTTCTGTGATTTTTGTTTTTTCAGTTATTACAGTTTTGCTAATGAAGGTAAATTGCCATTTAAGCTGTGAGAATAACTTTTCCAAAGGGACCTATTATATTATTCAAATAATTTATTTGTGTATCTCAAAATTATTACAAAGTATTTTATCTAAACTTGCTGGCAGTTCTACACTCTCTGCCAAAAGCCAATTATGGGAAACTTTCTTTCTTTATGAAAATTTCTTTGTTTTTTGGCTGTTCAGTGCAGAGAAAAACGGGACTTTCCAGTACAAATGAGGGACTGTGGGTTGAGCTGTCAAAAAAGGAGCTGTCACTCAGGACAGTTGGGAGGTATGGCTAAATTGGCTTTGACTGCTCAAAGCACAGTGGAATTACTTCTGAATATTTGAAACATTTAAAGAAGCCACAAAAAGTTTTGGTTACCCAGTTTTCATAAATCTAACCCAAGCTTGAACACACTGTTCCATACTGGGAAGAGGTACATGGAGCACCTATTATTTTCTTAAATTGCATATTATTTCATTTTCTAGGGAAACATGGTAGCAAGCCTGTACTAAAACTCAAGATAATTTACTCATCTCGCTTTTACCTTTGATTTATTTCTTAAAGGAAAACTATACTCCCAAAATGAATACTTGATCAACAGATAGTTTATATCAAATTGAGTGGAATAGTAAAGAATCTTATCAAACTGGAATATATATGTATTTAATTAAATATTGCCCTTTTACATCTCTTGCCTTGAACCCCCATATTGTGATGGTCTGATTGCTGCCTCAGAGATCACCTGACCAGAAATATTTCAACTCTAACTGTAACAGGAAGAAGTGTGGAAGCAAAAGACACAACTCTGTCTGTTAATTGGCTCATGTGACCTAACTTTATAGTTTGTTTGGTATGTTTGTGTGCACCTTTGAATCATACGATCCCAGGAGGCTGTCCTAATTTTTTAAAATGGCAAATTTCTATTTATGATTACCCAATGTCACATGCTACTAAAAAAGTATATTATTATGAAAATGGTTTATTTATATGAAGCAAGGTTTTACATATGAGTTGTTTTATGCAATAACTTTTTATAAAGACCTACATTATTAGGGGTAAAGGTTTGCTTTAAAATGTTAATTAGTATACCTCTACCTAAATAGTCTGTTAAATGGTCCTATTCTCAGATTATAGGCAGTTTGTGTGGTTGACCCAGAGCATGCCTGTAATATATAAATGTGCATTTTTTTGTGAATAATCAAGAGTATATTTTTCATGTTTGTCTGATTCAATGTTACAATGTATTGTATTCACAGGAGGGCAAGCAGTGGTCCTGCTGTCACACGCATAGATCTAAGTGCAGATAGACCTGTTATAATCAACTGCAAATGTGAACTTTTGAAAAGAGAATCTGGCTTGGCTAGATAAGACCAGGGCTGGCCCAGACTGGCTGGCCCATTAAAAAAAAACAAAACACAGGATGGCTTGGTGACCTTTGCACACATGCACACCTCAGGGTCCCCCTGGAGGTTTGGAAACCGGTAGGGCCCCAATCGTCCAGTCCAACCCTGGATAAGCCATTTTCTGCTACATTTACAGTGCCATCCCTCTTGCTAGGGCACCTGTAAAAGACAGCAAATTAAAGTGTTATAGACTGCTGGGTCAATTACCATTATAATAATTTTAATGCACATTTTATGTTTGAAGAATTATTAGGACTCCTGTGTTAGAATCTGTATCAAACAAGCCTGGGGGGAGGTGGGAGGGGGGCCTACGGGGGTGGGGGGGAGGGAGTTAGCTCCTGGGAGGTTTAGTTCTCCTTTAAGGGTATTACAAATTTATCGTCAACTACATTGTTGGTAATCTTGTAATCCTGACCTTGGCAGGAGTTTTACCAACTAGGCCAGTAAAATACCAACCAAGTGGCAACCCTAACTCTGATGGATCCGGCCTATCAAGGAATACGCTAATGTAAATCAGTTTAGTGTATAGTTTTTGCTTCTTGGTATGGACATTTATAGGCTTTGCTGTGATGCAAGCAATATAAATTCCTTTCTTGTGCTGCAAAAGCAAACAAGGTTTTGAGCTGAATTAAAATGAACATAGATTTGCAGAAGGAGAGTTAATTTTTCCCCTTAAAAAGGTCTGGTCAATCCCATCTAGAATGGGCCATGCAGTTTCATTCTCCAAAATACAAAGGCAAAAATACTTGCACTATTTTGTCTTTTACACTACTTTTGTAAACAAAAGCCTTTAGAATTTTTCTCTTGATCATGTATATTGTACATTCCAGATATAGCCCAATTGTCCTTGCAGTAGTACCCATAGGATCCAGACACAAATCTGCATTCCTCATCCTCAGTGCATAAGCATGAACTAGTGCTAATGAGAACTAATGAAATCAAGAATCAAGATTATATGAGATTATTTTTGCTCTGTAAAATTTCTTATTGGCAGCTTAAAATAGGGTGATACCTTTGTGGATCACCTTTTATGGAAATAACATATACAGCATATGTCCTAACCTTTTTATAAATGCTCAAGACATATTAGCATCTTTCTTTGCATCCTCCTCCAGGCAGCACACCAATGTGTTCCCCTCCTGATAGGACAGAACTACAAAAACAAACCAAATGAACAGATTATAAAAACTCCCTCTGCCCCCCAGCTGGTATTTTTTTTCTGTCCTTGAATGATAGGAAGAGGAAGAGGACCAGTGGGTCTGAAGAACCAGGTTTTTAGGCCACATGGATAACCACCTTATGGGTCGGTTATTTAGGGGATCGTATGTCCCTTAGGCTTACCAAGGAGTGCTGATACGGCAGGCGATGTCTTGGCAGGGCCCAGGGCGGTGAAGCTTCCCTGCGAGTTTCTGGTATCTCCGGCGCTGAGTCAGGATTGCCGGCTGACGACGTCACCCCCATCATGACGTGGTCAGCAAGGAGCAGCATTGCAGGCGCAGGTGACAGGTTGGTGCAGGGTAATTACTGGGAATTTATGCCATTCTGAGGGAAGGATTTTTGACCCAGTTGGGTTATTTAAAGGTCCCCTCTGCACCAAGTCTCTGGCTGTAGTTCCTGTAGCTTGTGCTGCCAGGCTGCATATAAGGATGTGAGGCTGCTAAGGTAAATTGAATTCCTTTAGCAGTTCCTGTGCCACTTAAACAATTGCGGACATAAAATATGAAGTGAGATCATCTGCAATAAAAAAATCATCAGAAATGGGTATTGAGAAAGAATCAGAGTCAGGTTCATTATCTGACTCGGAGTGTGGAAAGTCCAAAGATGAGTACTACCTTTTCCCTGTTGATAAGATACCATGCCTGGTTAAGGAAGTGAGGAAAGTGATTAGTCCTCAAAGAATTTCTTCTGATGCTTCTAAGCAGGAAGCAAAAGAAATCATATAATTTTCCCGTTCATTCTTCAATCAAATGACTGTTTGAGCAGGAATGGAAAAATCCAGGGAAAAAGCCTGAGAATACAAAAAGATTTAAAGTAATGTTTCCTTTTGACTCTCAGGATGTACAACAATGGGTAGAACCACCAAAGGTGGATGTATCTGTATCCAGATTGTCCAAGAGAACCACTATTCCTGTGGAAGAGTCAGCCATAAAAGACCAAATGGATTGTAGGGCTGAATATTCCCTTAGAAGGTCTTATTCAGCGGGCTTGAATATCTGCAAACCATCTTTGGCTGCGGTAGTGGTTTCCAGGTCTTTCAAATTTTGGCTAAGTTCTCTGGAGGAGGAAATTGACTCAGGCACTTCTAGAGACACCTTACTGGATATGCTTTATCCCTAAGCTAGCTTCAGATTTTTTGTGTAATGTTTCCATTGAAACTCTGAAGTTGGGAGCTAGGACAATGGCTCTTTCCACAGTAGGGAGGAGAGCTATTTGGCTGAAATCATGGTCCGCAGATTTAGCCTCAAAAAACAGCTTGATTTCCATGCCCTTTGAGTCTGGCAAACTCTTTGGAGCTCATCTTCCACAAGATAGAGCCAAGTCACAAAAAAAGTATTTTTTTCATTCTTCAAGAAGATCTCCGTCTCGATCCTCCTCTCAGAGGAGATCTTCCTTTCGAGATTTTGACAGAAGAAGAGAGTTTAACAGATCCTGAGGGTTCGGAAGAAAACACTCTAACAGAAATCCTGTCCAGAGAAAAGATACCTCTGAATGCTGATGTAGGGAGCCAGGAACCAGTTGGGGGAGGCTAGCCCGTTTCTTGCCAACTTTGAAAGACACCACCAACGATTCCTGGGTTTTAAAAATAACAGAAAAAAGTTATTTAATAAATTTTCAAAGTCGTCTGCTTCAGAAATTCTGTCTGAACAAGAGGAAGTCGAATCCCAACAAGCGTCTATTTTTAGAAAATGCAATCTCGGATTTCATCATGTCCAGAGTATTAGAGCAGGTTCCTATTTCAGAGTGGGGAACAGGGGTATATTCTCATGTATTCCTTGTACCGAAGGCAGACGTTCGGTTTTGGTTGGTTATAGACCTAAAGTACCTGAACAAATTTATAAAAAAGGAGAAGTTTTGCATGGAAACCATAAAGTCAGCAATAGGCATTTTAAAAGAAGGAGACCTGATGGTAACCTTAGACTTAAAAGACACTTAACTACATGTGCCCATTCACCTCGAAAGTTTCTCAGATTTGAGGTGTTTCTGGGTCCAGTCCTTCCCCACCTACAATTCAGAGCTTTCGATTTTGGATCACTTCAGCTCCAAGGATTTCCACGGTCATTGTAGTCCTTGCAGCAGCATTGAAACAGCAGGGGGTATTTGTGGTGCCATATCTGGATGCCTGGCTGTTGAAGGCATCCACATTAGAGCAGCTGAAAGATCATTCAAAGCTTACTCTGACAGTGCTCACAACTCATGGCTGGATTATAAACAAAAAAAAGTAGAGTCTGCATCCTACCTCTGCCAAGTTCTTGGGTCTTATCTTAGACACTGTACAAATGTATACTTACCTGAGAGAAGGTTCAGAGTTTGTGTTCTGCAGTGAACAGTCTCAGGGGAGCACATTCAGTGTCCATTCATCAGGCGATGAGAGTGTTGGAGCTGATGACTTCTTCATTGGAAACAGTTCCTTGGGCAAGAGCACATATGCATCCCCTGCAGAGGGAGATTATTCTTCATTGGAACAGGGATCCCAACTCCCTGGATCATTGCTTCCCAGAGGATGTAAAGAAACAATTGAGGTGATGGATCAATCTGACACAGGTAAAATCGTTCAGATCCCCAGTTTTTCTGATAGTGAAAAAAGACGCCTCAGCCCAGGGTTGGGGAACCCATATAGAAAGTCAAGTGATCCAAGGGGAATGGAATGCTTGGGAGAAGATCCAGTCTTCGAATTTCAAGGAGCAATCAGGCTAGTGCTCCAGTGTTTTCAACCTTTCTTTGAGAAGAAGGAAGTGCTGGTACAGTCAGACAACGCGGCAGCTGTCTTCTATGTTAACAAGCAGGGAGGTACACGGGCTCCATTGTTGATGAATCAGTGTCACAAGTTGATGTCATAGGCAGAATGTCATCTTAGTCTCCTCAGGGCGGTCCACATAAGGGGATCGGAGAATGTACTGGCAGACCGACTCAACAGATCTCAGATAAATCACAGAGAATGTGAACTCATTTTCAGAGTCTTCAACTTGATCTTGATAGATAAAGGTCTTTCTGAAGAAGTAGTTGACACATTACTGAATTCAAGGAAACAATCCACCTCTAAGATCTATGGAAGAGTGTGGCATTGTTTTCAGAAATGGAGAAGGGATAAGGGTTTGTCTGAGTTGAGCTCGATTCCAGTGATTTTGCAATTTCTGCAATAAGGTTTTACGAAAGGACTAAAGCCTAAACACTTAAGGATACATACTGCAACAATTATAACCAGAAAAGGGAACTACAACATCACATGTCCCTCTCCTGTTCACCAGCAAACCAGTTCAGTGGGTGTAGAGCACAAAGTATCAAGTTAAGACGTAACTTTTAATCGCTCACTACTGACTGACACACCGCTCTTTTTGTTACTTATGCCCCTGAAGAAGCCGAGGTAGTCGGCGAAACGCGTTGGGCGGCATAGGTGGACAGTGGGGTGCCTAGCTCCCACCTCGTCCCCACGTAGTCAGGCAGGTTACGGCTCTTGGGGTGTTGATTGAAAGGGAGGGAGCGGGTAGTAGGAGGTGATGTACTACGGGCATTAAGCCCTGAATTTTTTAATTAAATGTGTTTTTAGGGACACGGTCCCGCACTGCGCATTAACAAAAAGAGCGGGGTGTCAGTCAGTAGTGAGCGCTGTTTGCTTTTAACATTAATAATTAAAAGTTACGTCTTAACTTGATACTTTGTGCTCTACACCCACCGAACTGGTTTGCTGGTGAACAGGAGAGGGACACGTGATGCTGTAGTTCCCTTTTCTGGTTACAATTGTTGCAGTATGTATTTATAAGTTATACAAACCTGCGGTGGGGTTTGGCAATACCATTGGTTATTTGGCTCCATTCTCTCATTTTGCTTTAATACACTTACCCCTATATGTAATATAAGGCACTAAGTTTGCCCAGGGGCAGTAACACATGGCAACCAATAAGATGCTTGCATTTAAACAGGTGACTAGTGAATGCTACCTGCTGATTGGTTGCTATAGGTTACTGCCCTTGGGCAAACTTAGTGCCTTATATTACATATAGGAGTTAAGGTGCAGATTTGTGTCCTGTCATCTATGTTACACCTTGGATTGTGTGTTTGACACAGAATAATTTAACTTCACACTTGTCTCATTTAACTAAATTGCGTCACAGCATCCCATTAGTGATGGGCGAATCTCCCGCGATTCGCTTCGTCTAAAGATTCGCGAATTTCTCTACAATCGGCGAAAAATTCGCGAAACGAGTCGCGGGACGCTTTTGACGTGCGTCGCGTCAACATTGACACGCGTTGCGGCGTTTACGACGCGTCGCGTCATTTTCGGCGCGTCACGTCGTTTCCGACGCGCGTCGCGTCATTTTCGTCAAAAACTACGCACG
The DNA here is from genome assembly GCA_024363595.1 of Xenopus borealis. Taxonomy (NCBI): domain Eukaryota; kingdom Metazoa; phylum Chordata; class Amphibia; order Anura; family Pipidae; genus Xenopus; species Xenopus borealis. Next base: position 112,421,173 of record CM044447.1, on the reverse strand, counting down.
ACTCGTTTTTTTGGCGAAATTTCGCTTGGCGAAATTTCGCTGGTGATTCGCAAATTTATTCGCTAGCGGCGAATCGCGGGAATTCGCCGCAAATTCGGCCCTGGCGAATAAATTTGCCCATCACTACATCCCATCTAATTAAAGTGTTCACCGTTGTGAACAATGGTGCTTTGGTATGCTAATGAAAAGGTTAAATGCATTAAATGAGTTAAGATAACTTTAGATAACACAGTTTCTTCAATTAGCCCTGATTCATGATGCATTTAACACACAAATCCAAGTGGCTGCATCTGTATGTGCCGATTTTTTTGGAATGGATCAGTGATGGGCGAATTTTTTGGAGTGTAAACTTCCCCTACCTTCCCTACGAGCTTTGTTAATATATATATTCCCCCTCCATGGAGAGGGGGTGATAGATCAAAACTGCTATTACAACGTGAAGCTAAGTGGATGCGGACTCTTAACACAGTGGCCCCTAGAGGGCTGAATGAAATGTATTCCCTTACCAGCTACTTATGAACTGTAGCACTCTGTGATGAATTATTGTGATGTGGATGATCTTTGAAATTGATATTGTTCCTAGTGGGTTGGAATAAGTCGCTACACAAAAAATCCCATCCTAAGCCTCTCCAATTTGCCTCAGAGGGGGAAAAAATTCCTTCCTGACTCTAAAAAGGCAATCGGACTAGTCCCTGGATCAACTTGTATAATGAGCTATCTTCCATAACCCTGTATTCCCTCACTTGCTAAAAAGCCATGCAACCCCTTCTTAAAGTTATCTAATGTATCAGCCTGTACAACAGTTTCAGGGACAGAATTCCACATCTTCACAGCTCTCACTGTAAAAAAACCCTTCCGAATATTTAGGCGGAACCACTTTTATTCTAATTGGAATGGGTGACCTTGTGTCTGCTGGAAAGACCTACTGGTGAATAAAGCATTAGAGAGATTATTATATGATCCCCTTATATATTTATACATAGTTATCATATCACCCCTTAAGCGCCTCTTCTCCAGCATGAACATCCCCAATTTGGCCAGTCTATGAGCCTTTTAATACATCTCAAGACCTTATTGGCCCTTGATGCTGCTGAGTGGCATTTCTTGCTACAGCCAAGTTTATAATCTACAAGGACTCCAAGGTCCTTTTCCATAATAGATTTGCCTAGGGCAGTCCCATTAAGGGTATAAATGGCTTGAATATTTTTACATCCCAGGTGTATGCGGTCCATAATTGGTCATATAAAACAATTTATCAGTCTCATTATCCTTATTGCTCACATGGTGCCCCCTCTTTCATAATACTGAAATTCTATCTAAAGATAATGCCCCTAATAATGGTCTTCATCTCACTGATCAAAGCTAAAGGATACCTCCTTTCCAAAAAATCATTTGTCATATCCATGATCACTCGTTGTCCCTCTGTCACCTCACTGGTGGTCTGTACAGCTCGCAAAATCTGCGATTTTGGAAGAGACTTCAAAAGGTCTAGGATGACTGCTTTGAAAATGGAACAAGGTGTTTTTATCTGTGGGTTTCTTAAAGATTTTTGTATGCTATTGGCCATTCTGTATACTGTGACAACCAGAAAGTTAATTGTTTCCCAATTATAGTGCAGGGTAAAAAGTACAGTGCTACTAATAGAATTAAGTTCTCCAAAGAATTTTAACAGTTCTTCTTCTGACCCAAACCATAAAAAGAGCAAATCCTCAATGTAGTCCCTGTATCTGCGAAAGATAGGATTACTTATTTAAATATAAGGCATACATGAAGATATTCTCATAGGTAGGGCCACATAAGATCCCATTTCAGTTACAGATATTTGCAGATAATATTGCGTCTTGAATTTAAAGTAATTCTTATACAGAATGAAATGCAATAGTGATAATATAAACTCAATGGGGGGCATCATATCACTGTTAGACATCAATTCCCTTACCGCATACAATCCCTCCTCATGGGGTATTATTGTATAGAGACTATTTACATCCATAGTCACAAAGAAAAAGTTACTTTGTACAAGGTCTATATTATTAATGACATCTAGGAAATCCTTAGTGTCCTGCAAATATGTGCTTGTTAATCGCACTAATGGTTGTAACAGTAAATCAACATATTTGGCCACTTGTTCTGTGCCTTGCAGATACAATGGGCCTGCCAGGTGGATATAATAAATTCTTACTGTGTGTACTTTAGCTAAAACATATAGTACAGGTCTTACCGGGTCCTGCATATAACATATAAATAGTTCCTCAGCTCATCAGTTATCCAGCCATACATAACTGCTTCCTCCAGTATTTTGTATAGTTGCCCCTGAAATTTTAAAGCAGGCTTTTGATAACAAGAAATGTCAGATAATTGAGAACAAATTTTCAAATTTCAGAATAAAATCCATTTTCAATGACTCCAGGCTGACATACAAATTAATGCAGTTTGCCAATGTATGGCACTTATTTAGGTCTGGGCTAGAACACCAATTAATGTCAACACTTGTGCCCTTCTCCTTTTGTGTAGCCAACAAGACACAAGCAGTCATAGAAGGTATAAGTCTTTATACAATATCCATAACAACATTTGTTTAACCAAGAGTAGGCACAGTCATCAATATCTGTGCACAAGAAGACATCTCCAATGTATCCTTCGTTACAAATTGTAAGTGATCAAACTACGCTTCACATACAGCATTAGGGTAACAGCCTGAGCAGTCTGAGCAGTGTCCAGGCACTGGAAAAGACAAACAAAAAAGGCTAACATTTATCAGGCAGGTATTGTTACTGTCCATATTGTATATACCTACTGTAGGATGGTATAAGAGAGAGACAAGTTTCGAATTCCAGCAGAAACATACATGCTTGCACAAGGGTCTTCCAGATCACAGGTACCCTCAGCATGCCCATACAATTGATTATACTGTATCTTCATGAAATCTTAATTTTTATTTCACTGCAACGCCAGGGGTTCAGCAACACTCTCCGTCCAGCAGCTGCAGGATGTGTTTGACTACAGCACCATTTTCCCCTTTTTATATCTAATTGTGTATTTTAAAAGGTGAATAAATACAATGAATCCTTACAGTTTAAACCTTGCCTAAACTACCATTATTGCTTTGACCAGGTCACTATCACTGTTAGCAATATTTGATTGCCGCACATCCTAATAATTAAAAAGAGAAGGACTTGATTTATTGTCAGACTGAATGTACTAAATGTATGTGCAAAGCTCTCCAAATAAAGCTCAGTGCTGGCAGGTGGTTCTAAGATTTTAAGAGCTAGACCAATAAAAGTTTAGTTTTATTTTAGTGAGTGCCCTATATACACACTGTGTCTTTTCATCCTCACTATTGTTGTAAACAGTCTTTTATACACCAAGGGGAAGATTTATCAAGGGTCGAATTTTGAATTTCAAAAATGTAGAAATTTGAATTAAAAAAAGACCAACCGAAATTCATTTGAAGGTTTTTTTTTCTTCAATCTAATAGGTCTGTTTTCGATCCAATAGGTCCGTTTTCGATTGAATATGAATCATATGAATCAAAGTAATAGTGCATTTGATCAAAAAACTTGAATTTCAAAGTCGACCATTTGGCTCCAAATAGGTTCTAGATGTTCTAGGAGGTCCCCCATAGGCTAAAACCGCAATGCGGCAGGTTTTAGATGGTGAATGGTCAAAGTCAAATTTTTAAAGAGACAGTAAATTTCGAAATATGAATTTTCTAATCTTTTGCAAATAGTACACAAAAATAGCTCAAAATTTAAAAAATTTTAATCTGATAAATCCATAACTGAGTTCACCCTACTATAGCTAAGTGCCTAGATGTTTCCTAACTTTAGGGATTCCAACTATATTATCCTCTTGCATCAATTGAGTCACACTGGCCCTGGAGGATTTGAAAAAATAAATAAAACATACACTTTGGGGCAGATTTACTATTATTCCCCCAAAAATCCTTGAATTCCTTTCGAAATTCGATAAGCGCTTGACTATCGAACGCTTATCGAAGAGTTTTAGGCAATTTTTTCCTCTATATTCGATTCCTCGCTGAAATCGTACAATTAAATACCGATCCTTCTATTTCACGAAATAATAGTACTATTTCCTCAGATCGCTCAAAAAATTGTTACGATTCGAACGATCGAGGCGTTTGATCATACGAATGATCATACGAATGGTATTCGAGCAGGCAATCCACAAGTTCATTAAAGTCAATTCCAGGCCTTTCTGCTGCCACATTAAAGATTGTTTAGAAAAATCATCACTTCCAGCAAGCTTACCAACAAGCACCAAAGCAAAACAGAGGCATTCTTCTGCCTCACAGTTCATAACTAGCCATTTGGACAGGATATCGAGTATACCTCACTGGAGTACCTCCTGTACCAGTTCCCTATGGATTAGATAAGATTGGGGAATCAACCAGCTTTATAATGTACTAATCTCTCCATGTAGACAAATGGTGGCCCCTGCGGAGGGCATGGCCGCTGCTGTTGTACTACTGTTTAGCTCTTCTCAGTCTTCATTCTGGCCTTCTTTCTAACCTGGGACCACTGTCAGAACTTTTTATTAGTATTACACACTAGACCACTGCCAGATTAGGTTAAAATACACACAGTTTATTATGTTCTCAGTGGAGGTGCTCACATTTACTTTAATCTCTTTCTGACATTGGGCACACAAGAAGTGATTTGCAGCGCTGCTCGTATCGCAGTGCGTTGAATTTTCCGACGCGCGTCACGTTCGCAGCTGAAGGTGCGCGCCTCCGAAAAAAGTGCACGACAAACAGAACATCACCAACAGCAGCCAATCAGATTTGAGCCCTCCCACTGTCTATATAAGGAGGTGCCATTTTTGGTAGGTTAGAGAGAGCAGGTTTGAGAGAGAGATTTGTTTAGTTTGTTTTTGTCAGTGCAAGTGGAGATTGTTGATTTCAGTTTACTTTTTTCCTTCTTCTGCTTGCCTGTTCACCCCCAATAGCCCTTGTTAGGGCTACCTGTCTTTGTCTGTCTGTGTGTGTATCCCCCAAATAGCCAAAAAAAAACCTTTTTATTTTTTTTAAGTTTAGTTGTGCCTAATATGACGGGCCATGGGAGAGGGGTCTGGGTGGAGGTGGTGGGATAGGGAGGGGAGGCAAAGGAAGAGGCCATGGGCAGAGGAAGAGGCCATGGGCATCCAACAGTCCTGCAAGCAGGCCAGGACTGGCAATTTATATTGTCGGGCAAATGCCCGACGGGCCTCTCTATATTTAGTTGAATTGGGCTGCCGCTCCCGAGCCTTAACTTACTTTTGTTGCAGCCAGCGGGCTCTAGGACCGCTCCCCCATCCTCTCCCACTGTGGCTTCACCCCTCCCACTCCTCCGTGCTGCCGCTGCAGCACTGTTCATGTCCCAGAACAGTAAGCATAGAGTATGTGGGTGGTGGGAGGCTTGAGACCTGAAGGGCCTAGCCGCCCACTTTGCCTCCCTGCTGCCGTGGGCACAGTTGATTCTGATGAAGGGCCGTGCGTTCTGCTGTGAAACGCACGGCCATCTTTGATTTTGTTTTTTACCAACCCAGGGAGCAGGGAGGGAATGACAAGGCTCCACCAAGACTTTTTTTATTTTGCTGCACAAATTGAATTGTGGATCTCCACTAAAGATATCTGCTTTTTAGAAAGATCTCCGAGGTACTTTTGTACTAATAAAGGTTAAAGAGACAAAAGAAAATCAGTTTTATAATATTGGTCTTGTAGAGCACTTCCAGTTGAGTAAAAAGTTGGGTCTGACATTTATGGGGGATGTTTCAGGAAACAGTTATAGTAGATCATTTGTCAAATGGTGAGACTCCATGTCCTGTGGGCCTTTGGCAAATACCCCCTTT
>CM044447.1:112369286-112388718 GCA_024363595.1 Xenopus borealis | reverse complement strand
ACAATAGAAATGTCTCAAGTTGCTTTTAAATGTTAAAATGTATTGTTTTTATAAGGATATAGTAATAGGCATCTATCTATATATGTTCCCATTATTAACAACTGCAGATAAAGATAGTTATGTTTTATTCTGTACCTGTAAATCCTTCCACCTGAACAGCATGGGGACTGCCTGAATCAACAAATATGGTCCATACTCCTTGAGCAGGATTTTTAATCTGATAAATTGAACCCCAGATTTCAGACACAATTGTCTTTAGATTTGGGTCTGTAGCTGAAAGAGTATACAAATATATATAAATGTTATGCAAGAGAAATAGCTGTATATTTAAAAAGAAGGCTAAGGTTTGTCAGTTTAGAAACCGATATCAACTATTTAGCAGTTAACTTCAGATAATGGTTGCGAGTCAGCCACTCCTGGCTATACTGGCGTCTTACTGGCTTATGTATGGGCCCCGAATAATGCCACTCAATATATTTATAATTCAGATTGAGTTTGATACCAAAAGGGCAGGCTGGACAATTCCAGGGTCCAAGAACATCAGTAGGGTGTGAATGGAGTCAATAGCTGATTGGTCTGCACGTGGTCCATTCATTGGCACTGGCCAATGAAAAATAACTAGATATGACCAATTGGGTGAACAGATCAAATATTTCAACAAATAAGCACCTTAAATTAGATGACAGTATGCAATATCCCCTTGAATTACCGAATCATTCCACAACTGGACATGAGGCCATATAAAGTCATTTAGTCAAGGACTGGATCAGGTACCACATGCAGTCCTTAGCCATTGGTGTTTTCCACCTGGCCTAACCGATATCTGTGACATGCCAAATCAGATACTGATTTCAGAAGCCATCATATTCCATAAACTGGCCAACACACTGACTATTAGGTCAAGAAAATCTGAGTCAGACACCCATGAGGTCCATGTTTAGGCTGCTTAGAAGAATCAAGTACATATTGTATATGTGTTCTTATGTGGTAAGGCACATGTGTACATATGTGTATGTAGGTTTGGGGTAGTACATATGTTATAGTTCAGAACCACAAGCATGCTATAAATAGTGATCCTTGTATACATAAAAATTATGAAGGCATATGAACACTATGGCCAAAAGCCAGTTGCTTGAAGAAAGACTTAGAACAGGCATAGATAGATTTGAATCTAGGAAAACATTATTGTTATTCTTTTTGTTTTTCTTTATAATTTACATTTTTGAAGAATTAGTTTAATTTCTTTAGACAAGCTAAATGATAAAATACTGTAATTCAGGGGTACCCAAAAGGTAGATTGGGATCTACCAGTAGACCTTTAGTTGGTGATCAGTAGATCTCAAGACACTGTCAACAAACATCTTGATTAAATCATCCTATTTCATGATTTTCATTCAGATATGGTTTTTTTGTTAAGGTTACATAAGAAATAGTTGTTTGTTAAATGTAGCAAAATACATTTTATCATAAATCAATATTTAAGTAATATTTTCCATGGAAAAAATCCTAACAATGCTTTTATGGATGCAGATCCTAATGGGACAACATCACTAAAAGCAGACCTCACATAAGTAAAGTATGGGCACTCCTGAACTAGTTGGTATTAGTTGGATTGTCAAAATATTTTTTCGTTATTGTTTATAATGTTTATAATTTGAACAGCAATTTGGATCCCTATGGAATCATAACAACCTAACCAAAGAACATAAAATACTGCTGAACTGCATAATATATTAAGTAAAATTTTCTATGTTTAATACCTCAATATAGCCACCTAGATAATATGACACTTTTTAAGGAGTCATACAAAGGAAGTTTTTTTCCTCTTCCAGCAAGGTAAAATTTGGGCACTGATGTACAGTATATGTATGTATATATATATATTCTTTTCCAAAGAATGACACACTCCAGGACTGGACCAAAATGTTGACAAATCAACTTCACCTTGGTTGATTCTACTATGAAGTCCTGGAGTGTGTCATTCTTTGGAAAGGATTATATACAATTCATATGACAGCACCCAGGCATTAACTTTGCTTAATTGGAGTGCACCACAGCTGGAACTATATATATTATATATATATATATATAATATATATATATATATGCAGTAACCCCAAATATTTAGAGAAATCAGCTAAATTCAATACAAGGCACTTACAGTCAGGTCCAATAATTCTTATTGAGGTAATTGGCCCATCAGTGATGAACAGTAACGTAGCGTAGTTAGTTGATACAGAAAAGTTATCAGTATGACTGGCATTGTAGTATCTGTACAAAAGTCTTTCTGTATTATTAGCAGGTCTTGATAGCGTGAAGTCTAGATAATTAAACACCTGGGAAAAATCATCAAAATCAGGTTGCAGATCTAGTAGTGTTAACAAAAGGTTTTGACAAGGTAATCATCTGGCTACCTGGTGACTAAAATCAGGATCAATACATATGCTGTGCATTAATCATTCAAACCAATATTCTTTAGTGTATCCCTTTCCTAACAAAAAAGTAATTAAACTCTATATATGGTGAGGTACACTGTACAGCATCTGAAATACACAGGATCTTTTATAGTATGCCAATTTTAAGCATCTTTGAAACTGATTTCTTTTTAGTGCTACCTCTTTCTGGTATGGAACTGAATATTGTCTGCTTTTTGGGGTCACTGACATCTCAGATGTTATTATTATCAGTTGTGGGGGAGCTTTACTAAAAGGTAGGGCAATGTACATCTGTATGGTTTTGCAGTTTAAGTAAGGAAGTTTTTTGGTGAATGGGCAGTTTATCTGGTGTAATGGGGCATGAACTGGTGGTTGGAATAAAGGTGCTGAACAAGGTACAAACTAGAACTTTTTGGGTGTCAATTGACTAAAAAGGTTCCTGGGTTTTGAAGCAATAGTCATTTTACTCTATTTGACTTGCCATGGGGTGATTATTTGCTTACGTGTTAAAAAAAAAAAGTGGCCATTGTCCATATATTCTGACCTTAAATTCTGTCATGGGACATGTTTTTTTTTCAAAACGCATCAGTTAATAGTGCTGCTCCAGTAAAATTCTGCACTGAAATCCATTTCTCAAAAGAGCAAACAGATTTTTTTCTATTCAATTTTGAAATCTTCTATGCATATTTTGATATATTGCTAACTTTTCAGAAAAACATACCAGTTTTACATAAAACCTATTTACACTTTTATTGTTGTTCTTATTCCGTATCATTTTTTCATTCCTCGTTACTATTCATCTTATTTATTTTAAAAACTGTCCGCTAGTAGTGATGGATGACTCTGTACTGTTTTACTTTGCCGAAAAAATTGCAAAAAATTTGCAAAGCCCATTGAAGTCAACAGGCGTCAAAATGATTTTGATGCATGAAAATTTTGATGCAATTGACAATTTTGTTATGCACAACTTTGTCCAAATGCATTGTCAATGGGTGTCTAAACATTTTGGCATGTAGTAATTTTATGCGGGCAACTATTCTTTTTTTTGTTGCGCTGGATTTTTCACTGGTGAATTTATGTATTCGCTGGCAGGAAAATGTGGAAAATTGCCTGGCCTTAACTGTTATATATTGCTAATGCAACAAATAAGTTGGCATTTTTAAGTAAAATGTTAAAATAATAAGTTATTGTTTTAATTAAATAATGTATAGGATCAATTAACCTTACAGACATTGGACCAGATTCAATTCAGTGAGAAAAAGTAATCTCAAATGAAAATTCATGCATGATATTAAATTTCAGGAAAAAAACTCTACAAAAACTCTCTAAATTTAGCTCCAGTTTTTTCCCAATAAACTGCAATAGAATTTTCACAAGATAAACAGTGAGATAAGTGTTTATGAATTGACTCTTGAATCTTATGCATGTTTTTAGTTTTGCTGATTATATTAAATTGTGAAAAACTTTAAGTTCCATGCAAGATGTTGTCGGTTTGCACAGAAATATGATTACATTGGAAAACTGGGCAGCAAACTGGACAATTAGGTTCAATGTTGATAAATGCAAGGTTCTACACTTTGGTCAAAATAACATATATACACTAAATGGTAGTGCGTTGGCATAGGCTGTAGGAACAGACATAAACATTTGTGGTGGGTGTGTATACTGTATGAAGCATCTGTGCTACAGTTGAAAATGATTACCATATTCTGAAGGGAAGTGTTTTGAAATACAGTGCTCTCACACTTACTTACTACACTTACCTTACCCAGATCTGAGAGGTCAATTTGAAAGACATGCCCATAACTCAGAGAAGCAATATCTCTATAAATGAGGAAGGCTGGATCAATTAAATTGGAGCAAATCCCTGTAATTAAAAAGAAAACCTAGGGAAAAGAACAAGAAAAATATAGATAATTTCAACAATAAATGCAATTTCAATTAATGCTAAAAATTGCTGGTCAAAGGAGAGTAAAATCTGAAATGTGCAAAAAACCTTTATTTCAATCAATAATTTTATGATGGATTATGTAGGTGTTACGACCCATTATGCTTTAGACAAGGTGTGCCGGTGAGCAACATTCAGATGTAACACTATTGTGAATAATATCCCCGGGTTGTGCCAAATAAGGTTTGTGATTGGTTATTCGGTAGCCCCCATGTGTTAGGAGGCTCTGTTTGGCAGTAAACCTGGGTTTTTTTTGCAACCAAAACTTGCCTCCAAGCCAGGATTTCAAAAATAAGTGTGTGGTCACTGGGAGCAATATCCAAGGGGTTGGTGAGCTCCATTTTGCTCATGAGCTACTGGTTGGGTATCCTTGCTTTAGACAAACCCTAACTCATTCCCAGTTAGGTATATAAATACAGATGACTCTAAGAAATTTTGACAAGAGGATCATTTGAGGATAACGATATTCCTGCAACAGATCTTTATTTGAATAATAAAAATCTCTATAGAAACCCAACATGCACACTATAACAAAACCACTTTTTCTGTACCTGTGATCGTTTGGTATTTATAAGTGAATGTATGCTGTTCATGAGAGCAGTGTCTGTGTAATCTTTAGCAGATGCATCTGTGAGCACCAGAATGATAGATCCGTGTGGGGAATGCTCTAAAGCCACTTTGAGCCCATTCATTGCTAATTCTGGGCAGTCACCTCCATCATAGGCATAGAGGTTATTGAAAAATGTTTTAAACTCATCCTTTGAATATGTCACCTTTACTTGACCAAAGGCTGCAAAACAGAGAGTAAAACAAATTAATAGAAATATGGAAAACTGTGCATTCTGGGTTAAAAACATGCCATTAGCACATGGGGTTGCACTGCACATCTTGACTTCTATAGTCTGATACATAGCAATCTAGGACTAATTCATGGTGGGTGATGAATTGCAGACATAGCTTGAAACATCTGTGTCAAATTTTAGTTTTGTAGCACAGATGGAAAATCCAAATACTGTCTATTAGTAGCTAAATCATTTTTGGGCTAACTATCAGGTAAAAGGGACAGTAGACATGTTATATGCTGAGTTTGAGTGGAAAGATCAATAGCGTTGGGATACTTGATGTTGTATGTCTGTACTTGGCTTCCCCCATAAACTAGGCCTTAAAGCAATTTCATATCTAGATAAATATTTTTTATACAACACCTCTGTTTTGAAAAAATGTTTCTTGACACACATTACAGGTCATCTCCCATAGACTCCATTTAAATAAACAATTTTTTTACAACTTTTGCTCTATAATTATATTAACTATAACATGCACTTGACGGTAGCTAAGCTGCATAAATCTATATCATGGCAAAACATTCCTCTTCTGGTCATTTAATGTTTACATTTTTTTAGTTATCCCTTTTCTGGAAAAGTCCAGCTCGCATGCATTCCAGATAATAGATTCTGCATATTCTTTATATATAAAGATGAAGGGAAACAAACAAAGAAAAATCTTACTTGGGTCATTGAACTCAACCATTGTATACTGCCGTACTCCACTTTGGAATTGTGCCGTTATGCTATCAAGAAGCCAATCATTCACCAATTTTAACTGCTGGAGGTCATCATACATTGACCCTGTAGTGTCCACTAAGTAGGTCAGGGATGATGATGTGAGTGATGGTAATGAGACTAATAATGATGTTACTGATGATGAGAGAGAAATACAGCAATATGAGACTGGGGAGTTATTGCGAAAATGGAAATTTAATATAAGCTTCCTCATACTGACATTTCTAAATACAAAATCAATTAAATATGCTGCATTATTTCTGAAATTTCTCTCTCAGCAGCTGTTTCTCTTTTTAGTCTGTCTTCATACAGGAGATGGCTATCAGATTTTCATTGATTTTCATTAGAGCTCACTCAAATAACTGATTCCAGTACAAACTCTAACAAAATAATTCCTTTTGCACAAATTCTGCATGTAGAGAGACATCATGTCTGGTGATTTAATACTGTCATCTCTAATACATCTTCTAGGTAAAAGAAGCCCCCCTGTAAGATATATTGGATATAACTTTCAATGAATATCTGACACCCAACTCCTGCGTGAAGACTGAATTAAAATTATGAATACGTATTTTAATTTTCGTGATAGTTCCCCTTTTAAATAGTTATGAAATGAAAAGACATAAATTGCAAAGTCAAAACTCTAGTATTTGTGTTTTTCTAAGCAGCTAAAACAATTCTAATGATAAAGGTGAATATTCTTCCATGAATAACTATGTTCTGCTTAAAACTACATAGGTCACTCAGGCAGACCAAGGTATTGTAGCTGCAAAAACTGTGCACAAGAGAAGGCCCTACCCTCTGTACAACATAGCCCTTTCCAGAGCACTTTGTTTTTACAGTTTTACTTTTATGCTCCTTCCAAACTTCTAGCTTGTTTCTGTGCATAGTGAGTCCTGGCCTATATCTTTCACTTGCTATAAGCATTATCCTAGTCTGTAGCAGAATTTTGTATTTTGAATGGTGCTCCTTGTGTACTTACCCGAGCTTGCCTGGGATGTATATTCTAAAGAAAATAGAAAAAATGCATTTGGATTTTCAATATTTTAAAGAACAACCCTGTAGGTAGGACAGGCAAGTGATTTAAAGGAGGGATTATAGCACTGACTTTTTTCAGTCTGTGATTGACATGTGTATGCTTTTAAGAATGGTCAGCAACTTGTGTTTCTTTTTACTCATGTAACCATCATCTTCTGTTATTTTATGTTCAGTAACTTTCATATCATACCAAGTGAGGTAGAATGCAATCATTTATGCTTCAAGAGCAGTCCTTCAAATTTTTCTTCATGTGGATCCAGAAGAAAGCTAAGCTTGTCACATATGAAAATTATATAGCCGACAGAAAAATACTATATATATTATTAAATATCACTTATGTTTCTATAGCTGGGCACTTACCTATAGTTGTCTGACCATGGGATCCATCAGATGCCCAGAATAAAAGCAGCAATTTTAGCAATATTTGCATTGCCATTGTCACTCTGAAACAAAAACACGTTAGTAATATGTTTCAAAGCAGCTTTTACAAACATTGTTCTGCCTCTGAGCCAGCTGTCCCTTTTATAGGGATGTATAAGGAAGGGACAATTATGAGGTGTCATTATGGAATTCATATCTCCCATATTGCTTTTTTGTTTTGTTTACAACAGAAGTTGAGATTAACAATAGGTGATGCCTTTTGCCAGTAATGTGTCACTGTAGGAAGTACATACTGTAGGTGAAAAGGCTTTAGTCTGTATTATTAATGGAAACACTTACCTGTGCTCATCACTCATGTTTCTTCTTCCCTGTATAGGATATAGCTGCCATGTTCCAACCCATTTACGTAGGTCTGTTTGTTAGACCAAATAGCCAGATATATTTCCATTTACTATAAACACTGAAATGCAATGGTCAATACATCTACCTAGGTTGCCAATGGCACACAGAATTACATAGATATTTTTTACACCCAAATGAAACATTCTGAAATTGGTTCAGAAACACCGGGGATATGCAGGAGATATGCTTTTAAATTTCCCATGCACCAATCCGCATTGCTCCGGTCCTGATGATGAAAATTTGTGAATAAAGAGCAGAGTATGGAAGCGACAAATGGCAGTGGGCCTGGGGGTGCCTGCTACGTAAATCCGGCATTGTAAACAGGGCAAACAAGGAAACTGAAACTAATTCATGCTTGGTTCTTGTAAGGTCTGTAACTAAATTCCCAGTGCATGGATAATCTCCCTGCATAATGGACCTGTGCTTATCTGGAGGCCAAAACTGTCATAATAAATGGTGTGAATAGCTAGACATGCTAGTTTTAACCAGATCTCGATCTGTAGCTATGTGAAACTCCCTATTCACAATTAAAATTGGCATTGGAAACTAGTTTTAAATATGACTAATTTATTTTGTCTTATTAAGTATTAACAAAAGCTAACAAAAAATATTTGAATAGCTAAAAATAGCTTACCAGTTTTAACCACATTCCAACCCATAGCCAAAGGAAACTCCGTAATCACATTTTAATTTTGTCAATCTACTTAATAATAGTTCTGCCCTGAACAATATTATTTCAAGCTAATAAAAATATTTTAAAGCCAAAACAAATGTTTGCTTACGTACAGGCTCACACCAATGTTTATTTATGGGTAAGCTCACAGTTATGTTAACATTAGTATCTTTAGTATTTTCACTTTTTTACTTTTACACATTTCTAACTTAATTACATTGGGTGCTTCTTTTGAGCAAACTTGTGGCTATATTTCTAACAAAGTGTTAGGCATATCTATTGCACTTCTATTATTTTTAGATGCATTATTTTGCTAGAGGCTGCAACTGTACATACTTTTTTTTCAAGTAACCCCTTTTAATATACAGTGCAAACCCTACTGCTGAAGGCATCAGTGAAACACATCTCTAATACCAATTTCATGCTGTCCTTCTTTATTTCTTTAATTAGTATAACATTGGGGGTTGTATGTCAAGATATGGGAAATGTGACAAGTTGCCATTCAAACAAATGCAATTAATAAAAATAAATCAGAGATAAATAAAAATATACTATACGAACAATAGACTTTTCTGAAGCAGTCTACCTTAAAGGAGAATGCAGGTGTAAATTAAAATCCTCTACCCATTACCCTACATAGACCCCCTCCCTGCTCCTACAGCCTAGCTATTACCCCTGGAAATGGACCTGAATCTTTAGTTACTCCTCGGTAGTGCAGATTCAGGGCATCGGAGTTCGCAGACGCCATCTTCTTCTCTTCGGAAATCTTTGTGAAGTGAGCATCGTATCGGCGCATGCACAGTTGGAGCAAACTTCCGGTCCCGAAAAACTGCACATGAGCCGAAAGTCAGAGAAATTGCTAAATTGAAGACCCGAAGAAAACTGATGCTGAAGATGGCGCCTGATAACTATGATGCCCTGAATCTGCACCAAAGGGTAAGTAATGATTTAGGGGCATTTACCAGGGATAATAGTTTGGCTGGGGGGGAGCAATGAGGGAGTCTATGTAAGGTAGGGTGGGGGGTTCAATACAAGCCCAAGACAATAACAACCCTTTAACAGGGAAGATCTTTGCTTCAAAAGATGATCCCATTAGTTCCCACGTCTTCTTTTTTGCTGATTCACAGCATAGGTCCTAGGTTGCTCTTGTTTGCATAAGCTTAGGGACATTTTCATAACATATTGTTTATATTGAATATGACACAAACACATGGCACAACAATGCCTATTCTGACTAGGAAAAGTAAAGGTTACTAAGATGAAGGGTGATGTCTGATCTACTCTTATCTATTCCAATGTATTGTCCTAGTCTTTCCTACCTCATGGTTGAATTCTTTGGATCAGCCATTATCAGCTTGAATAATCATCTCCCTGGATCAAAACAGCTGTACTGTACAGGACAGGAATTAAAACTGAAGGTGGCTTAGCTCTTCCAGACTTTCTCCAGTACCATGAAGCACCAATACGCAACAGAATTATTGATTGGTCCAATCATTTAGACAGTATAGCTTGTCTTGAAATAGAACAAAAATCTACCTGTGCTCACTCGATCCCTCTACCATGGGTAGACAAAATGCACCATGGAATACTGCACCACTCATACCCCTTCTTAAACTATACTATGGAAATCTTGGACTTGGACTAGATATTTGGGCTGGACTAGATATTTTTATATATACCTAGCAGGGAAGAACCATCTAAACAGAGACCTCAAGATCTCTCAGACTGCATGCAGGTACTGCATCTTTTGATAGCTAGGTATAGACATGGTGCCATATTCAATACAGTGAGGAAAAGGTTTATTACGTGAAAAGTTAGGGACAAGATTCAATATGAGATGCAATTCAATTCAGAAAACGTATTTTGTATTTATCAATTAAAAACGTTATTGAAAAAACTGTAAATTAATTTGTAGAAAAGTTTCTTTCTCCTTTAATTGAATTCTATCCATGACTTTTCACATGATAAACCATGAAATACATTTTTCTCACTAAATCTGACCCATTATCGCTATGCTGGTAGAATGGTATGTATAAATCTCTAAATTTAAGGGGGCCTCTAGCCATGTTCTTAGTTCTTTTCTTTGTTAGCTCTCTGTTGAGAAAACTGCATTAAAGGGCAAGGAAAGGGAAAAAAAAACATTTTTACTCTCTTTAATGAAAAAGAAATCTATCTCCAATTTACTTGAATTAAAAAATATATACTGTTTTTATAACAAAGATCCATGATGACAAGCTCCTGTGCACAAGTTTTGAAGGCCTGGATCATAACTGTTATAGGAAGTTAAAGTTCAGTATATAAAATACAACATATTTAGCCATATTCACTTTAAGGGTTTCGCTCTCCTTCAAATTCTATGTCCTATAGCTTTTAGGGGCAGATTTATTAATTTTCAGGTTCTTTTGCTGTGCTTTATAAAAATGATATAAGAATTGAGATTGTTTTTTTTTTCGTTTATGACATCTGAAAAAATGTTTCCATAAGGTATATTTCATCTATTGAATTGGACCCTCTAATATAATATTAACTTGCACTTTATTCCCATGTAGCTGTAGGTATTTATATCTGATTTTAGAAAATGCCCTAAGGTCACAGAAACCCTGCATGGAACAATTGTGTATTAACTGATCCATCTGCAGATTGTGTCAGTAGCAGGGTGTGTCCGTCACACTGAAATATGTGAAACTACGCAGGTAGGTATTTATTATTCTTCTCAATGCTTTCACCTTAAACAAATACCGTTTTTCACTGAACTTGAAGCAAAACTTCTATTTGCCATGAAGGAAACAAAAGTTATTTTGCAAAAACGCTACTGTAAACTGTGCTAAAGAATCTGGGTAGCAATAATATAGGGGGCTCAGCACATGAAACATTCATGTTTATTAAGCTTTATAGTGGTGATTCACCTTTGAGTTAACTTTTAATATGTTATACTGTACAATTGCCAATTCTAAGAAACTCTTCAGCTGGTCTTCATTGTTTGTTTTTTTATAGGTTTTGAATTATTCACCTTCTTTTTGCTGCTCTTTAAAACAAATGCTCTCTAGGGCTACACATATATTGTTATTGCTAACTTTTTATTACTCATCTTTCTATTCAGACCATCTCCTATTCATATTCCGGTCTCTTATTCAAATCAGTGCATGGTTGTTGGGATAATGTGGACCCAATTAACCAGATAGCTGAAACTGCAAACTGGAGAGCTGATGAATATAGAACTAAAGCTGGCCATAGACGTAAAGATTTTTGAAAGATCCAATAGTTATCGTGAGACCACGATTGTCTCAAAACGATCGTTTAAATGCCTGATGTGTCCATCAACTAAAAAGACCATTTCAGGCGATATTGCCAGCAAAACTGAAGGATCGCAGCCTGCTTTGCCCTGCAAACATAGGTAGATTGCGTAGGGGCCGATAAAGATTTTCTAACCTGGCCGATCAATCTTCAGACCAATGTCGGACAAAAAATCGTAAGATGTACGATCGTTTGTATGCCACTAAACCAGGGATCAGGAACCTTGGCTCTCCAGCTGTTAAGGAACTACAAGTCCCACAATGCATTTGCCTTTATGAATCATGACAGACTCATTCATTGCATTCTGGGACTTGTAGTTCCTTAACAGCTAGAGAGCCAAGGTTCCTGATCCCTGCACTAAACGCACAATAATTTGACAGATTGGTCAGACTTCCCTAAGATCGGTTGTTCAGCAGGGAAATATCGTTGCGTCTATGAGGAGCTTAACACAAATAACCAAAACCTATTGCAATTTGTCTCAGATTATCAGTCTCTACATGATACTTAACGTTTACTCAAAGATGAAGGACCCTTACAGGCTAGTGAACTGACTCCTGAGGAAAGTGACTCTACTGTGTGCTAATATGTCAGATATCGTGGAGCATACTATATGTTCCAGTGGGCAGGGACTAGTAATTATTAAAATGAGTGAAACATTAATTAAAACTCACAAAATGGCAAAAAATTTGCAATGATCAGAATTCTGTGTTGCAGCTTAAATTGACTTTTTCTAGAAAAACTAATTGCTTTCTTATAGACAAATAGAAATAAAATATAATGATAACATTCTTACAGTACAATATATACTATATGTACAATACTCACAGTCACTTTTATTCCCAAAAGCCGCTTGATTGATCTTGTGCAGTTCCTCTACCCAATTTGAGGGGCAATAAAAACCAAAAATTATAGATTTTCTGGAGCTTCAGCATCTACAGTCAGTAACCTGAAATAGAAGACAATCATACATAGCTTGAAACAAAAGCATAAAGTGCATAAGTATAATAAAAAAAAAAATCATAACCTTGAAGTGTATTCGCTATTCAGATCACTAAGTGAGCATGTCCCCAACTTCTCTATCACATGCATTAGTTAATATTTTAACTGGCTTATTAAATGTTTAACTTCCTGGAAGTGGAAAGGAATAAGTAGTTGGAATTGTTTGCATCTAATATTAGATTTGTGTCATTTTATACTCTTTTACTTGTAGTATGCTAATATTTGATTCTGTAGAGACATTTACATTATATATATGGACACTTAACATAACATATTATCTTGTTATTGGAATATTTTTTCCAGTGTGTAGAACAGTCAAAAAAGTATTTCTTTTAGCATTATTGCAATGTGCACATGAGAAACACAGACAGGTCACAAGTTTAGAATAGTATCTTAGCTATGAGGAAAGACTGGACAAATTGGGGATGTTCACGCTGGAGAAGAGGCGCTTAAGGGGTGATATGATAACTATGTATAAATATATAAGGGGGTCATATAATAATCTCTCTAATGCTTTATTCACCAGTAGGTCTTTCCGGTTAATGTGAGGTCACCCATTCCGATTAGA
Organism: Xenopus borealis; assembly: GCA_024363595.1. Lineage (NCBI taxonomy): Eukaryota > Metazoa > Chordata > Amphibia > Anura > Pipidae > Xenopus > Xenopus borealis. The sequence continues at coordinate 112,375,418 of CM044447.1, read as the reverse complement.
AGAAAAGAGGTTCCACCTAAATATTCGAAAGGGGTTTTTTACAGTGAGAGCTGTGAAGATGTGGAATTCTCTCCCTGAATCAGTTGTACAGGCTGATACATTAGATAGCTTTAAGAAGGGGTTGGATAGCATTTTCTCAAGTGAAGGAATACAGAGGAATGGAAGATAGCTTACAAGTTTATTCAGGGACTGGTCCAATTGCCATTTTGGAGTCAAGAAGGAATTTCCCCCTCTGAGGCAGATTGGTGAAGCTTTGGATTTTTTGCCTTCCTCTTGATAATCTAGCAGTTAGGCAGCTTAAAATAGTTGAATGGTTGAACTTGATGGACGTGTGTCTTTTTTCAACCTAACTATGTTATTAAGGATAAGGCACTGTCTAACTTGCATTGCGTACCTGTATATGCTGCTTAAGCCTCCATAAATACCAATATTTCTAAATAACTCTTTTTCTCTTTTTCTCTGGTCATGGTAAATTTATTAAGATAGATAGATAGATAGATAGATAGATAGATAGATAGATAGATAGATGACACTATAACTTGAATCAATGAAGTTGGGGTGTACCACCCCAAAAACTCAAATTCATCAATTCTTTGGCAGACAAAAATCGAACCATTCAAACTGATCAAGTTTTTGAGGAAACCCACTGGAAAAACTTGATACATCATGAAGGATATTAACATCTTCAAATGGTTCAAGGGACCTCTGCCATTGACATTTATATGACCTCAACCGATTTTTTTGGTATCCCAAAACCCAGAGCGAACCCCAAGGTCCCGGTCTCGGGTCACACTTCTGCCTATAACAACCATCTTTCATTCAAGAGGAGCCCTCCGTTACTCTGTTGCCACCAGGTCTTAAAGTGAGGACCATGGAGAGAGTTCTGGGTAGGCAAGGGTACTGAACATTAGAACTGGAACCGAGAACAAGGACATGGTCAAGGGACAGACCGAGTTGATACCAATCAGGAGCACAGTACAGATTCAAGAGATAAGAGAGTGGTAAAGGTTACAGGCTCGTCAAACACACCAATATCGCAGTACAAAGCATGGTCCAAGAGAGTGGTCAAACAGGCAAGTGTCGCTTCAGGCAGCGATACAGCGAAAGATGAAAATACGCAAGGGTAAGCAACAGGATCAGACAGGAATAACACCCAGGAAATAGACCTACATTGGGCAATGAGTCAGAGCAGAGTATGGTGCTTTATAGCCAGACTAATAGCTTACAAGTTCACCAGTGGCCAGAATTTCAACAGGTGAAACAAGCCATACTTACTTGCATTTACAAGCATAACCACAGGAGTGAATTAGAGTCTTAGCTACTCACATAGAGAGTGAAAATGCTGACAGCACTATTGCATGTATATTCGGATTTGAGCTATTTCCAGCTTCGGGGTATAATAAATCTCAAAAAAACATTTAAAAAATTTTGTTTTTAAAATCTCAAATTTTTCAAGTTTTTTTTACCTGAAAAATTATAGTTTTCACTTAAAAAATACTCTTGAAAACTAAAAATTTAGTGGAAACAAAACAACTGGATCTTTAATAAATCTGAGTGTCGCTGACATACTGTAATGTGTTTAATTCATTGAAATTATATTCCAGGTAATGATCTCATTAGATTCCTGGGACGGAAGCTAGTATAATAACTTAATTTCAACATTTTGTACAATCAAATCTACTAACATTTTTGTTCATTTGATGAATATGCCTGATCTCAAAAGATATTGATCCCCCCTACATGGAATTCAAATATTAATTTTATTTACAGTACGACTTACATACGGTATAGGGCCTATTTAAAGGGGATGTTAACTCTGTAACACTGTCCCACAGTGCCTCCTAGTTTTGCAGAATACTGCAATTATATATGTAAGAATATTCACTAATGAGTATTATACTGATCAAAAACGTCATTAGAAATGAAAAAAGACAACAGTTTGTAAAACCCAGTCAAGATAAACAGACAAAGAGGTGGAAAATGAGTTGGTGTTGGCCAATGGCCATTATAGGTCTCCCAGGTGGCTGATAAAAATCTCTGTGCTTTGGGGAGTGTATATAAACAGCTGTAAAAGGACACTCCTTAAATAGTTGCTCTTTTAAATCTGGATCAATTAGTTCAGCTTCCAAGATGGGTTAGAGGGTTAGCCTTCAAGCATTGGGTAACTAAAACTAGATGTTTTCTTAATGACATAACATCTTGCTATTCTACAGACCTGTCCCGTAATCATCTTGTTCTAGAATGCCAACAAATGTCGTGTTGGCAAATGTTTAAAAGAAATGACTCAAAATTGAAACCCAAAAGACTCTTTAGAAGAGAAGCAAACATTTTTTACTAAAGAGGCACTCTCAGGTTAAATTAGGAAAAATGTGAAAAGATAAGAATTATATGGAAAGAGTGATATCTTTTAGAAACGTGGGCATCATATGTACCAGAATTTCAATCTCCTTCAGCTGTAGCATATAGGTGGAATCTTTGGATATGTAGGTTCATGTAGATATATACAAGTTCCCAACAAGTGATGAAAACATTTTAAAAATTCCAAATGTTGGGATTTATCAGGGGTTTTCATGTGTACTTGCAAATGTTTCATTAATATAATGCTTACCTTAAATATTTCAAGTTTTGTTATGTTTTTAATGAAATATCTGAATGGACTTGCATAAGTCAGTGTCAGGGCCTGAAGGCGTAGTTTGAAGTGCGGACCAAGGAGGAAGCAGCACAAGCCAGCAGGTTCGAGGTACAAGAGGTTGAGGCAAAAGAGTAGTCAAATCCAGGCAAGAAGTCAGTTCAGGCAGCAAGGTATCAAGGTCAAAGTTCAGGCAGGGGTTCAAATCCAAGAAATCCAATATAAAGCACACCCAGGAACACAAGAAGTAGAACCTATAAACGGGCAATGAGTCTCTGTTCAGAGTTCGTTTAAATAGGCCTAGTTTGGCGCCAAGCGTCAGCGTGATGACGTCAGAGCGTGCGCCCGTCTGACGTTTTGACGCGCGCGCCCATGTGGACGCGCGCTGAGACTTTGACGCGCGCCGAGACTTTGACGCGCGCCGAGACTTTGACGCGCGCGCCCACTTTGACGCGCGCTAACGCCATGACGCGCTCCTGTACGGCCACATCCAGCAGGAGTCCTCACAGTCAGACAGTGAAATAAGTGAGACAACATAAAACTACCAAACAAAGTTAAATAATTTAAAACATTGAATAGTCTAGTTTAAAGGGGATGTTAACCCAGTCATAACACTGTCCCACAGCGCCCCCTAGTATCCCATAGAAGTTGCTGTAAAACATAATTATTGATGCAAGAAAATTCACCAATGAAAATGAAAAACTAACAAATGGGAATGTTGAATCCCAGGACCATGTCATTCAACGTTCTCTTTTTTAACAAATAGAGATAACTGACCATTTTTTATATTACACTGGAATAAAACATTGTGATTAAGGACAGACTTGTTCAGTGCCGGGAAACTGTGCTTAAAGGGGTGGTTCACCTTCAAGTTAACTTTTAGTATATTGTACAAGGGCCAATTCTAAGAAACTTTTCAATTGGTCTTCATTATTTATTTTTCATAGTTTTTTTAATCATTTGCAATTTTCTTCTGTTTCTTTGCAGCTTTCACATGGGGGTCACTGACACCATCTAAAAACAAATGCTCTGTAAGGCTACAAATGTATTGTTATTGACACTTTTTATTACTTATCATTCTATTCAGTCCCTCTCCTATTCATATCCCAGTCTCTTATTCAAATCAATGAAGGGTTGCTAGGGTAATTTGTACCCTAGATACCAAATTGCTGACACTGCAAAATAAAGTGCTGCTGAATAAAAAGCTAAATATCTATAAAACTACAAACAATAAAAAATGAAAACTAATGGCAAATTGTCTCAGAATATCACTATCTACATCATACTAAAAGTTAACTCAAATGTGAACAACCCATTTAAAGCTTCCAACTCCAATTGCAGGAACAAAGAGCAGGGAGCCATATCAATACAGGTCAGCTGGGATTCTCATTGGAGGAGTTTTTGCATTTTAAGGGCTCTTATTCACGAGAGTTTTTCCCTGCACTCCCCTGCATCCTGTTTTGCTGTGTTCAGTCACAGGAGAGTGCAGGAATAGACACAAGCAATTCTTTCAATTGAGCTATACTCACACAAGTGCATGTTGATGCCGAACGCAGGAAAAATGCAGCATGTTGCATCTCAACCTCCGTTGGGCGCCTACATGCGCTTGTGTGAGGATAGTCCCATTGAAAAGAATTGCTTGTGTCTATTCCTGCTCTTGAGTAAGAGCCCTTAAACATTTTTGGATATTTGGGGAAATGTTTCAAAGTTTTATTGTGATATATTGCTTTAGGAATATAGCCCTGGTGTTGCTGGATTACAACTCCCAGAATTCTCCAACCTTTATTTTATGTCACATTATTTTGGGATTTGTAGTCCAGAGACAATCGAGTAACGTTTGGTTAAGCTGTGTAGTGCAGCAGGGTTTACTACCCCTTTAAAAGAACACTAACATCTTTTTTTTTTTAAATTTGAAAATAAATATTTACTTTAATACCTTTTAAAAATGATTAATGGAAATGTCAGAGTTGTGTAGGATTAATTTTTCTTTCACTATGCAATAACAGTTTGTGGGAAGAGGAGCTCTTGAAGATAACTGCGTAAGACCACCGGGTTTCTGGTCACTCCTATTCATGAGTGTGGTTATCCATGCATCCCCGTGTACATATAGTTTACCCTATACCCAGGTATGACCACGTAGATTCTTGCTCTTGTGCGTGATTCAGCGTTCTGACACAAGTCCACATCAGCAGGGGCGTAACTACTGGGGGAGCAGGGGCCAGGGCCCGCACCCTCGCAGGGCCCCCCGGCAGTCTCGCGCCCGCTTCAGCCGACTGGAATCGGCTGCAGCGGCGCAGAAAATCAATCACGGCGATGGGGGGGGGGCCCGACTGCACAGCCCGCACCAGGGCCCTCCCCCACCCATTGCTGCAGTTCTTAGCATGTGACAATGTGCTCAACTGTTTTTTCCAGGCCTATTTTTGAACACCTGAACCTCCAGCAAATTACTATGACCCCAACTGGCCTCTGCCTATTTGAAAATGATTCTGTGCAGCCTGGTCTGGCTTCTGCGTTTTGCATCACAACTCTGTACCAGGGATCACCATAAATAAAACAATATCATCTCCCCCCTTATTTTAGAACTATTTAAATGGTTCTTGTATGTTATTCTTCAGTGGTTCAGTGGCAATTTTCCAAATAGTTCTACCCATTTCTGATGTCACTCTTTATGTCCTTGAAGAAGGCTTTAACTTCATTTTCTATTTGTGCCAGTTATTTTGGAATTGGATGCATTGGTGTGACATCCTGCCTGGGCTTGAACTGGTGTTTTCAATGCTATCTGTATTACCTCTGCTGTAAATGAGCATACGGTCCTGGTTCATTGTTATTGGCATCCCTGTAGATCCTAGTAGGCATAACTTGATTCAGCTGCTATTGATCTGGCCAGTCATTAGTCTGGCTATAAAACTTCCTGCTCTGCACTGACTCACTTCCCATTATCTGTCAAGCATTCTTGCTCCTAGGTGCTCCAAATACTTATTTGTTTGTTCCTCAATTCCTGCTACCTCCTCTTGCCCCCTGTGTTTTTTACTGCTTATGACCCAGCTTGTTCCTCATCAGGAGTTTGCCTCACAGTTCTTCCAATGTTATCTGGTTCTGACCCATCCGCCACCTTCCTAGAGTATACATATATAGGCACCCTTTCCTGCTCCTGAGTACTGGATTCTCATGGGGTAAGTCCTGGTTCCACCCAAGTAGCTGAGGGCCAGGCCCAAAGGGTTTGCAAGTGCCGTATGTGACAACTGGCCAATGCTGCAGCAGCTGTTCTTTCTCAAAGCATTGGTTTTAGATCCTGCTGTTATTTGTTTCAAGAAAGAATTGTTGGCTATTAAATTAGATTTGAGAAATTGAGATATCTTTTTGAAGTCACTAATCATCATGTTCTCATAAACACTGATTGTGGTAATCTGGAATAAATCCACTCAGATTAGCATCGGAGGCCCAGGCAGTAGGGATGGCGCGAACTGTTCGCCGGCGAACTAGTTCGCGCGAACATCCGGTGT
>CM044447.1:112332318-112363655 GCA_024363595.1 Xenopus borealis | reverse complement strand
GTAATGGGGCGATTTAGAAAGTAGAGAGGATGGGTATAACTGGGCATGGCAAAGGATGAACACAGATGGTCATATGCACTGTCATTTCAATTCATGATTGTCTACAGCTGCATGAATATCTTTCCCACTTCAACTTTGTAGAATAATTTTTATAGTTTCTTGTACTCACAGGTGCACAAATGGTGGTGGTGGTGTCACAAGCATAGATCTCACAGTGCATATAGACTTGGTTATAATTCCCAGCAAATGCGAACATTTGTAAAGAGAATTTTGCTTGGCTAGATAAGCCATTTTCTGCTACAGTGACTGTGCCGTCTCTCTTGCTGGGGCAGCTGTTAAATAGAAAAGAGTATAATGAGAAGTGCCAGTGATTCATAAAGAATGATTAATAAAATGTATTTATATCACTGAAATACCATTATTTCAGTATTTTAAAAGTCCAGAAGGATTTATTTTTAAAGAATAAGAAAAGGCTAATTCACTAGGGTTCTATGTATGTTACTGTATGTCTGTTTTAGCCCTTGGCGGTTGGAAAAAAAATCACAGTACAGGTATGGGACCTGTTATCCAGAATGCTAGGGACCTGGGGCATTCCATAAAATGGATCTTTCCATAATTTGGATCTTCATACCTTAAATAAACTAGAAAATCATATAAACATTAAATAAACCCAATAGGCTGGTTTTGCTTTCAATAAGGATTAATTCTATCTTAGTTGGGATCAAGTACAAGGTACTGTTTTATTATTACAGCGAAAAAGAAAATCATTTTTAAAAATGTGGTTTATTTGGATACAATGGAATCTATGATAGACAGCCCTTCCATAAGAACTTTTTGGATAAGGGTTTCTGGATAATGGGTCCCATATCTGTACCAGCATTCAAAGACACCCACACTTGCATATGGTTGTTAGCAGCTTGACCCTTGCTCTTCAGATGACACAAAGTGTATCCAATTTGGTTCATAATGCAACCCTGAGCATGGCTACACTTATGCTAGAATTATGGGGGAAATATTGCATTATGGGCAAAAAATAATGGTTATTTGCACCAGAAAATTGCACATTGCACAGAGCATTGTATTCATAAATGACACCTTGGATAAATCTGTGTCATATTTTGTGATATTTCCTGCATCAAAAACCATATTCTGCATTTCTAGAGAAGCCTAAAGATTCCAGGATGTTGTTTAAATACTATATGTAACAGTAAATCTAATTTCCAAGTCTGTGCTTCCCTTCTAATGACAAAAGTAAGTCTCTCTTGGAAAATAACCTCCAACAGAAAGAATTTTAGTTCAGCAAAACAAAAGACATGTCAGTTCAGCATTTTCTGCACTAGTGAAACAGCCTACAACCCACCCACCTGGGTCTGCTGTTGTAGTATATTTAAATAAAGCTAGGGTTGTGGGGGGCAAACAGGGTGGCAGCCTTGCATAAAGCAGCTTTGTGTTATCCATCACTTGGGTAGGCTCTAACTTCAAAATCAGGTTATGGACAGAGGAAAAATATTGTCATTTCATTGTGATCTATGACCCTTTACTGAACTCATTGTGGAAACATGACCCTTAACAAACTGTGTTCACAAAACTAAGCTTCTACTTACAGACCAAAACTGAAAAGAATAGCTTAGTTTCATAGTTTAGGCTGTGCTTTGTGTGTTCAGGTCGCACACCCTAAAGACCCACCATTAAAGAGTATTTTGACATAGGGCTCACATATTGTAGCACCTTCCTTTCTTCACTAGAAAACCATTTACTGTAGTTTAGCAATCCATGAATAAACCCCGAGCACCAACCAAATCATTGTATCCTAAACCATACCTGTTTTGGATGATATAATATTTCAGGGGATCATTCGGATTGTTTGATGGAGTAGCGTAGCAGTTTTTCAGTACCAAGGCATACTGAGATGGATCCGGCCCATCAAGGAAAACTCCAATATAAATCAACGTTTTGGTTAATATGTCAATGGATACTCCTTGGTATGGATCTCTATAGCTGCTGCTGTTGTAAACTGACATGTGAGCAGTAAAAGTTCCTGTGTCAGTAACATTAATATATGTATTGCTATTAATTGCAAGAAAACAGAAAATTAGTTAAATATATCATTACAATCATCAACACAGTTAAAAAAGGAAACTCCATAAAAAATACTCTAAACAAATAACAAGATCAATTCTTCAGACCCCTCTTGACATATCAGCAGTGACAACTCATTATGCAATTATGGAGGAGAAATACTTTTTAATAAATATACATTGTGGGTAACCTATATGGTCCTATGCACAATAGCCCTCTGTAAAGTGCATTTAGTCTTTCACAAATGGCCGCTACAGTTTAGCGGCCACAGATGCAAAGATCCGATTTTTGGACCACTTGCGGAGTGTCTCAACATATATTGTGCCATGCTGATCGGTTGTTGAGTCGATCAGACAGGTTAGAAGATTTCTGTCAGCTGCCGATAATGGGGCAGATTCACTAAAGCGCGAAGCGTCAAAGCTAGCTCTAATTCGCCAGCGTGACGTCAAATAGGAACTTGGCAAATTCACTAACACCATCTCTGGCGAATTTACGCTAGCGAAGTAGATAGACTTGCGCAAATTAGATAGACTTGCGCAAATTCCCAAAAAACACTGTGGCGTGTTTTACTATTGTGGGTGACAGTCTGGGGGGGGTTACCCTCCTTCCCCCCTACATTTCCTGACATATGGCAACAGTGGGCACATGTAGGGCAATAGGACAACTTTATATTTTTTGATTAAAGGTTTCCTGGGCTTGTGTAGTGGCTGTAACATACACTTCTATTATATTTTGTAATTCGTGCCTTATGCAAATTAGCCTTCGCTAGTGTAACTGCGATTTGCCTAGCGAAGTAACACTAGTGCCAATACGCTACCATTCGCTGACCTGAGCGTAACTTTGCCCTTTAGTGAATTTGCGTAGCCCAGGCGAAAATTCGCCTGGCGAAGTGCGGCGAACGCTCGCGAAGCTTGATCTTCGGATCTTAATGAATTTCCCACATTATCTCTGCATGTATTGCAGTGGGAGACTGTTATCAGCTTTGTCTGACATAAACTTTTGTACGATTGCTGTTAGGGACAGAACAGCTGATCTTTTCTTTTACAACTTTATTTAAGCTGAAGGTTAGTGGCAGGCTGGGATATGGGACATCCGATCATTTGAAGATTCGTATCTTTGCGTATCGTATCGTATCTTTGATCTTTGCGTCTATGGCCAGCTTAAAAATTGATCTTTTTCTAACAATTCTGTCTTCCACATTTGTTTTTTCAGGCAGTGTTACCCAAAGTAAGATATTGGAGTAGTTTCTCTTTCTTGCCTTAATTACATAGTTAAGTAGGGATGAAAAAATATCAGAATCATTCAATTTCAACCCCTACAGCCTTTGGGTTTTAACACTTGAGGTTCGCACTAGACTAGGAGCATGGCTGGGAATAAATTGGGATGTAGCCAAAAATGCAATACTGTGTATTTTAACATAGTTCAAACCTGGGAATATAATACAAGGATTATTAGCAGTTTTATCTGCTGGTACTGTATCTTTAACTATTATTAATATATTCTTTCTGCTGAGTCCTGCTACCTGTCAGAATCCTTGTTCCCCAATTCACATAATGGGCCAGACGCAATTCAGTTAGAAAAAGTAATCTTAAGTTTTTCACATAAACACTCATGGATGAGATTCAATTCAACGAGAAACACATGTATCTCCTCATCTAGTTCCATTTTTCCCCATAGATTTATGTTGTTTTCAAGTGATATTGACAAAACTTCCAATTGGCACGCACACCACGACTCAGGAGGATGCGGTGAATAAAAGGCTTTTTATTTCCCAAATTGCAGCTTTCCCAACGCGTTTCGTGTGACCCCACACGTATTCATGGGAACATAAAGCCTTTTATTCACCGCATCCTCCTGAGTCGTGGTGTGCGTGCCAATTGGAAGTTTTGTCAATATTCTCTCCCTCAAGCTGCGGGTTCGGGGCAGAGCACCCGGACCAGACTGTAGGAGCGGTGAGTAGCCTGCTATCACACGGTGGTTTATTTGAAAGAGGATTGTTTGGAAGCGATAGGTCCGGGGCATGTGCACCCGGGCCCACTTTAATTAAGGGAGAGCACCGTAGGTTAAGGACAGGGAGCCATACCTGCGGTCCATTTAATTAAGAGGACTAGAGCTTACTACTAATTAATTTATAAAGATGTTTTCAAGTGATAAACTGTGAAATAAGTTTTTATGAATTGAATTGCATCTCAAATTGAATCTCATCCATATGTTTCACATGATATATCTTTTTCTCACTGAATTGAATCTGGCCCATTATGTGGGGCAAATTTACTAAGTAAAAGTGAAAATTCAAATTAAAATAATTCAAATTTCGAAAGTAATTTTTGGCTACTTTCTGCCACTTATTTTCTATACTGTATTTAATAGTTTCAGTGTAGAATATAAGTTGTTAAAACCTTAACATTCATTTTAAAATTGATCTTCAGCTAAGGACTATAAACATGGAAAAACATACATAATACGTCATACATAAATTACCTGATAATGGGATTCAGGACAGCATTAAGACTTATTCTCATATCAAGTGGGTAAATACAGGTTGAAGTAGTTGTCAGCTTGTCTCTAATAATCATACCATTAAGTAGAAAGGTAAAGTCAAAACTCTTTCTATAAAAGGCATGGGTGCTATTGGTCTGAGGGAAAAAAAACAATAAATCGTTTAAAAAATACAATAATTATCTAAATAAACTCCAATGTTTTTTTTTGTAAACCATACCCCCATATAATTTGTAATCATAGTGGGAGTCATTTATAATTATATATTCATATTTATTTGCAAATGGTTGTACTGCCCATGTTTTTTCCTGAACGCTTATATATTGCACTGCTCTGCCTGTCTTTTTCCGTTTTTTTTTGCGAATTCACATTGTGAATACATTTTCGCAAATGGCTCGTAAATGAGACCCCGCTGTACGAGGTTGTTGTACGCGAAAATAGCATTGACGGTAACGTAAATTTACAATTCGTAAAACTGTTTTGTGAATATTATCTCTACCACCAAAGCAGTGGCGTAATTCAAAAGCATAGTGTGCAGATAAATATTTGCAAATACAGTGAAACCCTGATTTGAAGTTTTCCAATCTGCCCTGTGCAAAGTTTATAAATGAGCCCCAATTATTTAAGAGCAAGTCCAAGTGGACTATATTGTTGCTTGAAGCAAAACTCTAGTCCTTAGTAGGCAATAACCCACCCATTCACTGACATCACTTGGACTTGTGGCCAGATTTTAAATGTGGCCTAGTTACTCAAATCAGCCGAGAAATTTAAAATGACATCTCATGAGGCTGTAAGTGCACCATAAAGCAATATATTGATGACAGTGGGAGCATCACTTACAGTCAACTTCATCCCACAGTTCCCTGCTTGCAGAGGGGACAGAACTGAATATGTGTTGGTAGCATTATCATTCAGGACATTAAAGCACAAACTGTCTGCGAGTATTATATCCTTGACGTCAACTTTCAGAGCCCTCAGCTCACATTTGCGGAAAGTTGTTTTCAAGCGTTGCAATCCACAGCTCACAGCTGGCCTTAAGTCTGAGAGAGCTTTAAACAGCAAAATAAATTATAAGTGCACTTACATTATAATATTTTCGTTACACCATTCATTATCAACCACACGATGGCTAAAAGGGACTAAACCAATCTAAGATATTCATAAAGTTAATTATGGTTAAAAGAGACTTACACAGTCCATTACCCTTTTACTTGTGGCCAGTTTGTAAATGTCTCTAGGTATCCTAGTAGCTCAAGCAAAGTAGGTCAGCCTAGATCCTAAAAATTGCATCTCATAGGGATCTAGCAAGGTTATTCCATGTCTTAACACACAACCAGCAAAACCACAAGGAAGAAAATGGACTAACTGTCTTTGTGTATATATTGGATATAGGGATGAGCATTTTTTTTTAGCTGCATTTCGTCATGGAAGCTATGCCCATAGACTTCAATGGGAGAAAAAAACTTGTCACACACAGACTTTAATGCATTTTGTCAAATTTTCCCCGGCTGCTAAATTTCGGGGAAGTGGAAACATGTGTCCATGTGATGCCTGGGTACACAAGGATATAATAAACAGGGATGTGGTGCACAGCAGGACTTTTAAATGGCAAACAAAATGTATTCATTACTATTGCTCATCGATCCCTAAAATCATCAGGATTCCCGGTGACTCCTTGGTAGCAAAGTCAAAAGTTTCAATGAATTCCAAAGCTATGGCCAGTTTTGTAACTGAAGAATACATTGCATTGAGGATCCGTAAACATGTTTTTGTTTATTTTTTTTATTTGTGGTTGTATCTACTTAACTATTTTAATCTAATTCAGAAAGAGAAATGAGGATAGTACTGTTAGTACTGTATTTTGAAGCCTATTGAGTATGCTTAGGTTACCATATTACTCATAGGTACTGTAATCAGAGGCACACAGAATAAAATAGTGCTGGATAGGCTGATTTATGTATAGTTAGATTTTGTGATACTTTTGCAAATAATGTGTTTTTTTGAAAATGTATTAATTGTACATACCAGTTATAGTCCGATTGTCCTTGCAGTAGCATCCATAGGATCCAGAAACAAATCTGCATTCCTCATCCTCAGTGCATAAGCATGCATCATTAAGTGAAGTGGGATCTAATGAGATTAAGAATTGAGATGAAATAGAAATCTGATTTACATGGGTGCTATATTAAATCAGTGCAGCTACCAGTTGCAGCCAATTATTAGTAAGCATTGGTCAGACTAATGTATGTTAGAAAATCTTTGCAAATGCATGACTGGTACTGTTGTAATACAGAACCTGTGTTGCTAAATACTTTCATGGCTTCACAAAAAAAAGTATGCCTGACTTCACAAAAATGTACACATTGCTCACATTTTTTTCTTTCTCTTTTATCACATTCTCCCATATGTTATTAGAAAACATAGAAATGTACCTGTGCAATATACAAAGGAGCAGCCTGGTGTTCTATTCAGCTTATAGACATGGTATCCACCAGGACAAGCCTTAATCTGTACAGTTGATGACCACTGGCAACAATCTCCTGCCCAGTTAGAACATGCAGTGCGACTGACAATACCATCAGTTGGAATGGGATGTGATCCATTTAACCACATAGATGCATGAGTGTTACACCTCTGTTCTGGAACACAGGATTCTGGAATACGTACACCTCCACTTCCAATAAAACGATACCAGCCCACTTTGTCATAGTCGCATTTGATGTCCACATATTGTACATTGGCAGTGCTTCTCCAGGGTTCCTCAAGAACAGTGTGATTGGCACATGGATCTGAGCAATAGTAGGTGCCACCATTTTGAGTGCACTCTAAATTACTTCCACACACACCTCTGGCACATTGATCAATTTCACAATAAAATCCATTACCAAGAACTCCAGGTGGACACACACATGCATACCATCCAACATAATTAATGCATGTGGCTAATGGGTGGCATTTATTTTGGTCTGGGCTAGAACATTCATTAATGTCAACACAAGTATTTTTTGCTCCTTTTGTGTATCCAACAGGACACACACAGTCATAGGAGCCAAAAGTATTTACACAATATCCATAAGTACAGTTGTTTAACCAGGAGTAGGCACATTCATCAATATCTAAGCAGGAGAAGCCATCTCCAATGTAGCCATCCTTACAGGTACACTGAAAGAGACCAAGATACGCTTCACATGTAGCATTGGGATGACAGTCTGAGCAAAGTCTGGTCACTGGAATAGAAAGGCAAAATAAGCAGAAATTGATTAAAGTTTTGCAATTTTTTATTTGTAAAAGACAGTAGTAACTGAATATGATCTCAAGCTTGGGAACGAAAACTGCAATCTGCCAGTTTAGGATGGAAAACAAGAAGCATGGGGCAGAAATGTAACACCTTATTGTTTGTTATACCAAATATATTGGGTATATTGAAAACAATTTAACTGAGCTGGCTTGTGATTGGGCAACTGGAGCTGTGGTTTTTATGAAAGACTCCTATAGCTATAGAATTCAGAGGACTGGTTCTGATATAGAAAAGTGTCGCCTTCAGTTTTCACAGATGCTGCCCAGTGGAGGAGTACACAAATAGCTGCCTTGAAGTGCAGTGTGATTGTAGTGTTATTGCACATACAGAGCGGTACAATTACATGAACAGCCATAAAATTAGTTATATACTGACAAGGAGAATCAACAGCATTAATACATGGGGGGAGATAGTTTCCTACAATTGAGTAAGCAATATATTACTTTAACACCCGGTGGTCTTAATAGCGAACTTGATTTGGGTGCTTTTAATTATTGCAATAATAGGTATGTTTTGATCAAATGTTTTATTACAAAAAATATTTTGTAGGTATTTTTCTATGAGTTCATGGATTGATCATCTCAGCACTGGTCATACTGTATTTATTTGATTCTTTTTAAACAAAAATTTTGTTTAAATACGTAGTGTAGGTTTAACACATTTTTACTGGCTGCCCCAATGATTCCCTAGCAACTGGGTTGCTGGTTTGATATCCCTAGCAACCATGTTTCTGGGTTAAGTCCCTAGCAACTATGTGCACTTCAATTGCATTTTGTTTTTGGTGTTTGATAGCTCCTGTTTGAGGCACTTTTCAACTGTTTTTAATACATGTATGGGACCTGTTATCCAGAATGCTTGGGACCTGGGGTTTCAGGAAAACAGTAATTTGAGCTTTCTAGATAATGGGTTTCTGGATAATGGATGGTATACCTGTACTTCATTTGGTTACCACTTCCCTATCAGTGCACTTATAGGGGCAGATTTACTAAGGGTCAAAGTGAAGATTCGAATAAAATCCAAAATTTTAAAAATTCAAAGTAATTTTGGGCTGCTTCAACTATCGAATAGTCCAAAATTCGATTTGAATAGAAAAAAAAATCAAAAATTCGAATTTTCGAAGTACTGTCTCTTTAAAATCCTTGAATTCGACTATTCACCACCTTAAAGCTGCCAAATTGACATTGTAGCCTATGGGGGACATCCTAGAAGCTTTCCTGAAAATCAAATTTTTTTGGAAAATTGTTTGATTCGAATTCGATCAAATTTGATCTAAAACATCCCCCCAGAAAAATGGTCAAATTTTGAATTTTTTATCATTCGAAATTTGACCCTTAGGGGCACATTTACTAAGGGTCGAAGTGAATATTTGAATAAAATATGAATTTAAAAAATTGAATTTTGAAGTAATTCTGGGCTACTTTGTCTATCGAAAATTTTTAAGTAATTCTGGGCTACTTTTACTATCGAAAAGGCCAAAATTCGATTCGAATAGATAAGAATTTGAAAATTCTAAAGTCAAATTTTCAAAGCACTGGCCCTTTAAAATATTTTGACTTCGCCACCTTGAAGCTGCCAAATTGCCATTGTAGCCTATGGGGGACCTCCTAGAATCTGTCCTGAATTTTTTTTCTAAGACCTAGGAATTTGCAAAATCATTTGAATCGTTTATTCTATTGAAAATTGACCCATTCAATTCAAACATTTTAAATCGAAAAAAAGCCCTTTAGAAAGATTTGATGGGTAAATCTGCCACTAAGTAAATCTGCCCCATAGTGTTTGTTAGTTTAAAAATCTGAATGTAATATTGCTCAGGGCACTTTTGTAAACACTCTTTTAAGCGCTTTTGTAACTAACATTTTTTTAATTAAATAATTTTTTCCACTTTCAGAGCTATTTAAGTTGTTAAAAACTGTCAATACACTGTATAATGAATTTTGTAAAAACATCTCTATCAGCGGTTTTTTAAGCATTTGCAAATTTTATTAAGGTGGTTATTTATCAAAGGTTGATTGATAGAGGTTTTTTTTTTACCTCAAATGAACTCAAATGACAATGAAACTCGAATTGTATCTTATTTAATTAAAAACAGGAACATCTAAAATTCTAACTAATATTATCTACATGAAGAGTCAAATCAGATTTGATGAAAGGCTATTAACATCTTCAAATGGGTCAATGGACCTCTGCCAACTCGGTAGATTTTAGGTGGCAAACTATTGAATTAGTGTAACTTCCAGGTTTTAGGTACGATAAATCTGGAATTCAAATCTGAGTTTGGATTTTCAGAACTTGAATTTGTGAATTTTGACCAAAAAATTTTTTATTTGAATTTACCATTCAAACCTTAATAAATGTGCCCCTAATTTCAGTTTCAGAGGTATTTGAGATTTCATTAATTGCCAACATGATGAATGCTGGTCAGTTTCTGTAACTGTGCAGTCAAAGACAATCAAAAAGATATACAGTACTTTCAGAAAGAAAAGTGTTTTGATGTTGTTCAGCTGACGCTTCTTTTTTCTGAGAAGAGCAATTCTCTGTTTTCCTTTCCAGGGTATATTGTAAAAATATAGGGCTTGCACACTCAAATAAATGAAAGGGCACCAATCATAATTAAAATAATTTACTAAGTAAATACACTATGTGAAAGTTCACGAAATCCGATTTTTAAAAGAGTTAGAATTCGTTGAATAATGTAAATCATCAGCTCACTATACCTTCTGCAACATCTCCCCTATCTCCACTGCAGTTCTAGCTGAGGCAGGCATCTTGGACTTCACTGACTCCTCCTACCTATATCTTCACAGCTAACTGTAGCTCTGAAATCTTGCACATGCTCAGTTGAAATTTCTTTGTTGCCTAATAAACCTTCTAAGATATTTTGAAATCTGCCAAACTTTTGTGTTAGTGCTGCCACCTTCTGGAAGTTAGTGTGTGCCCTTCATTTGCATAATAACATCACCAGCAGGGGATAAGATAGGGAAATCTCGTGATACTTCTAGAGTTTACTAAAGCTAGGCATTCTGGTTTGAATATTCAGGGCAGTGCTACAATCTGAGCATGCTCATGAACTCATTTGCATGTTGTAGTCATAGTATGGACTCCCTCAGTGAGAGAACCCAGTTGAAAATTATGGGATTTTTTAAAAACTGAAAATTTGACTGAATAGGTTCTTTTTTTGATCGAATAAAAGTAGCCAAAAATTACTTCAAAATTCGAATTTTTGAAATTCAAATTTAATTCGAATTTTCACTTAGTAAATGTGCCCCTTTACATGTCAAATATTTTTTTGCATTTACATGAGTGAGCAGACACCCTTGCCAGAAAATGAGAATCACCCCAACCTTTCAGGGAAATAGCCTTTATCAAGGGGGATTCTCAGTGAATTTTCAGAGAAACATAAAATGTTTAATTTACATTGATTGTACAAAGTACTGTTTTGCATGAATTTATATTACATTGAAAAAGTTTATGAGAATACCAGTGTGTGGAATAGTTAATTACCATTATTTGAGTGTGCAAGCCCTATATTTTTGCAGTAGAGTATTTGTGGCCACTTTTTGGGAGTATTGGGGTTTTTGCACATCTTTGTAATTCTTAACATTTTTTCATATATATTTATTTGGAGTGCCCTCCACTTATTCCTGTTTAGATTTCCTTTTCAAGATATACCTTTTTAATTGTGAAGTTGCAGGAGCTGACCAGCAGGTGGCATTGTTGTTACAAATTCCATAAGATTAAAAACCTAAATACCTCTGAAACTGAAATAAATTATTAATATAAATTGCATGACATTTTTTAAAGGTTAATTTATCCTTTAAATTAACGTATTTCGCTTTATGGGAACTGTCCAGTAGGATGCACTGTTGTTTCACATGCCCTTAGCAATTTAACATTTCTCTGCTTCCACATGCCACAGGTATTCCTGGTATATGTTGATCTTTAAGATTGTGTATAGTTATAGCATCTGCGCAGGGGTTCTTTGCTGATTCTGTCCATTCAGACCATTCTGTTTACTCTCTCTTTGTAGTAGTCTACAGATGTATGTAAATTTTTCAAGGGTGTAAGTACAGATCCTTGCATTTTCAGTCTTACTTAAACTAGAATTGTTGCATGCGCCTTGCCCACATTAAATTCTGTTGTATTTTTATTGTGTCACAACCCCCTTAAAAAAAGCTAACAGAGGACATGGTCTTCCTTATAAGAAGCAGAGCTGGGCAATTCTGTGAGACTAGCCAAACCTTTTTTTTTAAATTGAACATTTCATATATTTGTAACTGGGGGATGAACTTACTAAGATACTCTTAGGGGCTACTTCACATTTGTTCCATTTGCAGACAAAAAAAAACCTTCTTTGTCATTTTTTCTGATTTAAGTTTTCCAAATTCAGATTGTTGAGATTTATCATATGAAAATGACTCACATTTTGAATTAATAAGTTTGGCAGCTAAAAGCTGGTGAACTTCTGTAGGTTTATTTTTGAAATCCAAGTTTTCAAACAAAGATCTAAATTTTGAAGACTAATTAAAAATGAATAGTTCATGTGATACACATCTATTCCAGTATAGATATTCCCCTATTCTATATGCAGAAATATGCAGATGCAGAAGTTAGATGGGCAGTTTCATTAAAATAAAACTTTCCATTTTCATATATAATTATAATTATTCAATTTCATATATAAGTAAAGATTAACACACATTAAAAACCTTGCTTTGCTGATCTGTTTAGATAATGTTAAAGAAAAGCAACTTACATGATGTGTTGGTAACTGAAAGAGAAAAAAGTAATAATTAAACATTTTTTAAAATACAATCAAACAATAATAAAAAAAAGCCTTATGTCTATCTGTCTATTATGAGTCATTAGTATTTTAATACTTTTAATACAATTATGTGATCTGTCATAACTTTTTAATTTATATATATTTAAAAGGTTTTTCTTTAATGATTATTGTAGAATATCACTTTTAGGGGCACATTTACTAAGGGTCGAAGTAAATTCTCAAATTAAATTCGAATTTTCAAAGTCATTTTGGGCTACTTCGACTATCGATTAGCCCAAAATTAGATTTAAATTGAAAACGAAACTTCGAATTTTGAAGTACTGTCTCTTTAAAAAACTTTGACTTTGACACTTCGCCACCTTAAAGCTGCCGAATTACCTGGATAATCAAAGTTTTTTTTTTTTTTTAGAAATTGTTCGAATCGTTCGCACTCGATGCATTCAAACTATTTTTATTTTACACAAAACAGACCTATTCGATTCGAAACAGGTCCATTTTTGATCAAAAATGGCCCCCCAAAAATCTGATGGTTTGATGCTTGAATTTTGAATTTATTTCTATTCGAAATTTGACCATTTGTAAATCTGCCCCTTAGTGTGTCTATATTAGGAAATCATGCAGAGTACTCTTGATGCATTGTAAAAGGTTTTTTTTTGGGGGGGGGGGGTTGGAGAGACAGAAAAATCAGTTAATAGCAATCCTCCAGCAGAACCCTGCATTTAAATCAATTTTTCAAAAAAGCAAATGGACATTTATTTATATTTATTTTTGAAATCTGATGGGGGTAAGTCAGGGGACTTGTCAGTCACTAAATTTCAGTGACTCTAGTCACTGTAAGTTGAAGAAAATCAGCCCTCTCCCTTTCCCCCCCCAGAAGCTAATCAGAACAATGTGGTACATTTAAGAACATCATTCAAAAGTGTAAAGTCTAGCTAACCCAGGTTCTGGCACCTTACAACTAAAAAAATACACTTGCTGATCAAATACCAAAATTAAAATGTTAAACATAATTTTAAATGGTAGAATGAATTACGTGTAATGCACACATTGTAGTTTAGTAATAAAAAATATACCCTAAAATCATGACAGCATTCCTTTAAGGAGGTAGCATTATATTTTCAATGATAGTTGAGACACTGTACTATGCCTTCTTGCTTATCAAAAAAAGAAGTTCTAGAAGATCCTACTGTTTCAAACCTGTTTGAAGCTTATTGCCATCCTATAAGAAACCAACTGCCAAGCAATCAATACATTGATGTTTCAACTGAATTTTTTTCTTCCATTTTTTAATTAAATCACAGCTGCAATAACCCATTGTTGAAATCACTTGTAGCAGTGATATGAAAAATCCAATTCGAGAAAGTGATTGTGTATTAAAATGACCGGAAATGGGTGCATTATTAACAAAAAATGTAATAGATTTATTTTTCTCTGTTAAGGGGACGATTTAATAAGCAGCTATGCTGGAAAAATTATTGAAGTTTCAGTCTTGACAGATTTTCAAACTTCAGCCTGATATTTACAATCTTTTTGAGTGATTTTTTAATATGTGACAGTTATTTTTGAGTCCTTTATAAAGCTTTATAAACAGGGAATTCCTACATTAGTGCAAACTTTTGAAATGCTTCTGAGTGTCTTTACAGTGTTTTATTGTAACACTTTATTTTCACAAGTTCTTTATTCTGTACCTGTTAATCCATCCACCTGAAGAGCATGAGGACTGGTTGAATTAATATATATGGTCCATTTCCCTATGGCAGGATTTTTAACCTGATACATCGAACCCCAGATTTCAGACACAAGTGCCTTTGGATATGAGTCCTTCACTATAAGAAGAAAATATAGATATATGTTTTATTGCAATACATACAGAAGAATGACTTTGTCATTTAAGTAACTCATAACAACTAACTAGCATTTAGCTTTAGCTACTGGTGACAGTTTACCGTCTTAGCAGCCTATCTGCATGTGTATGCGTATATAGTTTCCATCTAACTGGGGCTGATTTAGATATAATTTGGTCAGACTTGATAATTCGATGAACAAATAACTGCTTAGGTGTGGATGCAGTCCATGGCTGATAGGTCTGTGTGATTTTGTGGTCTGTTGACAGGCATCCAATTAACAAATCCCACTAGTATTGTGATCAAATCTGGCAATTCATCAAGTGGATACATCTCCCCTTGTATTGCCCATTTTTCCCTTATGTCTGTGCACTAGAAGAACACATTCTTGCACTGAGTACCTTTAAAATGTCTTGCAGAACGCAATCTGCCTAATTACTTCAAAATAGTTTAGATTTATAGAGTTTAGAAAATTGTCAAGCTGTTATTTGTAGGTGTGAAAGACTGCCAAAAGAATATAGGTGAGGAGAACATATCTATAAAAAATATAGGCGGGGAGAACATATCTACAAAAATTATAGATGGGGAGAACATATTTATAAAAAATATAGGTGGGGAGAACATATCTATAAAAAAGATAGGTAGGGGAGAACATTTGTTAAATTAAAATCTCTGATTACACCAATTTTGTCTTTTAGAGAAACTTTGCATTTCAAATCAGATTAACATTCTGACTAATCAGGCTGTGCAAGGGGAGATCTCATTGAAAGTATATATATATAGAGTTCATGTAATGTCAGATATTACTTTCAAGGGTTATCATATTCACATGCCAACAGATGGATTATTAGGTCAATGGAACAGAAGCCCATGTACAGATAACTTCAATGACTACTAAAGACCACAATGTAAAAATGTCTAATTTTTCACAGGTTTTAACGTGTTGCTTGTGAGTCCTAAGGTGAAACAGCTCAAAGAGTGCATTGTTCTACCATTTTAATGCCTAAATGCAACTCTGCTCAGTCGTATTTTCAAATCAATTTGTTGCCACCCATATGCTGCATTCCATAATGCCAAGTGTGTTGTAAACTGTAAGCTTCCTACAAATAAATAATATGCATGTGGTATGTAGACAGCATGCAAAAAGACAGTTGCACTAGACTCTTAAATCTGAGCAAATATTACAAATAGTCTCTTTTTATAAGAAGCTGTGTTAGAGAATGTGTTTCATGTATGTAAATAAAATGGTAAACTGGACTTGCAGACCCAAATCATAACATCTGTGTGTCTTGGTTTATGAATAATTGAGCATGTTTGTCAGACACAATAAACCATTCTCTATCTCAGTGATAGAAAAAGAGCACATTGGCATTATTTATGAAAATTCAGACAACAAGGCCCTAAAAATTAATATGGCTAAAAATGCCATATTTTATATGCTGCACTAATTGCACCAGCCTGAAGTTTTAGCTTGCCAATAGCAGCAATCATTCAGGACTTCAAACTTGTCACAGGGGGTCACCATCTTGGAAAGTGTCTGTGACACTCACATGCTCTGTGGGCTTTGAGCAGCTGTTGAGAAACTAAGCTTAGGGTTTGTTGCAAATTATCAATCAGAAAATGAGGTTGTAACATAAGGTGAAACTACATGGCTAATTATTACATTCTGATGGTAGTTGCACTTGTTTCTGAGCAGCCATATATTTATTATCTGTAAAAATTACTAATCAGCCTTATATTATGACATTTATTCTATGTGTACTGTATATTGTGAGTGGGTCCCTAAGTTCAATAAGTTGCAGCAGCACAGAACATGGCTGTGGTTGTCTTGGGGTGGTACAGAAGCTCAAAACATAGGGGCTCATTTACTAAGGGTCAAAGTGAATTTTCTAATAAAATTTAAATTTTTAAAATTCAAAGTTTGAAGTAATTTTGGGCTACTTCAACTATAGAATTAAAAAAAATAGAAAATTTTAATTTTGAAGTACTAGCCCTTTAAAAAATTTGAATTCGACTATTCGCCACCTTAAAGCTTCTGAATTGCCATTGTAGCCTTTGGGGGGCCTCCTGGAAGCTTTCCTATAATAAAAAAAAGTTTAATTCGAATGATTTCAATTTGATCGAAAACAATTTTTGCTCGGAAATTACCCCAAAAATATTTCGAAACGAATTCCGATTGTACAACATTTCTAGTCTACTTCTTTAGTTAAGCTTTGGTTCACCTTTTATGTACTCTACATAAAACACTATTAAACAAATATTATACATTTCCATGTTCATATGTCAGATCAGAATTCTTTTCACGTCAAGTGAATAAGCCCAATAGACCCATTTTTCCAATAAAGATTAATTATATCTTGGTTTGGATCAAGTACAAGCTACTGTTTTATTATTACAGAGAAAAAATAAGTAATTTTTCTAAATATGGATTATTTGGATAAAATGAAGTCTATGGGAGACATTTCCATAATTTTGAACTTTCTGGATAACAGGTTTCTGGATAATGGATCCTATAAATCCTTTTTTTTTTCTAATACTGTAGATAGTAATGAAAAAATGAATCCCCCCAAAGATTTGAGATATCAGTTAAACAGAATATAATGCGCTTACAGTCTGGTCCGAGTATTCTTATTGAGGTAATTGGGCCATCAGTGATGAACAGTAAGGTAGTGTAGTTAGTTGATACTGAAAAGTTATCAGTATGACTTGCATTGCCGTATCTGTACAAAAGTTTTTCTGTATTGTTAGAAGGTCTTGATAGTGTGAAGTCTAGATAATTAAACACCTTGGGGGAAATGTTAAAGATCTAGTTACATTTCTGTTTACAAAAAAACATTTTAAATAATTAAATAGCTCAAATAAGTTTTGAAATGGAAGTCATTTGGCTACCTTAGAACTTTATCTTTTTTTGTCTTTTTACAGAGCACCTTATACTTTATCTTCTATTTTGATTCTAAAACAACTCTGTGGTTTTACATCTTCAGAAGTTGGCAACATGTATTTCAAGTTTGGCTTCCTGAGTACTGTACTAGGTGGTCAAAACACAGATTGATACATTTTATTATAAATGTATTTAAGCTGGTTACTGATGTTTGTAAATGATATCCCTTCCAAGACAACCACACAATGTGCTTTGGGACAGGTCCATGGGCACACAAGACACATGCAACCTAGACATTCTGAAGGAGATATATGTTTACACAGAGCTCCCACAGGGACAATACTTACTTTGTTCAGATCTGAGAGGCCAATTTGGAAGACATGCCCAGAGCTCTTAGAAGCAATATCTCTGTAAATAAGGAATGCTGGATCATCTAAACCCCAGCAAAGCCCTGTAATCAAAAAGACAACCTGGGGAAAATAAAAGCAAAACATTCATTATAAAGAAATTACCCATAATTAATGCTTCAAAAAAAAAAAAAACTACATTCACAATATAAATATACAAGACATTTTTTTCTGTACCTGTGACTGTTTGGTATTTATAAGTGAATATATGTTGTTTAGAAGGGCAGTATCTGTGTAATCTTTGGCAGATGCATCTGTGAGCACCAGAATGAAAGATCTGGGTGGGGAATTCTCTAAAGCCACTTTGAGCCCATTCATTGCATATTCTGGACAGTCGCCTCCATCGTAGGCATAGAGGTTATTGAAAAATGTTTTAAACTCATCCATTGAATAGGTCACCTTTACTTGACCAAAGGCTGAAAAACAGTGTGAACATAATTGATTAACGGAAACTTGACAAGGTCGCTGGATTTTGGCATTTAAACATGAAAGCCATTCATTTGTCAAATCTATCATTTTTGTAAAACAGAAATTTGGCTCTTCTAAGAATGTGCCTGCCCTCACCCCACATCAGATCATTAAACATATTAATTAAATGGGATGTAAAACGTCTCCAAAACAGATTAAAAAAAAAAAACACTTTTAGATGAGAATCATTAGTTCTAATGCTATTTCAGTCATTATACAATATTAGTATCTGGGAAAGTACAACAGAGTTTTGACATGTTGATATTTAAACAGAAAACAGGTAGGGATTACATAGTATTGTATAGTTGATTGGCACTAGAAAAACAATGCCCAAGCTTAGGTAACAGTAAAGAAAAAAAATCAGCTACATCACATAGGCAGGCTCTGCTTACTCTTTTGCCTAAGGGAAAGTTTTATAAATGGACACCACACACACACACACACAAACATATAAATATATATATGTATACACATATAAAAACAAAGGTAATAATTAAAAATAACAATAATAAATGTTATTATTACTATTATTATTATCATCATTAAAGGACATGTAAAGCCTACATTGTCCTCCCATATATATAAGTTGGGCATACCTTCCCCACCCAAACTATATCATATGTACTGCATATACCCCCTCTGTTTGCCAGCGCCATCACATTTTCCTAAAACACATAGCAGCTTTCACCTGGTGGCCATTTTCCCTCTGATGCATTATCAGTACTATTGACATCTGAAATAAGACATGTATGCTGTAAAGTCCATGTAATGCATGGTTTACACAGGCACAACATACTTTGATAAACAAAAGTTCTTCTGGGTTTGAGCACTGTAATTGTTAAGCTGAGCTCAGGAGAGGTGGAAAAAAATTGCAACAGACAGTTTCTATAGGAACAAGCAATGCTCTCTCTTCATTGGCTGTTAGTCTGAAGGGTGTGTTTGTAATCTGAGCTGAGAGGAACTGAGCATGCTCACTGAGCCAAGAGCCAAAGGAAATTCCTGAGGGAGGGGGCAGAGTGGTTTAGTGTAGTAGAAGGATTTGTAACTGATTAAGGGGATACTGCAGCCTTACTGTTAACCTTTTAACAACCAGAGTGGCAGTTATCTAAAGATTTCAAAGAGGCTATTCATTGATTACATTTTTGGGGAGAGGGTTGACATGTCCTTTAATAATAATTTAATAAAATCTCCTTTTTATTTACAAACCTGAATGTGCCAGTATTGTATGTGGAGTGCACCTTTATAACTGTACATATATGTATTTTTGGATGTTCAGTGTGTAAACCCATTATTTGTACATTATTATTACAGTGCTGCAATTATTATTATTATTAGTATTATTAATAATAATAATAATAATAATAATAGATGATATTCTACATACAGTGACAAAAAGATAGACAAACTTACTTGGGTCATTAAACTCAACCATTGTATACTGCCGTACTCCATATGGGAATCGTGCCATTATGCGATCGAGAAGCCAATTATTCACCAGTTTCAACTGCTGGAGATCATCATACATGGACCCTGTAGTGTCTACTAAATATGTCAGAGAGGATGATATGGCTGATGATGACGGGCCTAAAAGAAAATAATGCAAGGATAACATTGTTAATTATATATGCAAAGATTCGAACAAAGCTGTATAACAGTGTTTTTCTAAGCAGATTTACCCTGTTGTAGTAAATAAGGTGAATATATCACTAAAAAAACTATGTGGTGTTATTTGTTTATGGGGAAACCAACAGATGGAATGCAGAAGAAAGGCCCTGTCCGACATAACTCTCTCAAGGACAGAGAAGTTTGTGTGTGTGGGAATACTCAACATTATAAAATGTTCTAAGAACACAGCTTGTATTGAACAGTCTATGAATATCGAAATAGCTATGGCTTTTGTTATTCCATACAATAAAAAGGGCAAACTGTGAAAATAGTGAAAGTATACTAACTTAACAACTTTCTCATTCTTACTTTCAATTGTGGCATAAAAAAAAGGATAGGTAAAGGGAGACTGACATGAATACACATTCTGCGTTCAAAATGCATCAGTTAACATTCCTTCAAGGAGAATCGATTATTTTATATTTTATAAGTGATCCTCAAACATTAAAATCATAACAGTATCCATCCATCGCCAAGGGGTGAGCTTGTTTATGCATAGTTCATCTCTTATGTGTAAACCTGAGACACAGACTGCAGCTGTTATTTCAAAAACATTCTCCTGACTATAACAATGCATGTTTTATAATAAGAATAATTTTTTTTTTTTATTTAAATGAATAAGTAGAATACATTTTCAGAATAAGTTCGATTCATTAATTATTTATTTTGTGTGTGTGTGTGTGTGTGTGTGTGTGTGTGTGTGTGTATATATATATATATATATATATAAAAGCAGTCGAAGTAACAGCACTCCAGGGATTTAAAGGCAGGCACAAAGTTCAAGCAAAAAGTGGGTTTATTGTATCCAACGTTTCAGTTACTTCTTGGAACTTTCCTCACAGTAATAATAAATAAACCTTAGCAGATTTGATCAGAGTTTATAGAAGAAAATATTGAGATAAAGTCAGACTTTGATAAATAACCCACTTAATATCCTTATATTTTACAATAATTTATTCAATATATATATATATATTCTTGCTGAAAACAAATAAATCATATTATGTAGCATCTGTATCTACTTTAGACTTGGGACTCATAGCACAAGTATATGATTTATAGCAGTAAACATTGATATTGTTTATAGGATCCTATTTAGTGCTATAAACGTCTCTTCTGTTGTACATAACAAGCCCTGCATCAGTATCTAAACCTGTTATTGAATTACACCCTTGATACTGGAAAATATATTGTATTTGGAATTCTGTATTTTTTGTGGACTTACCTGTGCTTATCTTGGATGTATATCCTGATAAAATAGAAACAAGTGGGAGAATTCAAGTTTTACCTTAAAGAGGCATTGGGATTTTCAATATTATTTACAAACAGAATGCTCAAAGCTCTACACTGGAAACATTTACTAATAAAGACCATAGTGAAGCCTGGGGCAACGGGGGTGTTTACCTTGGGAGGACGCTGCAACCATTGTCTATTTATAAAATGCCCAAAATATCCCTCTACCAGGGAGGCCTATTTAAAAAATGTTTTTTCAACCATAAAAAAACTCAAATGAAAAAACCCCAAGGGGCTGATTTACTAAGGGTCGAATAGGGTAGAAGTGAAAATTCGAAAAAAATTCGGATTTAAAAAATTTGAATTTTGAAGTAATTTTGGGCTACTTCGGCTATAGAATAGCCCAAAATTTGATTTGAATTGTTAAAATTCGAATTTCAAAGTACTAGGCCTTTAAAAAATCCTTTGAAATTGACTATTCCCCAGCTTAAAGCTGCTGAATTGCCATTTTAGCCAATGGGAACCTCACAGAACTTGGCCAGAAAATCTTTACAAGTTCTGAGAATTCGAAGGATTTTGGTGAAAATCATTTGAATCGTTCGATCGAATCGAATGATTCAAACATTTCGAAAGATTTTCATTCAATTGAAAACAACCATATTCAATTGAAAATGACCACCCAAAAAAATTTGTAAATCAGCCCCTTAATGTCTACTTATTTATTAAAGTTTCCAAGTATAAAAAGAGAAAAAAACACACAATGAATCCTAATAAAAATATGAAAACCTGGAAATCCTCATTGTTGAAGGCATTTTCTCACAATTACAAATGAAAAAAAAACCCCAGAAAACCTCTGAGTTCAAAGCAAAGAAAGATTTTATAATTAGAAAAGGACAGCTCGTATTAACTTAAGTTTTGTATTAGAGTTTTTTTGTGGTTTGAGTAATCTGTCTAACACAGGATAGTAGTGCTAAAAAGTTTGATTTGGGAAAATTAACATAGTAAATTGGCCCCTAAATGTGAATGCAAATACTCGTTTAATCTTCATGAAGATCTTCACCCAATAGCAGTTTTTTTGCATTATATAAAAAAAATTTTTTATAATGGCATGGTTGCTTAAACATAGCAATAGGAAATGGTAAATTATTAATAAATAAAATCTTTGAAGACAAATAATTATTATATCAAATTCTATTTCTATAGCTGGGCACTTACCTATAACAGAGCTTGTCTGAGCATGAGACCTATCAGATGCCAAAAATAAAATCAGCAATGTTAGCAACATATGCATCAACATTTTTACCCTGAAACAGAAACACAAGTTAGTTGCACATATCAAAGCAGCTTTCAGGTGTTGGTAGTTGCACCATTTATATAGGTTTTTAAAGGAGGGGACCATTATGAGGTGTCATAATGGAATTCATATTTCCTGTTTTCCCCTATTTTGTTGTGAGAAGCATAACAGGTGATGTCATTTTCCAGTAAGGGAGAAGAGAAGGAAGTAACTGGGTGAAATGTTTTGAAGTCTAAGCATCATTTTATGGTACTTTTACTTCCTCCAGTTTGTACTTTTGTAAAGAGGGCTTTCTCCTTTAAGTAAATTTTTACAGTAATGTAGACACTGATATTTTAACACAATTTACGATGTGTTATGCATTATTTTTATTATTGTTAATGCATTCTCAAAAGGTCTTTTGAAAAAGCTTTGGGAAAATGTATGGCAAGGCAATCTCTGCAATGTATTTGTAATAATTTCCTAAAAATGTTGTAGCCTTTTTTATCTTACATGTGGGGGTTTTAGTACATTGTAAATGTGCATACACTCTGTGCTTATAGCTTCTACAGTATTTAAACCAATATTTAAATGTATCTGCAACACAGAGACTTTTTAAATTGGAGTTAACTACCTGAGGCAGCAATTGCAAATTATGTTAAATTAACCTCTAGGAGAGATGGTGATCGATTCTGTTAGATTTTGGAGTACCCATTCCTGCTTATTTTTTAATCTAATGATACAGTATGTATTTTTAATTGATTTGTTGAACCAATAAATAAATGAAAACATCACTCACTAAGCACTTTATTTAGCACAAAAAGTTTTTAAATTCACACTATTAACTTTTTGTAATGATGAATGCAAGTTACATTCTAACTTCAGGTTAATTTATTACAGTGGTCTAAAGATTAGTTGCAGTAAGGGCTTTATTTTATTTTTTTAAAGGTTTTTATTTTGCCATTTAGAAAACACAAAAAAAACCAAATAACATTAATAACATTACAGTGCCATATCAAGCTACATGTCAGTGCTAAAGGTACAGTTGTATACAGAACCTGCATTAACAGCAACATTTACATAGTTTGTGCATGGATTCACAGGCATATTATAGTGCATTAGTAGACTCCTAAGGTAAACACAGTTGCATTTGGGGCTCATACACTGGGGACAGCATTCAGGTTGATTTCCAACCATGGGCCCCATACCGTTTCAAACTTCTGAGGGCATTGTCTAGCCATGTATGTTAGTTTAATAATATGATCCATTCCATATACCTCAATATTACCCTGGTGTAAAGTATCTTTAAGTTGGACCAATGTGGGGAAGGCTTCCTCAAACAGCAATTTTAGCAAATGTCTAGCCCCCAGTTTTGGCCAATAGTGAAAGTCTGGTAATGAGCGTAAGTGAGGGTAATTAGAGTTCCTCCACAGGGGAGAGTGCACTGATGGGTGTAGGATCGTAACAGTAGTTATTTTGGTGGCAGCTGCACATTCCTTTTGTGGAACCACTAGCACTGATGCAAGTTCAGGAGTATCTCTAGTTTTTCTATATGAGATATTACGTAAGGCTTCCAAAGATCCTGCCAGTGTGGTCTGTATATTTGTCAGGGAGTTGTTATGATCCCGATGAATCCAATTGTGGACAAAAGCTAGTTGGGAGGCATAATAATATAGCCTGAGGTGTGGGATAGCCAAACTGCCCAGGTCCTGTGGAGCCATTAGAGTTAGCCTACTCACCCTGGGAGCCCTGTTGGCCCAGATAAACGGGAAAAGAACTGCATCAAGGTTTTTAAGGGGGCAGACCATCTTGAATAGATTGACCCTACCCCACACTGTCAGAAGAAGGTGTATCCATTGATTTTGCTAAAAGTGACTTTATAATATATTTTTAGTAAGCTCCAGTCCTTCTTAATAAATGGGCCGCAGGTATGGCTCCCCGTCCTTCACCCACGGTGCTCACCCTTAATTAAGGTGGGCCCGGGTGCAAATGCACCAGACCTATCGCTTCCCCAAATCTTCCTCCAAAGAAAATGCTGTGTAATAGCAGGCTACTCACCGCTCCTTCAGTCTGGTCCGGGTGCTCTGGCCTGAACCCGCAGCTTGAGGGAGAAAATTTCAACAAATGCTTCCACTTGGCACGCACACCACGACTCAGGAGGATACGGTGAATAAAAGGCTTTTTATTTCCCAAATTCCAACTCTCCCAACGCGTATCCTCCTGAGTCGTGGTGTGCGTGCCAAGTGGAAGCATTTGTATCCATTGATTTGCCTTCTCTTTGAAATTTTGTAATATGGGCTCAGTATTGTCTGGTTCATAATAGCCAGACCCTATTTCCTTCGGCTCTGGGGACCTCCACGGAGAAAAGGGTAGACTTTTGTTTGTTGATTGTGAGGCCGCTAAATGTGCCAATTCTATCTGCTAGTTCTAATGCATGGTGTAGGGAATCATTTGGATTTTCCATGAATAATAGTACATCATCAGCATAGAGCGCAATGTTTTCTTCCAGCCTACCATATCTGACACTGGTTAGGGTTTTATGGCTGATGCAAACAGCATCCCTGCCTGGTGCCACGAGATAGGGGGAAGGACCTAGAGAGAACATTATTGACTCAAATTTGTGTATTTGGGGCTTGATAAAGGAGTTTTACCCAGTTGATGAATTGTGGACATATTCCAAAGTTTTTCAAGACTTTCCACAGATATCGCCATTCAACTGAGTCAAATGCCTTAGTGGCATCTAGGGCTGCCAGGGTTCTGGATCCAGAATTAGAGTGGAGGGTTTGCAAGTGAGAATAAAGGTGCCTGAGATTGATGGCTGTGCTCTTATTGGGCATGGACCCTGTCTGATCAGGGTGGACAATGGAAGATTCTACTTTATTTAGGTGAAGGGAAAGTAGTTTTGCTAGGACTTTAATGTCCGAATTTATGAGAGAAATGGGATGATATGAGACACAGAGGATTTTTACCCTCTTTTTGTTTATTAAAACAATAGTCACAGAATAAAAAGATTTTGGGAGAGGGACAGATTTACTTGCTGCTATGAAGGTATCATGCAGTCTGGGAGTGAGGTTTTTACTAAACATTCGGTACCATGCTGTTGGCAGCCCATCTGGGCCTGGTGTCTTGCCAGGGGCCAGACTTCCTATTGCCTCTGTCACCTCACTAACTGTTTTTGGACAATCAAGGAAATCAGCATCTGCCTGTTCTAGACAAGGGGGATTGGCACCTGAGAGGTAGTCCTCTAGTTCAGAGTCTGTGTATGTGGCCTTTGACTCTGCAAATTCTTGGTCAATTTCCTCAGGCTCTGATACATAAACACCTGGGGTTGTTTGTATGTGTGAAATAGTTGTTGAAGGGTGGGATGAATTTGCTAAATGTGCTAGAATTTTACCATTCTTGTCCCCCTGTTTGAATTATGTCTGACTGGTATACAGTAGTTTTATTCCGGTAGAAGTAGCCTGGGCAAGTTCGAGGTTTCTCTGAGCCACCTCCAGGACCTGGTGATTGCTTACACAATTAGTTATGCCTAACCCTTGCTAAGTGTCTAGTAGTTTCCCCTGCCAACCCTAGCAATTTTCCAGGCTTTAGATATTGCTGCTAGAAGAGAACCCCAGGCTACCACCTTTGATGCCTCCCATGTCATGTCTGGTGTGGTAGTCTGTGCATTAGTTTCCCCTATATGCCTTGTACTCTGCTGCATGAGCCTCTGCAATCTCCGGGTGACTTAGCCAAATAGAGGAGAGTTTCCACATGTGATGTTAACTATGTAACTATGTAACTATGTTGTGGTTCTGGTTTAGTGCAGATGGCGAGGTGTAGTGGTGCGTGATCTGAGAGAGCCCTCAGAAGAAACTGCACATTTTGGAGCCGCTGAATAAACTAAGTAGAGCCCAGTGCCATGTCAGTGTGAGATAAGGAGTTCTTCACCACTGAGTGACAGGAGAATTGACTCTCTGTGGGGTGCTTGTGTCTCCAGCTATGACATAAACCCATCGCAGTTTACCATCGGTTAGTATTGAGCCTATCTAGTAGCGGGTCTAATACTGTGTTGAAATCACCTAGGATGCATAGAGGGGAGGGCAAGCATCCAGAAATTCTCGACTGGTTATTGATTTTACAATGAAGCAATATACA
Organism: Xenopus borealis; assembly: GCA_024363595.1. Taxonomy (NCBI): domain Eukaryota; kingdom Metazoa; phylum Chordata; class Amphibia; order Anura; family Pipidae; genus Xenopus; species Xenopus borealis. The sequence goes on along the minus strand of CM044447.1, from coordinate 112,337,088 downwards.
CCTGCCATATCTATCCATATTTAAGTTCAAGAGCTCAAACCTCAAATTTTTGCGTATAAGAATGGAAACATACAGTATATCGAGTGAGTGGAGTATGGGGCATGGTAAGTATGACTTACCCAGTGTTTCTTAAGGGCTAATAGTTTTTGGCCAGTTAAATGGGCCTCTTGCAGAAAAAGAAGATCTGGTTTGTATTTACTGATGTAATCAAACACTGGAGCCCTTTTAAAGTTTGAATTGAGCCCTCTAACATTCCACAAAATCAGTTTAATATCACCCATTGTAATACCCGGAGTCTGGACTGTTATGATCTGTATTACCCTAAAAGAGGACCTGGATATAGCGCTGTATAACAGTTAAACATTTTAAAAGGAAACTTACAATATACATCCCTATTCTGATATCCCAACCTGCTTATCTACCCAAACTAGACAGCCTTTACCCCAAACACATATATTCAACAGAGGTAGCCAAACATTTGCAATGTGCAGGCCTACATGGCCCTGCCAATCGTTGTGGGCTAATGCAGCTGGTATACTAGAGTACATTTCCAGGCATTGTTAATAGAAGAGAAAGATGTGAGTACCATATGCAGAAACACAGACTTAGGGGAACTCCACCATCCTTCAACCTTCCAGTGAGAGAGGCACTCCTATTTAGGCCTGCATGGATCTCAGCAGTTATAGTAGGATCATAGTGCAGGTACCTCATTGGAGAAGCAAAAGTTTTTCGATGCGCATCACGACATTTCCGGCATGTCTCGTAACTTTCGGCGCGTGTTGCGTCATTTTCACGGGGGGGGGGGTGAGGGTTCTTCCTCCAGATGCTCAGCAGCTTCTAGAACGGGAAATGGAGGATCTGCGTCTGTGGCCTGGTCTGGGCACTGGGAAGCTTGGTGGTATCGATCCAGAAGGTTATCAGATTTGGCTCGATTCCTGTTTTTCCCATTATGTGCTCTTAGTGCTGCAATATGTCTTGTGTCGCACTGTATATACCAGCAAAAGCATGTATATTATCACTCCCCCAAGGGCTTTATTTTAACATAGCTAATTATTTTTGTTAAGTTTTTATAGAGGGATTGCTGCCTGTCCAGTGGGTAACAGAGACGTCGAAAATACCTTTTAATCTAGTAAATCCAGCTTAATCTTGGGAAACCTGGGAAGACAGTATTTCTCAAGCGCAGTGTCAAGGAAGATGGTTGAATCCACCTACTGTAAGTGTATCCCCAACCAGCCAGTTCCCACCTACCAAAAAAAATTGTCCCCTTCCCCCTTAAGGAAAGAACCACACTGACAGTCCATGGCTTATTTATAAATATCTAATAACGCTCAGCCAAATGCCTTCCTTGCTTGGGCAAGGCTAACCTCCCTTAAATTGGGTGTTCAGGCAGCTACATTCCACAATTAAGCTGGATTGCCACATGAAAAGTGTGTTATATGCAACAATCCCCATTGTTCTGAAATGTAAAATGTATTTTCAGATGCTTTGTCACATGTGGAAGATGTAATCTCTCAAGTGTTTTCCGTTTCCATATTAGATTTTTGTACACATATTTAATCAAGAGATATTCTACACATACAATATACCAAGAATTTCCATAATCCCTTGAAGGTGAACTATTAGAGAATCTAAGGTGTGATCCAGACCATTTAAAGTTTTTCTTTCCTTTAATGCCATATTACCCCTATTAATTATTAGATTCTTAGAGAGGGATAGAGAAGATAAATTGATTATTTTAGAAACAATGCAGAATATTTAGTTGATTGAATTTAGAAAGTGTCCTATTTTAGTATGCCGAAGCTTATATAACATTTTCATGTTACTATTTAATAACAGAAGTAAGACTTCTACACATATAGCGAAAGCACCAGTGAGTTCACCATGTCCAGGAAGGAACATCATCTTTTTTTCAGTATTTTCCCTATACATAGGATATTGTTTTGCTTATATACATTCTTTAACCATTTGTGCATTCCCCTCAGAAAATGTATTGTGCAGAAATACACAACTGATCTCTTATCAGTTTTGCATGAAAGAAGCACTGTTTTGTAAACATAGGGTTGTTGTGCTTTTTTTGCAGCACATCTCATGATCTTGTAAGAAGATACTTTCCTGGTAAAATTATAAAAATGTGAAACTACTACAGAAAGGTAGAAAGAAAGGAGTGAAGAAAAAAAGAAAGAAAGAAAGAAAGAGAAAAGAAAGAAAGAAAGAGAAAAGAAAGAAAGAGAAAAGAAAGAAAGAAAGAAATTGAAATTTAGCTTTCGTTAAATTCTTGTTGGAATTTGGGTGGCAGCATCATGCATGTCTGTCTGTCTGTCTATTCATCTATAAATTTATGACGCTCTACAGCTAAACAACAAGGTAATGCTTATCACTGGTTGGAGCATATAAAATAAATGAACCAATCAGTTATCCTGCTTGGTTCCAGCTTTCTTTGTTTATATGTTCTAATTAGTGATGAGAGAAATGTTTTCCATTTACAGATCCACAGCCAAATTCTTTGTTTTATCAGTGCCCCACAGCTCATTTCACTTTAAATTTGCACAACAAAAATAATGCATGACAAAAAAGACAAGCAACAAAAAAAGGGACAAATCGTCTTAGTGCAGACACTAATAATTGAGAATTATAGAATGGAGAGCCCAGCAACCCAACTGCAAGTGCCACACTCCAGAAATTCCTATAAACACTACATTAACATAAATAGCATCACACTGGGGGGGCCTAAGGCCTCAGGGCCCCCCACACCCCTTTGCACCAGCCACCAAGCCCCCTTCAACCCTTTGATCCAAAGGTTTGATTCCAGTGTAATATAATAAAGAAATACATAATTAATTCTGAATGTAAGATAACAGCAAGATGCTTAGAAATGGGCATTCTTATTGGTCAGTTATTTTGCATTTATAATGACGTTTTGATGAGTACAATTCTCATTGGTGAACTTTCTAGCATCTATAATAACATTTTTTTGCAATACCTATGGAAAACTAGGGGGTGCTGTGGGACGGCCTTATGGTTGGATCCCCTAAATAGTGTATGGTCCTGCATATAAACTACATACTGGGCTCAATTCAATTTGATGAAAACTAATTTTATAATTATTACAGATTTCCCTGTAAATTTAAATGAAGTGTTATTGAGATATTTTTTACTGGTTTGAATCATGCCCTATTTGATACAGTTACAGTATTTATACTTTAGTACAATATAATTTTGTATTGTTTTCACATGTGGGTGGGGAATTTATCATATGTGAAGCTTACAAAAATATCTCAGTCTCAAAGGCACAGAATCCATACATGTACTTAATGGGCATACAAATGGCATGGTGTGTCAGTCATTACTGAAATACAGTACAAACATACATCTTGGTGTTTACTTTTCTTACATATATCTTTTATTCCCGAAACTGAAAAACTGAAACATAACTTTTTTTTTCCAAGAAGGAAGTTAATGCTACAAAAGAATTTATGTAAACTGTAATCATTCATCTGACATGTGTGTATGTGAAATGCCCATTAGAATGTAATAAAATTAATGTAGTAAATTTGTAAATTTCCCTTCAAAGCCCTTGTCAGTGTCTTTTGTCACAAATAGTAAATTTGAAAATAAATATCTGTAAAATCACAAAACAAATGATGAGAAACTGTAAGACCAAGAGCAAACTTTAAAGGTTGGATTTCTCTATTATATGTTCCCAGAAGGTTGTCTCATGCCATACACATAGCACTGCCTAAATACCAAAAATGAGAGTCCTATACCCTCAGAAGCCATGTTCCAATATCTTGCACTGATAAGATCTAACAAGGTTGTCTGCAAGTTTGGACAAAATGTATGGCTTTAAACCATTAGTCTATATCTGTTACAGAACCAAAGTGTTGTGTTTTAATAGCCAAGGATGAGTAGCTATAACACTGCTTTATTACCAGGTTCATGCAGCAGTAACTTGAACTCTTTTCCTTTTAAACAGTATAGAAGGTAAAGTAAATGCACAGTATAATTCATGTGCACAGTGACCTCTACAGGCCATTTGTATAAATACCACATATTCCCCCAATAGTAGGATAGGATTTGTGCAAATGTAATACACAACAACAATGAAACAGTATGCAAACAGTAAACAATATTATACACTCTTCACATCAAATAGTCCTTGGTCCATGCAGGTAGTGTTCTGATTCTCTCAGTACGCCTCATAAGTTCACCTTCTTCCGGCCTATGGCAGTTGGCATCAAGTGTAAGAAAATGCCCTTCATCAAATCTAGCAGGAGCAAGACGACTCGCATTCCATATGTGTCAATAAGATAGTTCATATGTGTATGGTCCTCGCTGGCATCTCACTTCAAGTGGTTTAGGAAATTTAGATTGTCCTTGTTTCAGTATTCCTGGTTTCTTAATTCTGACTAAAGATCCAGGCTGAAAGTGCACTTCTCTTGCACCACGTTTTCTGTCAGTATAAGCCTTGCATTTGGCTTGTTGATGTTTGACAATGTCAGCAGTAGATGATTTTGTAGGAACTGTTTTTGGTGGAAGTTTGATATCTGTGTAGGGGACTGGTAAATGAACCTGCCAGTATATTTAGCAGGCAGTCCCCAAGTGTTATGGACACCTAAGTGGGTCCTGAAATACAGTTAGGAGGGGGAACTGTTTCCTATTCCTGCTATAATCCATCCCCCTTGCTGTTACTCACAGTGACCAGTAAAAGCTTTGTAAGCCATGCTTTCAGGGTCCATCTTGTGCTAGCTCTGGCCTGAGCAGGCAGGCAGA
>CM044447.1:112315212-112330943 GCA_024363595.1 Xenopus borealis | reverse complement strand
TAAGTTATAAGAACCACTGGCACCCAATTATTTGCACCCTGAATACAGTTACAGTTGCACGACACCCTGCCTCCACCTCGCTGCGAGGGCTTACTCCCTAAGATTTAGATAGAGAAAGGTGCACTCAAGTTTACTATAGTGCTACATCTGCAACATTTAACTTAGTGCGCATCTGTCTACCATGTAATAATTCAGCTGGAGATGATTGGGTTGTTGCATGGCACGTTGATCTGTGGTTATGTGCGATTCTCATCTGATGATTTTTATTGCATTCTAAAGCAGTTGCTGGCTGTGGAGATTTGGGGAAAAGCTTGGAAAAGTTTTATTTTACAATATTGCTTTAAGGATACAACCCTGATGTCAGTGGACTACAACTCCCAGAATGCTACAAACCTTATTATATATTTTATTATTCTGAGATTTGTAGTCCAGCAGCAATTTGAGTAAAGGTTTGTTGAGAAGTGCAGCGGGGTTTACTACCCTTTTAAAGACATCCTTCTCTTACATACAGAGATTATTGTGACAATTTGGGGTCATTATTTTACACTGGAATCAAGCATGGGGATAAAAGACAGACTTGTTCAGCGCTGGGAAACTGTGCTTAAAGTTTCCAACTCCAAATGAAGGAACAAAAAACATGGAGCCAGATTTACACAGATCATCTGGGATTCTCATTTTGCATTTAATGCTGCTACAGGCCCTGCAGAGCTAGGAAAAAGTTTAATTGCAAATACAACTGGACTACAGTTCCCAGCATGCCTTAACCTATAATAATATAACAATATCTATATGCTGGAATTTGTAGTCCAGCAAAAACAGAGTAAAATGTGGAGAAATGGAGTGCTGCTGGGTTTATTGTCCCCTTAAGAAACGGTCAGCAAGTTGCATTTTAACTTACACTGCTAAAAATGAAGTAGGGCTTTCATGAAGTAATGTGATATAGGTATGGGACCTGTTATCCAGAATGCTCAGGACATAGGGTTTTCCGGATAATTGATCTTTCTGTAATTTAGATCTTCATACCTTAAGTCTATCAGAAAATCATATTAGCATTAAAGTGGGCCCATCACCCTGACACAAAAATCTGTATTATAAAAGTCCTTTTCAAATTAAACATGAAATCCAATTTCAAATTTTTATTAAAGCATTCATAGCTGTTTTAAACTTGTTAAAAAATCTCAGCTGCCAATCAAATATTGTCTGCCACTCCTCTATGCCTTAGGCATAGAGGTGGGGCAGAAAATTACTTTCACTTTCCATTCAGCACTTCCTAGATGCCATTGCTCCCCACACATTCCCCCAGTTCTCTTAAGCATTTAATTGTGTAGCCAGGACATGGGGATAGACATCGGGTCCCCCATTCTGGTGCACAAACAAGATTCTGAGATGATGCAAGGCTTCGCATAATAACAGTGTCCACAAAATGGCTCCTGCCCGCTTGCTATAATTATGAATTCCCAGACTGAAGAAAACAAGATTAAAATAATTTATATACTGTAATTAATGTTCAGTTTGCTTGACTAATGTGATAAAATATGATTTTGAATATTTTTTTGGGGTGATGGGTCCAATTTAAATGGACATAATTTGCTTCCAATAAGGATTAATTATATCTTAGTTTGGCTCAAGTACAAGGTGCTGTTTTATTATCACAGAATTATTTTTAAAAAATTTGATTATTAGGAAAAAATGTCTATGGGAGAAGATCTTGCTGTAATTTAGAGCTTTCTGAATAATGGGTTTCCAGATAATGGATCCTATACCCATAGTCATGTTAGGCACCCTCTATGATTGCATTGACTTTCTTAAAAGGGCTGTAGTTTTAATGGGCATGCACACAACTATGACTGGTTAGCTTGAAGGAGACGGAAAGGCTTGCTGCACTTGGGGGTGCCAAATGTTAGGCACCCCCAAGTGATAGCATTGACTTACCTGAAACTCCAGACCAATGCTCCTATCAGCAGAAAACTGCACCCGCCCAGAGGTTAAACCAGTGAGCACCATGGAGCAATCTTCTTTCATCTTCCGCGTTCTTTGTGCAGCTGCACATGTGCAGCAAAACCAAAAGCCGAACTGAGCATGTGTTTGCCCTGGGAAATTTGAAGACAGAAGATGAAAGTGGATTGCGCCGTGGTGCTCACTGATATAACCCCGAGCCAGTTCAGTTTTCTGCTGATAGGAGCACTGACTCAGGGTTTCAGGTAGGTCAATACAATCATTTGGGTGTGCCTAACATTTGGCACCCCAAGTGCAGAAAGCATTTCCTTCTCATTTAAGCTAACCAGTTTTAATCTTGTGCATATCAATTAAAACTACAGCCCTTTTAAGAAATGTTGGCCCTCTTCTCACATGTCATTGCTGCAATCTGTTGTATGGTGATAAATCAGCCTCTTAGACAAAGTATGACCACTGAAATTTGCTATAGTAGAATTTTTTTTCCCAGTTAGAATTTGCTTACCAATTTAAGTGTCTTGTTATTATAAGGAGTGAACAAACTCTGGCATTAGCACTGCGTCAGTGAAAAAACAGCATTTCTGAGAAGGAATGTGGTAGTTTTTTTAAAGGAGTTCCCAGTACCTACAGTAGAATATAGTTTTCCCTATACATCTGTTCAATTTTGTCCTCTATCAATGTCTAGTTCACATTGCATAAATCCCCATTCAACTGGCTTCATACCAGTTCTCTTTCAAATAAGATTTGTTATATTTTGTAAACACAAACTTCAGAAGATTTTCAGAAGTATTATATGTTCTCTTTCTATTTATAGTTGGTGACGAGTTTATGGTCTATGTGGTCTCCATGAACTTTGTTTCATAAACTGAGGAGCTTAAAGGACCAGTAACATCAAAAAATTAAATTGTTTTAAAGTATTAAAAATATAATGCAGTGTTGCCCTGCACTTGTAAAATTGATGTGTTTGCTTCAGAAACTTAGTATTGTTTATATAAATAAGCTGCTGTGTATAGTGATGGGCGAATTTGCAGCGAATTCCCACGATTCGCCGCTGGCGAATAAATTTGCGAAATGCCAGCAAAATTTTGCCTGGCAAAAATTCGCCGAAAAAAACGGGCGTCAAAAATGTGCCGCGACTCGTTTCATGAATTCTTTCGCTGGAAATTCGCAAATTTTTCAGCGAAGCGAAACTAGGTAGATTCGCCCATCACTAGCTGTGTAGCCATGGGGGCAGCAATTCAAAGGAGAAAAGGCTCAAGTTATGCAGCAGATAAGCTCTGTAGAACATAATGTTATCTGTTATCCATTACCCATCCTGTGTCATATAGCAATTTTTCTATTTCCGCCATTGCTACTCAGCAGCTTGTTTATATAAACTATAGTAGTGTTTCTGAAGCAAACAGATCAGCTTGAACAACGCAGGGCTACACTACATGATATTTTATTTACTTTAAAACACTTACATTTTTTGGTGTTACTGGTCCTTTAACTGTAATTGGGTTTGCTATCAACTTTTACCGTGAAATAGATTATTACTTTAATTTAAATGGAATTGGTAGGCAAGTAGATTTAAAAAAAAAAAAACTATATATATGCCATATATTACTTGAAAAAATATCTCTGCCAGTTCATCTGAACATGCATTTGGTTTTGACTCACAACATGTAAAAATGTAAATGATGGAGTTTTAAGTAAATATAATGTAAATCCATAGCAAGCATTTATTATCTGGGCATAATGTCTGTCTGTCTGTCATCTATCAACTAAAAAATTATAGTCCCTGAACTACGCAAAATTCCATTTCTTTATTTAACACATTGTACCAGGGTCTGACATTTCGGTTCTTGCTAGGACTTTTCTCAAGGACCAACAATTTTAACGTGTTTGGGAGGTTAAACCTTGAGAGCAGCAAGCAAGTTGCAGGTAAAACTTTGTGCCTGTGTAGAGTGTCTAATGAAGCAATAGAATGCTTTATGATTCAGATGCGGTTTGGGTTTGGGACTGGCAATATATGCACAAACAATCCCTGTTTTATTTAAAGGGTGAGCATTTTTGGTAGTTTGAGGCACTGGATGTCTCAGTGTCCTGAATACATTATAATGGGTTGAGTGCAGAGGACTTCTTGTATTTCTCTGTATGAATTATGAAGTCACAACCTCATTGCACTCCAGCTAAATGGTTTTAAAAATTAGTGGTGAGCACAATTTTCCCTTGTTTGTTTTTTTTTTTTTTGAGATTTATTATACCCGACCCTGGAAATAGCCTAATCAAAATAATCACCATCTAAAACATGTTGAGGTTATTGAGGTCTGTCTGTCTGTCTATATATCATTTACCTATCAATCTATCATCAATCTATCTATCTATCTATCTATCTATCATCTATCTAGCTACATTATCTATCAATCATTTATCTATCTATAATCTATCTTTTGTCACAAATGGTACATTTGAAAAGAAATCTCTGTAAAATCACAAAACAAATGATGAGAAACTGTAAGACCAAGGACAAACTTTAAAGGCTGGGCCACACCTTATTGGATTTCTCTATTATATGTGCCCAGAAAGTATTAACTTGTCTCATGTCATACACATATCACTGCCTAATACCAAAATGAGAGTCTTACACCCTCAGAAGTAATTTTCCAATATCTTGCACTGATGAAATCTAAGGCTGGGGACAGACAGGGAGATTCAGGGAGATTCTGTCACCTGGCGTTTAATAGCAGGCGACAATCTCCCTGAACGTCCTTCTACCTGTCCGTCGCTAGTTTAAATGACAAAGCACTGTGCACACGCAGCGCAGTGATTTCCGGAATCGCTGCGCTGCGTGTGCACAAGTTCGGGGAGATTGTTGCCTGCTATTAAACGCCTGGCGACAGAATCTCCCCGAATCTCCCTGTCTGTCCCCAGCCTAACAAGATTAAAACAGGCTGTCTGTATGTTTGGATATACTGTGTGCATTGCTGCTCCGGCTGTGAGGCAAGGAGAGAATCTTGCCTCAGCCCCAACTCTGTCTCACAGCACTCCCAATTTTCTATAGAAATCTCTGAAAAACTTAAATATGATGTAAGAAAATTAATCTGATCAAAAAATATATTACGCTAAAATCAAAGATGGGGATTTCCGTGGGGTTCTGTCTAAAACTCGATCATTTCGAGTTTTCGGGTTGTTATACCCAACTTCACTGATTCAAGTTTTTACAATCTAGTTTTTTCTTAACTTATAAAACATTTGAGTTCTGAGTTCATTTGAGGTCTAAAAAAGCTCACACAGCTCTAAAATTTGACTTTGGATAAATAACACCCATAGAGTTAAGTTATTTTGCATTTGGTTTGTTTTATTACCTTATTTAATACTTTTGATTTTTGAAATAAAAAAATTAAAAGAAGTATTGAATAATTTTGTCCGTGAGACCATTTTCCCTGGTGTTTTTAAATGATAAACCTCAAGTTGACTTTGTTACATTGAAAAATACGATTGCCTCTCATTTTATACTTATCACAACTCCATCAGTTCCCTTCAATGTGACTGAATTTTAATTGATAGAAAGTGTGTACACAATATAGTTTGACAGACTCATGCCTGGTGACTGACTATGAATACACCTTAATACTTATTCTAAGCACTCATTACTTTCAGCAACCTTTATATAAGCACTTTTTGGGATAATATAACATAATAAGCCTTTTTGGGATGGAAAGTTTAATTAGCCATTTGTAAATAACTATAACTTTGCAGGCAACCAAACTGTACCAATCTCTTAAAGGGGTGGTTCACCTTCAAGTTAACTTTTAGTATATTGTAGAAGGGCCAATTCTAAGAAACTTTTCAATTGGTCTTCATTATTTATTTTTAATAGTTTTTTAATTATTTTCAATTTTCTTCTGTTTCTTTGCAGCTTTCAAATGGGGGTTACTGACACCATCTAAAAACAAATGCTCTGTAAGGCTACATGTTATTGCCATGTTTTTTATTACTTATGATTCTATTCAGTCCCTGTCCTATTCATATTCCAGTCTCTTATTCAAATCAATGCAGGGATGTTAGGGTAATTTGTACCCTAGAAACCAAATTGCTGACACTGCAAAATAGAGAGCTCGTACGATTCCAATGATCTAACGCTCTGATAGTACAAATAGTATTCGAGCAGGACACTTAGCCTCAGAAGCCTATGGGGAGCTTCCCATAGGCTTCTATTACAATTCGGCGAATCTGGCGAAGTAGGCAGTCGAATAAATTAAAAATTTTGATTATCGAATATCTGATCATTTGATCTATTCGATCTATTAGATATTCAATATTCGATGATCGAAGAGGCCAAATTTTACTTTACGATTTCACGAAAAATTGGTAAGATCGTTATTCAATCGAATTGATCGAACTTCAATCATTTCACGTGAATTTTGTAAATTTGCCCCTTAGTGTCCCCACAAACTATTAGGTTCCCTGGTTTTCCAAATGAATAGAACATTTATAAATTGCCTGTATTGGGTATTTTATTCCCTGTATCAATACAAATAGGGGGAGCAAAAGGCACTGATCCATATCAACCTTCAAAATACTTATTTTAGGCAGAACTAATATAAAAAATATTGAGTAGGTATTTATGAACAACAGAATTCTGGGGAAAACACTTGCATTCTTGGTAAAACATGGTCACTGCATGTGAAAATGTAATTTTGCACACTGTGAGTGCACAAGTAAATGACTATATATATATATATATATATATATATATATATATATATATATATATATATATATATATAGTAAACTTGAGCTCACCTTTCTCTATCTATAGGCTCCACTCCCAATATATTGCTCCGGGTGAGACCTTAAATCTTAGGGAGTAAGCCCTCGCAGCGAGGTGGAGGCAGGGTGTAGTGCAACTGTAATTGTATTCAGGGTGCAAATAATTGGGCGCCAGTGGTTCTTATAACTTAACTAAAGAACTTGTTTATTGAACAGACAATCCACATTGGAGTGTACAGCAATCACAATAGCACAATCAGGATCAACAGTGGATAGGCAATACTCACAGCACTTTTGGTCAGAGACTGTCCCCTGCACACATAGGAGACAGTGTATATGCAGCATGGAGGAGGTACACCCAGCTTTCAGCCTTTTCCCTAAGTGGAACCTGAGGAGACACTTTCAATCCTAGGTCTGTACACTTAGTCCCTACTCTGGGCAATTAGTAACCAGGATCTTAATCCCACTCACAATCCTCGTAAGAGCCTCAAACTGCTCAGCTAAATAATCCTATCTATCTGTCACTCCTAGAGCGACCTATAACTGTGAGTAGCCTATCCTGGCTAGGCCTGACCTGTTCAGTTTCCACTCAACACAGTCTGCTTGCTCAGGATAGAGCTAGCACAAGATGGACATCAGAAGCATGGCTTACAATCCTTTTATACTTTAACACAGTGCCATCTACTGGTCACTGTGAGTAACAGCAAGGGGCATGGATTATAGCAGGAATAGGAAACAGTTCCCCCTCCTAACTGTGTTTTAGGACCCACTTAGGTGTCCATAACACTTGGGGACTGCCTGCTAAATATACTGGGAGGTTAATTTACCAGTCCCCTACATATATATATATATATATATATATATATATATATATATATATATATATATTGTATACAGTATTTTTGGATATTACTTTTTATAACGATATTGATATCTGCCTTTACAGGGGTGGAACCTATTATCCATAATGATTGGGACCTGGGTTTTTTCAGCTAAGCGTTCTTTCCATATTTTTTACCTCCATGCCTTGAGTCTGCTAAAAATAACATTAAATAAACCCAACAGGATTGTTTTGCCCCTAATAATGATTAAATATATCTTTGGTTTCAAGTACAAGGTACCCTTTTTTATTACAGTGAAAAAAAAACATTATTTTTAAAAATGTAAATTAATTAAAATAGAGTCTATGTCAGATGGCCTAACCTTCTGGAAAATGGGTTTCCCAATAGCAGATCCATCCAACTGTACAAATCCCTAAAGGAGACATATAGCATTAAATGAAAAAATCCTAATAATGTATACTATATGGTGCTGGTTTGACTTCTGGCTGTAATGTAAAATTCTTCTTCAGATGAAGTGGACATTTCCTAACAGTCCCTGCCAGAAGCACAGTAGGAGGGGGACAGCCAATCGCAGTCCTGCAGTCATCGGGTCAGTCTAGATACTGATTGGTTCATTTCCTGTAGTGCAGTGTGCTGTGGATGTGATTTACTTAGACTTTGATGAAGCATTCGATACAGTGCCGCACAGATAGGGTTGCCACCTTTTCTTGAAAAAAATACCGGCTTTCCTATATATTTATCTTTTTTTCCTATTAATAACATTGCGAGGCAATTTGGAGCGATTTTAAAAATCGCGCTGCTCCGTGTGAACACGCGCCGACGTTTTTAAGCTAAGCCGGTGCGCAGCGGTGCCTGGCTATTCGGGGAGGTTCGGGGGCGAGAAGTCGCGGCAAGAAGTCACCAGGCGACAAATTTCCCCCGAATCTCCCCGTCTGGCCTTAGCCTAATTGTTTGTGTATAATACATCGCTTTGCTGGATTTTAAAGCTTCAAGAGATCTTAAAGTTTTAGTTCACCTATAGGGTGATAAATGGAAATTGTACTGCAGAACAAGACAACTCATTATAAAGAGTGCTTAACTGGAAACTTCAGTCTTTGTCAACTGCTGCTTTGTGTGCAAGCACTTGAACACAATTGATCCTTATCACACTACTTCAATCATTGGTGTTCATCAATCACTGGCTGCTTCAAGCCAATATATAAATCCGGCATGAAAGGGAAGGGAACTTCAACACCTTTTATTTATTTAGAACATTTCTTGAAAGTCAAAAAGCTTCTGGTGTTACCCTCTTGCCTCCACTTCAACAATAACGAAAGGGAATAACCCATAAGAGCTGGTTCTGTTAGTTTTTTGCTTTTCAATAAATGTGGCCCACTGTGAAGCATTCCATGAGCGTCTCTTATTTGTGTGCAAGTACTGCATATTTTTGCTCTTGATCTACCTTTACATGAAATATCTCTTTGTGTATTCTACAAGTGAACTTGAGTTACAGTAAACTAAAATAATAAGAAATAAAGGGTGTTTTTGTGTGCCAGTGATGCATAACTTATTTTCATTATTCATTCCTTTTTCGATGTAACGGCGATACATCTGCTGTCACTATGAGAATATGCAAATAAAGAATAGGGCTCAGAAGACAAATCCCCTTCTAAAACTCAAATATGCCTCCAGCACATAAATATGCATAAACAAAAAAAGATAGGTATGGAGAGCCAAATAGTCTATTCTAATTGTGTACTTTACCTACAGGTACAGTATTTCAGCACCACACCTTCCCTGCCTTGTTCAAAGACCTTCCTATGTTTATAGAACATAGCAGCTGGAGGGGAGGAAGGAGGCACCCTTCTCAATTATCCTCCACATTATGTGAAAATTTATTCTATAAAGGCTGAAGTGGCTGGTCCTGAGAGGTCTCTAACCATTTAGTCAATGACTAAAGGCATAGTACACCCTGCTGCACTGCGCTGCTCAACCAAAATTTACTCAGTTGTTGTTGGACTATAAATCTCCAAATAATATAACATACAATACTATACAATACTATGAGTTTGTGCCCGCATGGTTTTATGCGTAATAGATCTTGCCAGACTAACTTAATTTCTTTTTATGAGAAGGTAAGCAGGGACCTCGATACTGGGATGTCAGTGGATGTGATTTACTTAGACTTTGCTAAAGCATTCGATACAGTGCCACACAGAAGGTTACTGGTTAAATTAAGGAATGTTGGCCTTGAACATAGCATTTGCACCTGGATAGAGAACTGGCTAAAAGATAGACTACAAAGAGTGGTGGTAAATGGAACATTTTCTAATTGGATCAGTGTTGTTCGTGGGGTACCGCAGGGCTCTATACTTGGTCCCTTGCTTTTCAACTTGTTTATTAATGACCTGGATGTGGGCATTGAAAGTACGGTTTCTATTTTTGCAGATGATACTAAATTGTGCAGAGCTATAGGTTCCTTGCAGGATGCTGCCACTTTGCAGAGTGATTTGTCTAAGTTGGGAAACTGGGCAGCAATCTGGAAAATGAGGTTTAATGTTGATAAATGCAAGGTTATGCACTTTGGAAAAAATAATATAAATGCAAGTTATACACTAAATGGCAGTGTGTTGGGAGTTTCCTTAAGTGAGAAGGATCTTGGGGTTTTTATAGATAACAAGTTGTCTATATCTGGGCAGTGTCATTCTGTTGCTACTAAAGCAAATAAAGTTCTGTCTTGCATAAAAAAGGGCATAAACTCAAGGGATGAAAACATAATTATACCTCTTTATAGATCCCTAGTAAGGCCTCATCTGGAGTATGCAGTGCAGTTTTGGACTCCAGTCCTTAGGAGGGATGTAAATGAGCTGGAGAGAGTGCAGAGACTAAGTGCAACTAAACTGGTTAGAGGGATGGAAGACTTAAATTATGATGGGAGACTGTCCACGTTGGGGTTGTTTTCTCTGGAAAAAAGGCGCTTGCGAGGGGACATGATTACACTTTACAAATATATTTGAGGACATTATAGACAAATATCAGGGGACCTTTTTACCCATAAAGAGGATCACCGCACCAGAGGCCACCCCTTCAGACTAGAATAAAAGGACTTTCATTTGAAGCAGTGTAGGTGGTTCTTCACAGTCAGGACGGTGAGGTTGTGGAATACACTGCCAGGTGATGTTGTGATGGCTCATTCTGTTGATGCTTTTAAGAGGGGCTTGGATGATTTTTTGGACAGACATAATATCAAAGGCTATTTTGATACTAAACTCTACAGTTAGTATAGCTATGGGCATATATGGTTTGTGTTTGAAAGAGTGGAGATGTGTGTGTGTGTGTATGCTGAGTTTTTAATCTGGAGGGGTTGAACTTGATGGACTCGGTCTTTTTTCAACCCAATTTAACTATGTAACTATGTAACTATAATAAAGGTTGGGGCATGCTGGGAGCTGTAGTCTAGCAATGTCAGGGTTGTACTCTTAAAGCAATAATGCAGAATAAAAGGTTTTCCAAACTTTTCCCCAAATCTCCACAGCCAGTGACTGCTTTAAAATGCAAAAAAGCATTCGCTAGTGGAGCACGCTAGCGAAGCTAACGCTAGCGAATTTTCGGATCTTATTGAATTTGCCCCTAAGAGTTTAAAAATCTGCAAAGCATTTAGTTGGGTTCTGGTTATCATGTTAGACATCCGGTCACTCCAGCCTTTATAGATACTATATTAGAAACATTTTTTTTTTTACATCCTATTAAACCAGTCTTATGTTTACCCTGAACTGTTCCTTTAAAGCGTTTAACTCAATTTGCAGGAACAAAGAACCTGGATCCATATTTACACAGATCAGGCTAAATTCTTATTGGAGGAATATTTAGCATTTTAAGGCAGCTGCTGTCCTAGAGAGCTTGATAAAACTGTGCATGCGCCAATAATCCGTTTACTTAGAGGTGGTCCTAGCCGGCCGGGTGCCCTAGGCAGCTCAGCCGGCCAGATCGCCCCCCCCATCCACGACTTGCGCACACAAGCATGGTAGCAGGGCTAGAGTGCACATGCGTGGTGGCGGCATTCACGCACACATGCGCAACAGCAGTGTTTGTGTGCGTACACGAGCCAGAACCATTCACTAATACAAATCTAGTATCAGATCCTGTCTAGGGGTAGGCAGTGCCCAGTGCCCCTAATTCCCCCAAATCAAAAGAAGCTACCTCTTCTGTTTACCCCTAGATCTGGCCCTGGGCTTATTTAGTGAAGACTCCCGAAGTTGTGAAGATGGCGGTTGTGAGCTCCGCTGCACTGACTCTGCATCAAGGGGTAATTAAAGACTTAGGGGCATTTACTGGTATAAACATCTGTGCAGGGGGACAGGGAGGGGGATTATGGAGGGTAGGGGTTTTCATTAGTTTTGGGGCTCCTTTAAAGCGGTCCCACAGCAACCGCTAGTTCTCTATTGAAAATAGCAAAAACTTTCCTTTTACGTAAAAAACAATTGTTCAACAAGAATTCTACTGATTAAAAGGATACTTATATATGTGAGAGAATTCACCAATTAGAATGTTTATTATCAGACATATGTCAGGCATATTGCTATTTTATTACATACAGTGTTTTTTTCCCTTTCAACATCATTATATTATACTGTAAACAGACATGGGGAGAAAGCACATACTGTACTTGTTTCGTGTTTGGAGAATGGCTCAACACTAAATCATCCTAAACACAGGTTTCCCAGCAGTGAACAAGTATGCCCTTTAGCCTTATGTCTGATTACAGTTTAATCTATTCTCATTGATGAATTCTCTTGCATTTTAAGATTGTTCACAGTTGTTGTACCAGCATCTTAGTAATTGGAGTCAAAATATGAATGGTTTGGTTAAATGTTCCTTGTCAATAAAGTCTTCAGTTATTTATTTTGTCACAGAAAAAATTGAGTGCAATTATTACACCAAGGAATTCCAGACACTGGCAGCCAATATACTGTATAACTAATTCCAAAACATAATCTGACACAATCTCTTGAACTAATTATACTTATTTTGATATTGTTAGGGGCAAATTCACTAAAGGGCGAAGTGACTAACGTTAGCGAAAATTCGCCAGTGTAATGTCATTTCGCAACTTCACAAATTTACTAACACTGACTTTGGCGATTTTCTCTAGCGATCTAGATAGAATTGTGCAAATTTGCACTCCAACGCTAGCAAAGTTGCACTCTGGCGAAGGGGGCGAAACTACGCAAATTTACTAAGAATTGTTTTTTCGTGAATGTTACCCCCTTCGCCAGACTTACCTTTGCCAGGATCAGAGCAGACAAAGTGCAATACAGTAGATAGGAGTTGTAAAAAAAATGTGAAATTTTTTCAAAGTCCCAAAAAAAACTGGAGACTTTTCCATTTTTAAGGGTGATAGGCTGAAAAAGAGTGATTTTTTTTCAGGGTACCCTCCTTCCCCCCCTATATTTGCAACAATAATTGAATGAATTAAGGATGTAGAAGAATTAATAATAATACAGCAACATTTGGTTATTAGTATTTGTACTGCCCTAGCACTTAAAGTTATAGTTTAACTTTAAGTTAACATTTAATATGACGCAGAGAGGGATATTCTGACACAATTTGCAGATGGTTTTAATTTTTTATTATTTTTAGTTTTTAAGTTATTTCGCTTTTTATTCAGCAGCTCTTCAGTTTGCAATTTCTGCCATATACAGTAACCCTAGCAACCATACATTGATTTGAATAAATCTGGCTTATGAATAGGAAAGGCCTGAATAGAAAAATGAAAGCAATAACATTACATTTGTAGCCTTACAGCCTTACAGAGCATTTGTTTTAAGATGGGGTCATTGAACCCCCATTTGAAAGCTAAAAATAGTTGGAAGAACGCAAATCATTAAAAAACTGTAAAATATAATTCTTAAAGACCACTTGAAAAGTAGCTTAGAATTAGCCATTCTAAAACATATCAAAATTGAACCTAAAGGTGAACCATCCCTTTAATACAGAGTTTATTCTGTTTAAAATGCATACGTTATTCTACTTCTCTTTGATACATGTGTTGTTATGATGCCACCTAGTGACAAAAGTATTATATGTACATGTGTTAGCTTTCTATTATCTGTGAGCACTCCTCTCCTTGGGGCAAATTCACTAAAGGGCGGAAATGTGCTAGCGAATTTTTACCAGCGCTAAGCAAATTCACTAACAGAGCAAATTTTCACCAGGTAAAGCGCATACGGCGGGAACTTAAGCATATAATAGAGGTGTATGTTACAGCCACTACATTCCACTAAACAAGCCCAGGAAACCTTTAATAAATAAAATAAAATTCTCCTATTGCCCTAAACATGTGCCCCTTGTATAGTTGTGTTGCCATATGTTAGGAAATGTAGGTGGTGAAGGAGAGTCTGTTTTTCAGACTATCACCCTACAAAAGGTAAAAGGCGCCAGCGTTTTTTGGGACTTAGAAAAAAATTAAAAATTTTCATCTTAGTGAATTAGCGTAGTGTAGAGTAGCGTAGCCTGGCGTGATGGTGCGAAGTTGCGCAAGTCTATTTACTTCGCTAGCAAATTTTCACCAGGGACACTGTTGGTGAATCGGCGAAGTTGCAAATTGACGTCGCGCTGGCGAATTAACACTAGCGTTAGACGCTTCGCGCTTTAGTGAATTTGCCGCCTTATATCCTTCTTTTCTAGTTACTGCCTTCCATGTGTTAGGAGGTGCTTTAGAGGTTTGAAAGGGAAATGTTCCTTTTTAGCTGCACATCTACCCCAAATAAACAGCATTAGTGGATTTCAAGTGTCTTGCTGAGTCCATTTATCTGTCAGTAGTGGTTAGGGTTGCCACTTTTTCCTGAAAAAAATACCGGCCTTCCTTCATATTTATCTTTTTTTCCTATTAATAACATTGGGATCAACCATCAAAAATACCGGCCAGTCTGGTAAAATACAATTTGGTAGGTTTTACAATTACAATTTGGTAGGTTTAATCTGGAGAATTTGGACATCAAAGTACTTCGACTATCAAATGGTCGAACAATTGAATTTTATTCGGTTTATTCGATACGATCGAATTTTAAAAATTCGATGGTTGAAGTGGCTAAATTTGCATATTCAAAAAAATTGTAACATCGAATTTCGAATCCTTCATGTGAATTTAGTAAATCTGCCCCATAGAATATACATGCCACAATATAAGGGTGATTAGTAGTTAATACAGATTAATAGTTAATACAGATAATTACTACATGGCAGCACAGAAACCAGTGCAATTAGCATCAGAATTTAATAATCAGTCCTGTAGCATCACCTTATATTACAGGCCAACCTAATTTTCTGCTTGATAATTGGTGATGACCCCTAAGATTAGCTTCTTAACAGCTGCTCAGAGCCCACTGAGCATGTGAGTGTCACAGACACTTTCCAAGATGGTGACCCCCTGTGACAAGTTTGAAGTCCTGGATCATTGCTGCTATTGAGAAACTGAAACTTTAGTCTAGTGCAATAATTTCACTATATAAAATGTTCAGCCATATTGATTTTTAGGGTTTAATTCTTCTTTAAGGTTATATGAACATAATGGTGGGCCCCTGGTGTCCCAGTCCGACACTTGGCAAAGGGTCCTGTTTGCCTCTTTGGATACAAAGACCATTGCTTTTCAGAGCAATTTAGTAAAAATAAATGGACAGATAGAATACCTCCCAACATTTCTGAGATTTTTGGCCATGCCCATTTTTGTGGCCACACCCCCCTAATTACCATATTAATTTTACAAAATCTGCCATGTTATGAAAGTTTGAACATATTTCTGTGGTTGTTTTCAGTTACTACAGTTTTGCTAATAAAAGTAAAGAATCAAGATCTCTCAGGAAACACCACACATTTTTGCCTTTGAATTTGACTAAGAATTTGTCCCAAAATTAATATTTGCAAGGTTTCAAGATTGTTAAATGGCAGGTATGAAATTAATATATAAATGAACAGCAATGCATGGTGGCCACCTGGTATATTTAAGCACAATAAAAGTATATAAAAACAGATTCAGATTATTTATTTACTCCAATATAATATTAATCTGCACTATACTAACAAGACATTGTTATTTACTCCCAAAAGGTAAATTAAGTATAGCTTATAACTATTAGTTGGAGTATCAATGATGATGGTGCCGCTGTTTTGGGGGAGAAGATGGCTAGACGGTTGGAGGAGATT
>CM044447.1:112273169-112312762 GCA_024363595.1 Xenopus borealis | reverse complement strand
TTTCACTCTAGTTTTTTCCATCATATAAATGGCAATAGGAAGCTCAGTAACTCAGTATATTCTTCTGGCTATAAAAATCCATTGCCATAAAGAGGGAGTCGGTGGTATTTGCCAAAAAGTCCCTAAAATTGCCCATGGAAAAGAAATCTCACTGGACAGACAGGTGCCCTGGAAGAAACGAGAGCTCATTGCTATAACTGTAAATGTATTCCAGGACATGGATGGGAGAAATGGGTCATAAACCCCCTGAGTAATGATGGGCGAATCTCCCGAGATTCGCTTTGCCGAAAAATTTGCGAATTTCCAGAGAAAAAAAAAACGACGCATGACTCATTTTTCTAGCGAATTTTCGCTAAGCTAAATTTCACTGGCGATTCGCAAATTTATTCGCCAGCAGCGAATTGCGGGAATTCGCCGCGAATTCGCCCATCACTACCCCTGAGTTTTAATATGTGGGCTGTCATTGGGTGCTGTGCCATTTACACAATGCATTTTTTCCTTTATGCATTACAAGCTGCAGGTATGGGTCTCTTATCTGGAAACCTGTTATCCAGAAAGCTCAAAATTATGAAAACTCCCATAGACTCTATTTTAATAGCTTTTTTTAAAAATGATTTCACTTTTCTCTGTAATCATAAAACATTACCTTGTACTTGATCCCAACTAAGATAAAATTAATCCTTTCTGGAGGCAAAGCATTCCTATTGGGGTTAATTCATATTTTATGGGCCTTAAGGTATGGAGACCCAAATTACAGAAAGACACCTTAAAAACCCCAGGTCCCAAGCAGTCTGGATAACAGATCCTATACCTGAATCAGAATAATGCAGTTGCTCCAAGCATGCACATATGTACAAAACCAACCAGTGTAATGTAACCCACTGTATCTCTATAAAAGAACCATATTCCAAGTATTTGGAGCCCCCAACGTACTTAACATAAAAAATAAAACAAATCTTTCTCTGAAACATGTATACATTTT
This sequence comes from Xenopus borealis, assembly GCA_024363595.1. Taxonomy (NCBI): domain Eukaryota; kingdom Metazoa; phylum Chordata; class Amphibia; order Anura; family Pipidae; genus Xenopus; species Xenopus borealis. The sequence continues at coordinate 112,311,780 of CM044447.1, read as the reverse complement.
TATTTAGATTTGCAGAGACAGTTCCATTGTTATCAAATTGATTTCTATAAATTCCCCAATTTGCTAATGCTGCATTACTGGTTAACTAACACAGGGAACAAATTATGCAATATTGACACTGTAATAAAACATTCTCGGGCAGAATGTGCTTTTAATTGTTCTGCACTAGAGCAAAATTATATATATATATATATAATTATTATTACTAATATAATCAATAGTGAATCATTATATGAATAGGAGAGGCCTGAATAGAAATATGAGTAATAACAATACATTTGTAACCTTACAGAACAGTTGAACACTGGAGTGAGAAGAAGGCAAATAATTCAAAAACAAAAAAGAATAAATAATGAAGACCAGCTGAAAAGCTCCATAGAATTGGCCATACCAAAAGTTAACTGAAAGGTGAACCACACCTTTAAAAACCAGTCAAATGGTTAAATCATATTAAATCATGCACCATAATATTAATTGACAAACAGATATATCATGAGCTAGAGTGAATATTTTCCATCTTAGATGCTAAACGCAGCAGGTTCTAGAATTAATGAATTGCAGAAAAGAAGACTGTTGACAAGAGAGCTAGCAATGTTCCAAACACTGTCCAAGATGCACGGATGCCTGGGTGAGAATGAAGAAAAAAGACAAGAAGAAATTACAAAAATTCATCTCACTTTAATTTAGTGATTGTTCACAAAAGGTAACAATATGGGCAGTAATGTTATCTTAGTGTTAACTAGCATAGGTAGAGTACTGTACACATTTTATATCCCCTTTAACATACGTCAATTTAATTGGTATAAATATACAGTATGACAATTGAGAGGAGGAACAGACTGCCTTTAGGCACAGTAGTTTATAGTACAGTTAAAGGGGATGTAAACCCAACCATAGCACCGTCCTTGAGTGCCCCCTCGTTTATGTAAAATTTTAATTATAGGCGTAAGTTGATTCACTGAAAAAACTTCATTATAAATGCAAAAGAACTGATAAATAAGAATGTTGATTTCCAGCACCATGTCAGAGATCTTGCTGATGTCTTAAATATAGAGATAATTATGCCATTGTTCTTCAATAAATTACACTGGAATCAAACATAGAGATATAGGGCAGACTTGTTCATAAACTGTGTATAAAGCTTCCAATTCCAATTGCAGGAGCAAAGAACATGGAGTCAGATTGATACTGATCAGCTGGGATTCTCATTGGAGGATTATTTGCATTTGTTAGGGAAAAGATTTGGAGTTTTATTGTGAAATATTGCTTTAAGAATACAACCCCAGCTCGCAGCATTCTTCAACCTTTATTATATGTGATATTATTCTGGAATTTGTAACCCAGCATCAACTGAGTAAAGTTTGATTGAGCAGTGCAGTGTAGCATGGTTTACTATTCCTTTAAATTAAAAAATAAATTAAGTTTTACCATAAGATGTAGATGAAGATTCTGAAAAGCAAAAGGAAAATGATTATTACATTTATGAAGCCACAAAACTGTACATATTAAAAAATATGATTTTGAAAAACACCAAGGGGCAGATTCACTAAAGCACGAAGCGTCTTATGCTAGCGCTAATTCGCCAGCGTGATGTCATTTCGCAACTTCGTAAATTCACTAACACGGACTCTGGCGAATTTTCGCTAGTAGACTTGCGCAACTTCGCACCCTTACGACAGGCAAAGTTGTGCACTGACGAAGGATCGTAACTTTGCAAATTCACTAAGATGAACATTTTCCTCAACGTTAGCACTTACGTTAGATGTTACTTCGCCTGGTCAGACCAGGCGAAGTTCAATACAATAGATAGGAGGTTGAAAAAATTTTTTAACATTTTTTCTAAGTCCCAAAAAAACACTGGCGTATTTTAGCATAGGAGGGTGATAGTCTGAAAAAGATAAATTTTTTTGGGGGGTTTACCCTCCTTCCCCCTTCATTTCCTAACATATGGCAACTCAACTATACAGGGGGCACATGTAGGGCAATAGGACAACTTTATATAATTTATTAAAGGTTTCCTGGGCTTGTGTAGTGGAATGTAGTGGCTGTAACATATACTTCTATTATAAATTAAAGTTCTAGCCATATACAAATTAGGCTTCACTATTGTAACAGCACTCTGCCTAGCAAAGTAACGCCAACCTGATCGTAAATTCGTACTTTAGTGAATTTGCGCTGCGCTGGCGACAATTCGTTCGATTTCACAAAAAAATCGTGAAATTTCCTTTGAGTGTCCGAAAAATTCGTACGATTCGAATGATCGAACACTCCGCTCGTATGAATGGTATGCAAGCAGGATTTAGCCTCAGAAGCCTACGGGAAGCTCCCCATAGGCTTCTATTACAATTCAGTAGGTTCAATCTGGCTAAGTAGGCAGTCGAATAACTTTAAAATTTTGATTCCTTCAATCATCGAATGATTGAATATCCGATCATTCGATCTATTCGATGATCGAAGAGGCCACATTTGCATATCCGATTTCACGAAAAATGTGTACGATCGGTATTCGATCGAATTTGATCCAAATTCGATCATTTGACGGGAATTTCGTAAATCGGCCCCTTATTGTTTACTTTGTGTTTTTTTATCATTTTGAATTTGTGACTCGAAATTACTCTTTTCATTTTTACTATTGTTCCTGAGACTTTAATGGGCCTTTTTACTAAAACTCAAATAATCATATTTTTTTCCTACAGTCAACCAAACTCCCTTTCCAAGAATTTTTCTCGTAAAATGAATGACTGAAAAAATGTTGCAACAAATTTGAGCATCAATTCATATCTTATGAACTTTTTATCAAAATGTTGCTGCGAAAACTCGACTTTATCAGGTTATTAACCTGAAAACCACAACTTTACCGGATTATCCAGTGCAGATCACAATGTCAAGAAACAACTTTAGGGGCATCTGCCATTGACTTCTACATGACAATGACAGGTTTGAGATGGAGTTGGATTCTGATTTTTAGCAGCATTGGGGTATAATAAAATCTCAACATATTAAAGCTTTTAATTCTCCACAAAAAATTAAGATTTCCCCCTAAAAATCTGGACCAGAAAAATCAATGGACCCTTAAAACTCAACTTTACTGCCAAGTCGAAGGAGACTGGCTTGAGTATCAGTTATTTTTTTCACATGGATAGTGATATGTGCTTCTCATTGCCTTCTTGTGCTGTGGTTAAAATCAATAGTGCAATAACTTGACATACATAACTATGTCACTGAACATGAAGATTGAGAAATTATAAATTAAATGAGTGTTTGGAAAAACTATTTATTTCTGTGGCAGAAATCGATATAATTTGTTCTCCATCTGTTTGATATTTTTATAGTACTGATACAGTATATAAGAACATTACTTTCATTTAATGAAGTTGTGATCCAGTTGTAAGTTAAGGAGCAGATCAAAATAATTACTATCATACTATCGCAGGTCAATGTTCTTTGCAGCTATATCTTAACTCACCTATCATTCTGAATGGTCCTATGCTCATAGTAAAGGTAAAATCTGTAGATACATCCAAGGAACGACCCCCTGCACATGACTGTAATATATAAATATATATTGTTGTTTGTAGAATGCTTGTCTAATCAAAAATGACAATGTATTGAATTACAGAATTAAGTCTAATAATAGACAGAACAAAAAAGATGTACAGTATTTATCTAAGAATGGTGTAACATGACAGAGCTGTACTGACTGGTATTCCTTTGCAAGATACAGTATAACACAGCTAAATTTAATTGATAATTTATAAATAAGAATGTCTTTCAAAATAATTGTTACATAGGCTATGCTTACTCAATTACATCCCTTAATTACAGAAGTAGCTAGCTAATATTTTTAACCAAATCCCTATTTATTGAGCTCATGTAGGAAAAGTCTGTTTTTCATTGATTTAATCTGTCCCTTTGTATTTTATTGCATTACTCTATATACATGTATAACTTAACAAATGGTGCCCTGATTAACTGAAATGGAATGATTCTGGTCTAGACCATGGGAGAACTTCATGGCTGGGCTCTATTTGATTTATTTACTTAAACCCAAATAGTACTTATTCTATCAGAGCAAAAATCATGTATCCCAAGCAAATATAATAATACTGTTATTACTGGACTGCTATTAAAAGCAAATATTTTTTATGGGTCACTAGAACTCATTGAAACGTTTTTATTTTTATTAGATCACCCAACACCCTACCATCATATACCCCTTCTTTGTGGGTCGTTAGAGGAACAAGCGCTACACATGATTGTGTATCACACAGGTTCTCTGCATTATTTCTACTTTCAATATTATTATTTTCTTAGTAGCATGTTATGTTATTATCATAACAGCCTCACTCTGAATGCATTACTCCCAAATGCCTCTGGGTGCTAGTCAGAAAATAGTCACAGCTTAAGTATATATCAAGATTTAGCTCTGGCCAAGGATAAAAACATATGGCACAATGTCCTGATTTTCCATTTAGGAATGTTGGTGGACAACTACTGTTTATCCATTTCCTTCAGAATTTTTGCAATTAGTTGTACTCACAGGTGCACAAACATTGGTAGCACTGACACATGCATAAATCTCACAGTGCAGATAGACTGTATTTGGATTCTTGCCCATTGAGAACATTTCAAAAGAGAATTGTGCTTGGCTAGATACGCCATTTTGTGCAACACTGATAGTTGGATCAACAGGGTTAGGGCACCTGTGAAAAAGACAGAAAACAGTAATGAGAGATTACAGTAAATATCAAATATGAAATGTATTTCTAATAGAGAAACATGATTATTCTCAATATTCTAAGGGGTTTATGAAAAAAGATTTTTTGGCATTAAACCATACACTTTATAATGCTTTTCCTAGCATTGGAGGTATAAAAACACATAAAGCAGAAATGCATACACAGTACAAAACAGGTGCATTCATCTAAGGTTCCTTTATCAAAATTTATCAAAGATTCAGTATCATTTTAAATATCCTTCTGTTAAAATATATGAAAATTCTTCAAATAAAACAGGGCCGTTGCTAGGTTTAATGGGCAACCCTTGACAGATTTAAAATTAGTACACAAAAGTCTACAGTGCTCTGTTGATTATTGCTAAAAACAGGCCAATGCTGTCTACAGCAAACACTAAATAAGTAGCTTTGAACAAATATTTATACATTATACAATTAACCATTCATCTACAGTAAAACAGTAGATCTTTCTGTGGATCACAAAATATAATGTTTTTTTAAAAATCTATCAATCTATGTATAAATCATGAGCAGCCTCAAAATTTTTGCATTCTAAAACTATACCTGTTTTGGATGATATAATATCTAGTAGGATCATCCCTACTGCTAGACGGAGTAGCATAGCAGTTTTTCAGTACCGTGGCATACTGAGATGGATCTGGACCAACAAGGAATACTCCAATATAAATCTTTGTGTGGGTTTTAAGATCAATTTGTGATCCTTGGTATGGATATTTATAGTCGCTGCTGTTGTAAACTGACATGCGAGCGCTAAACTGTCCAGTTCCATTTACATCAATGATAGTATTGCTACAAATAGCAAGAAAATGGCAAATTAGTTATGTTGTTACAGTCATAAAAAACATACACTACAGAACCAAAATCCCAGGATAAGTAACATTTTTAAGTTTAAGTAAAATTTCTTTTGACACTTTTTGGCATTTCAGCAGTAAAAACTCATGATGCTTGGTTGGAGCAGAAAAACAATTAGCGGAGCAGCTGTTACAAATCTTGGATGTTTTTCTGCCTATTCAGTAATGTCCTCAGTGTATGATTTGACTGCACCTTCTCCTTCGCTTGACCCTTCAGGTAGCATTCATCAAGGTACATTGATGGAGTTCCTTCTTTCAATGACACTTTCAGAATCATGCTGCTTTCCACTGCCTAGCTCCAGGTCTGAGACTGGAAGGGTGCAAAAAAACTGTCCCTTATTTTCAATGGACAATCTCAAATGATGACCCTCAGAAGTGGTGTCTCATCATAAATTATTTTAGGTCTAGAGTAGATTGGGAGCATGATTGATTATATAGGATGTTGACATGAAGGGAAACTAAACCCTAGTCATTGCAAATCATCAAGCAGAAAAATGAGGTTTGCCTGTCATATAAGCTGATGCTACAGAACTGATTATTACATTCTGCTGCTAATTGTGCTGCTTTCTGGGCTGCCTTACTGCTAAAGAGCTGTGGTTACCTTGGGCTGGTATAGAAACCCAATACATAGGGGCAGATTTACTATTGAAAGACTATAATAATGTTTGGAAGCTTACAGTCCCATATGGCCTGTCCACAGGGTCAAGGCCCCCAGTTCAAAGGGCACAATTCCCAAAAATATTCCAAAACAAAAAACTTTCAATTTAAATAAAAACATTTTTTTTTTACTTAACATACACTAGTTCTATTAAAAATAGGCATACAGATCAATTGATGGTCCAATTATTCAACTTATTCAATTTAAATTGAAAGTTTTTTGTTATGGAATATTTTTGGGAATTCAGATTTACTATTGGTCAAATTTGAATTAAAAAAAATTTGAAATTCGACCATCAAATTTTTTTTTTGGGGGGTAATTTTCCGTCGATCGTAAATTACCGTTTTTCCAGGAAAGCTTCCAGGAGTTCCTCCATAGGCTACAGTGTCAATTCAGCAGCTTTAAGGTGGTGAATAGTCAAATTCAATTTTTTTAAAGGGCCAGTACTTCAAAATTCGAATTTTCTAATTTTTTCAATTCAAATCGAATTTTGGGCTATTCGATAGTCGAAGTAGCCCAAAATTACTTTAAAATTCTAATTTAAAAAATTAAAATTTTATTCAAAAATTCACTTTGACCCTTAGTAAATGTACCCCATAATGTACAACAGTTCTGTCCTAATTCTTTAATTAAGCTTTATATCTCCTTTGAATACATATTATTAGCAACACAATATAAAAGGATAATTGCAACCAGAAATATATATTTTTAAACGTATTAAAAAAATACTGGCTAACAACACTCCTAAATTCAGTGTATATACACTGAGGACCAAACCATCTTCATAAAATATTGTGAATAATGACATACATTAATGAACATGTACCTTGTAATACTGGCTAACAACACTTATAAATGTAGTGTAACTCTTCAGAGAGGTGACATCTGAAATTCACAGTGGTGTTTTCAGATGTCACCTCTCTGAAGAGTTACAATGTGCCATTGTGATTGGATTGTTTGAAGAGTCTATATGCCGAGAACTCCCCTACACCAGTCAGTTGAACTGAAGAAGCTGCTCGGATGAGCATTGAAACGTCTTCATTAAAATTTCTCAGCAAGTCCTTTGAGTTACTTTTGTTAAATATACCATGACCTGGATGAATGAGAATCTTCATAGTCAACTTACATTTATGATACATTTACCTGATAATGGGATTCAGGGCAGTTTGAAGACTTATTTCCATATCAAGTTGGAGAATACAAGTTGAAGTTGTTGTCAGCTTATCTCTAATAATGTTACCGGGAAGTACAAAGAAAAAGTCATAACTCTCTCTATAAAAGGCGTGGGTTCCATTGCTCTGAGGAAAATCAGAAAAACATATCAATGTGCAGTATATAACCATAACACAACTGTCTAAACAAATAGTTCAAACTGTATCATAATAGGCTATGGCACAAAAGGTGGTTTGATATCAGACCACCAGAGTCTTGCTATTGTTGGCTTTCTATTACAACAGTGTAACGCCTTTTGATTAAAAGCTAAAGCTATTCCTGAGCACAGTATTAGGTAACAATAGTAGGTCTGAGTAGCTGTTCTTCTCTCTTGTTTTGGATTCTGCACAATTTGGCAATTGTATAATGTGTGTTAATTACCCTTTATAGAGTAATCCAGTGGTTATTGGATTGTGAGGTCTGTTGCCTCTTTGAGTCTTCAGTGTATGAAATACATAAACAAAGGAAGAATGGAATCTAGCCTTTTGGGGACATACATCTTCCCATAAATCTCCCATTCAAACCCACTAGCTCTCCACGCAGACACTTAAACATAATTAGCAATGCAAGTTAAGATAGGATAGATGCAAGATAGTATCTAATCTGCTCACTGTTAGAAATAATGGGGGTAATTTTTAAACACTGGGCAAATTTGCACCTGGGTGGAAGTCCATGGCAACCAATCAGATGATTGCTTTCAGCTTTCAACCTGCAGCTGGCTGAAAAAAGCTAATCATTGATTGGTTGCTATGGGTTACTGTCTAGGAGCAAATTTGCCCAGTGTTTATAAATGAGCCCTAATGTGTACAGTGCCTCTGTTGTAGACCATATCTACATGGACACAAAAGTATGCCCAGGGCAGGCTGGATTCTCATTGGAGAAATCTCTTGCATTACTTTTCTGTGGGACCTTGGGAGAGTTTGAAAATGTTTTATCAATCAATAACGTAAATGGAGGACAAGTTCATGCTTCATTACTACTACTTAAATGGTATACATAGAATGTATTCTTTTATGTCATAAACATAACTTCTTGTATTTCATAAATATAACTCTCAAGTATATTGAGAGTTGTGGCCAATTTTCAATGTAACCTAAAGCCTCAGGTCAGAGGCAAAGTGTCATGCCACAGTTTAGATCTAACATGTACAATACTATGCTCGGATCACTCTATAAATTAATATACAGTGTGACTGTCACTTACAGAAAATGTCATCCCACAGCTTCCTGCTTGCAGAGGAGACAGAACTGAGAATGTGTTGGTAACATTATCATTCAGGACAGAAAAGCAGGAGCCATTGTCAAGAATTATATCAAGGTAATCAATGTTCAGAGCTCTCATCTCACATTTGCGGAAAGATGTTTTCATGTTTTTCAATCCACAGCTCACAGTTGGTGTTAAGTCTTTAAGAGCTAAAACAGTGACAATAAATTATAAATGCCTGTTTTGACATTCTTTCTTTCTTTACACCATGAAAATATTCACTAGGTGACTAATTTAAAATTTGAGAAAATTATGAATATTGTCAAGGTTTTTTCAGCACAAAACCCTGTGTTATTAGTAAACTCATGCTGGGTTTCCTTAAAGGAAAATTAAAACTTAACTAAAGAAGTAGGCTAGAAATGTTGTACATTATGTTTTGGGTTTCTCTACCAGCCCAAGGCAACCACAGGACTTTAGCAGTAAAGATCTGTGTCTCCAAGGAACTCACTCATAATATACAGTACACCTAGAATAGAAATGTCACAATATAAGGCTCATTGGTAATTAGTAATTAAAACAGATAATTACTACATTGCAGCTCAGAAACCAGTGCAACTAGCATCAGAATTTAATAGACTCATAGCACCAGCTTATATTACAGGCTAACCTCATTTTCTGCTTGAAAATCAACAACCCCTAAGCTCATCTTCTCAGTGTCCCAGACACTTTCCAAGATGGTGACCCTCCTGTGACAAGTTTGAAGTACTGGATTATTGCTGTTATTGACATGCTGAAAGTTTAGGCTGGTGCAATAACTTCAGTCTATACAATATGACATTTTTAGCCATATTAATTTTCAGGGTTTAGTTCTCCTTTAAAGATTGCTTGTGCCAAAGTGTTAAAGGAACAGTTCAGTGTAAAAATAAAAACTTGCTAAATAGATAGCCCATGCAAAATAAAAAATTCTAATGTAGTTAGTCAGCCAAAAATGTCATTTTTAAAGGCTGGAGATACTGGATGTGTAATAGCCAGAACACTACTTCCTGCTTTTCAGCTCTCTAACTCTGAGTTAGTCAGCGACTTTAAGGGGTTCACATGGGACATAACTGTTCAGTGAGTTTGCAATTGATCCTTAACATACAGTAAACAGTTATGACCGATGTGGCCCCTTAAGCCACAGCTGTAAAACAGGAAGTAGTTTTCTGGCTATTATGTTACACATCCAGTCACTCCAACCTTAATACATTATATTTTTGACTGACTAACTATATTAGAAACATATTTTGTATTGAGTGGGCTATCTGTTTATCCAGTTTTTATTTTCATACTGAACAATTCCTTTAAAAAGGTAGTTCATCTTTCATTAACTTTTAGAATGTTTTAGAACAGTGATTCACAGGTATAAAAAGTTGGGGACCCCTGTTTTAGAATGTTCTATTCTTGCAATCTTTCTATTGGTCTAGTCAGGTCCTCTTCCATTCGACTTCTTATTATTGCACTTGTAGTAAATATATTGGCAAGCAATTGATTGGGCAGCAAACATCTTGCAATCTCCTTGCGTGTCAAATGCATAATAAATAATAATATAGACAAATACAGGAGGTCCTTTGCGCTCAAGCCATTATCAATATATTAAGGACATTGAAAATTTTTTGTTCCTTAAGCTACTAAAAATGCCTTACCCTTTAAACAAAACAGCTATGGTTTGTCCATAATAATAATAATATATCCCACAGCAAAAGACTATACCTCAAAAGACTTTGACATCATAAATGATGAACATTGTTAGACAATCAATGATATTTGTGGTTTTTGATTGTACTTACCAGATACAGTCACATTATCCTTGCAGTAGCACCCACACTTCCCAGACACAGTTCTGCATTCCTCATCAGAAGCACATAAGCAGTCATTATTAAGTGATTTGGGATCTAATGAGAGCAACCATTAAGATTAAATTAAAGTATTTTTATTTTTAAAATCAGTTTTTAACTGTGTTTGATTGAGCACTATCTTTTGCACTAGATTACACTGGACATGATGTGTGTTTCCCTCTCAGGAAGTCCTGTAAATTCCAATATTTGTATCTATAAAATATTTACAGTATAAGTGCTACCAGTACTACTTGTACTATTGTTACCCACAGTTGATCACTTCTCGTTGAATTGAATAGTTTGCCTTGTGCTGGATTAACATAGATAGAGAAGAGACAGTATTTTCTGTCTATTTTCTACTGCTTCCGATCACAGCTCTAAATTACAGGAATCTCTCGTAGACTCAATTTTAATCAAATTATTCAACATTTTAAAAAACGATTTCCTTTTTCTCTATAGCAATGAAAAAGTACCTTGTACTCTATCTCAGCTAAAACATAAGTAATCCTTACTGGAGGCAAGCAATTGTGCTGTGTTTCTTTAAATGGATCCTGTCATAGGAAAAAAAATTTTTTTCAAAATGCATCACTTAATGGTGCTGCTCCAGCAAAATTCTGCACTAAAATCCATTTCTCAAAAAAATGTAATTTTAAAATTTTACATGGGGCTAGACATATTGTCAATTTCCCAGCTGCCCCAAGGCATGTGACTTGTGCTTTGATACACTTCAATCACTCTTTACTGCTGTACTGCAAGTTGGAGTGATATCACCAATGCCCTTTTCCCCTCCAGCAACCTTACAACAGAACAATGGGACGGTAACCAGATAACAGCTCCCTAACACAAGATAACAGCTGTATGGCAGATCTAAGAACAACACTCAATAGTAAAAACCCATGTCCTGCTGTGACTCCTTCAGATACAAGGAGAAGAAAAAACAACAGTCTGCCAGAAAGCAGTTTCCTCCTAAAGTGCTGATTAATTAATGGACATTAATTACACTATATAAATTATTTTAATCTTGTTTTCTTGAGTCTGGGAATTCATAATTATAGCAAGCAGGCAGGAGCCATGTTGTGGACACTGTTATTAAGGCAAGCCTTGCATCATCTCAGAATCTTAAATACACAATTAAATGGTTAAGAGAACTGGGGGAATGTGTGGGGAGCAGTGACATCTAGGAAGTGCTGAATGGAAAGTGAAAGTAATAGTCTGCCCCGCCTCTATGCCTGAGGCATAGAGGAGTGGCAGACAATATTTGATTGACAGCTGAGATTTTTATATGAGCTTAAAACAGCTATGAATGCTTTGATAAAAATTTGAAATTGGATTCCATGTTTAATTTGAAAAGGACTTTTATTACAAAGATTTTTGTGTCTGGGTGACGGGTCCACTTTAACTGATGCGTTTTGAAAAAAACATGTTTTCCCATGACAGTATCCCTTTAATGTTTAAATGATTTTCAGTAGTAAACATATGGAGTTCCTAATTACAGAAAGATCCCTTATCCAGAAAACCACAGGTCATGAGCATTCTGGATAACAGGTCCCATACCTGAGCAAATTAAACTTTCAAATTGATTTGTGTAATTTACCTGTAGGTAGAACAGTTCATGGATAAATAGAGTATATTGCCAAAATGCAATACTCTCTTGAAACTAACAACTGTATCTGTATTTATATAAAATAAACAAATTTAAAAAATATATATATCGAGGGCCTGAGACAGGTCCTGATGTGGACTGAAACATCATGTTAGCTGTATATGCACTCATAAGCAAGCTGGGACTAATTTTCTAACATGGGTGCTAAATTACACCATTGCAGTTACAAATAGCAATCTATGTTAAGAAGTTAGTCAGTCCCAGTGTCTCCACTATTATACTGTATGTTTTTAAGTAAATGTACTGTAGAATGTTTACCTGTGCAGTATGCCATGGAGCAGGCAGGCGTTCTATTCAGCTTATAGACATGGTATCCACCAGGACAAGCCTTAACCTGTATAGTTGATGACCACTGGCAACAATCATACTGCCCATGGGCACATACAGTGCGACTGACAATACCATCTGTTTCAATTGGATGTGATCCATTTAACCACATAGGTGCAATAGTATTACACCTCCCTGTTGGAACACAGAATTCAGGCATGCGTACTCCTCCACTTCCAGTGAAACGATACCAGCCCACTTTGTCACTGTCACATTTGATGTCCACAAATTGAGCATTGGAAGTGCTTCTCCAGCAATCATCCAGAACAGTGTGACTTACACATGGATCTGAGCAATAGTAGTAGATGTCATTTGGAATGCATTCTGTATCACTCCCGCAAACACCTCTGGTGCATTGGTTAATTTCACAGTAAAATCCATTACCAGTGACCCCAGGTGGACACTGGCATATGTAAGATCCATTAGTATTAATGCACTTAGCTAAAGGATGGCATTTGCTCAGGTCTGGGCTAGAACACTCATCAATGTCAACACAAGTGTTTTCCACTCCTCTTGTGTAGCCAACAGGACACATGCAGTAGTAGGAGCCACATGTATTTATACAGTAAGCCGCAAAAGTGCAGTTGTTCAGCCAGGAGTAGGCACATTCATCAACATCTGAGCATGAGAAACCATCTCCAATAAATCCATCCTTACAGATACATTGGTAGACGCCAAGATACGGTTGACATATAGCATTGGCATGACAATCTGAGCAGTATTTTGTTACTGAAATAAATAAGAAAAATATGTGAAAATGTACGTGTCAGATATTTCTGTCAAAGCACGTTATTATATTTATTTCATGTTGATAACGAATCATTTTTATTGTGTGCAGTTGATGATAAGGCAATGTCATATGTAGTTTTGAACAAAGCAGCAGGGTAATATATAAAAATTGCAACTATAAACAAAATTAAGGGGGTTATTTATAAAAGTCTGAATGTCAAAAACTAAAAAAAAAAAAAAACTTGATATAAAATCCAAGTTTTTTAGTGCAAAAAAAGACTAAAATTTTTCTAGAATTGCTATACTCCGAGGATGGAAAAAGTCTGAATCCAAAAATCTGCCATCTCAGACCTGAAGAGGTTGTATATAAGTCAATTGGAAGTGTCCTTATCTTATTTCGAAGTTTCTGTGGTCTGCACTGGAATTAGCCCGAAAACGACGCCATGGGTCAAAAACGACGCAATGGGTCGAAAACGACGCAACGTGTGTCAAAAGCGTGCCGCGACTCGTTTCGCGGATTTTTTGCCAATTCACGAATTTCTCTGGAAATTCGCAAATTTTTCGGCTAAGCGAAACTGGGGAGATTCGCCCATCACTAGTCATAATAATTAGAACATTTTGCAGCTTTGAGAGAAAATGAATATAGGTTATGTTGACTAACCCACTACAAAAAATTAGTGAAGAAGGATAAAAAAGGAAAAGAAAAAAAAACACCTTTATAGGCTGTTTGTTTTTACTATTGGATATATTTTAAAATATGCAAATTCATATATAAATACGTGAGTGAAGCTGAAATAAAATCACCTTGATTAGAAATAATCGGAGTGCTGGTCTACTTGATGAATTATATATATATACATTTGAAGTGGATAACATTTTTAAAAATATATTAAGGGCTATGACATTAGCCTTACTTAATATTTTACTGGCTATCAACCCATTTTTCTAAATTTGAACTGGCAACTACTGTAAATTAGCAGAACTACCTAGCTCACTCAGACGCATGTGTGAATGTGTGAATGGCAGGGCCACAAGTGTACTTGAAAAGATATATAAATTATAAATATTTATAAACCCTTTTGTTACACCTCTTTACCTTTAATCACATCCTTTATTATTACATCCTCTGTGCCAAATAGTTATTCTCCTGTTCTAAGGCAACTTCAAAAGAGTTTTGATACTAGGGTGTGTGTTTGAACAAAACATTCTCTTTTTACATATAACAGGTTATAACTGAAAAAACTTATACATTAAATATCGCCCATGGAGAGTGACTCACCTGAAGTGTTGGTAACTGAAAAAGAAAAAGAAATTCAATTAAAACATAAAAAAAAAATTGAATGAATTAAACAGCATTATTTATATTGTGTGCCAAACATAATTTATAATGACATGGGCAGTGTCAAGTTTCAGAACCTCCCTCTCACTAACATCACCACAAATTATCATATACTGTAAATATACTGTTCACTTTGAAAATGTAACTAACTTTGTAATGTAACAACTGGATCTCCCCCACTAGCCACTTTATTTCTTAAAATTGTAAACCTTGAGGCTAGCCCCTTTTTCTTTAACCCCTACCTTTAACAGTGGCTGATATCTGCAACCTCTAGCCTCAGACCTAAACCACTTCTGCCATTAGATGTGAATATTAAATGGTGACAGACTCCTCCTGTTCTATCCCTTTCACACTCTTTCTCCAGCCTCCAGTCACCTTCTGCACTACATTTCCCAAAACCCCTTGCCAATTAACCCCTTCCAGCTCTCTTCCTAGCCCCTCTCATGGTCCCATTTCCTTCACTTCCTTACAGTCTCCCAGGACATCCTTTATAAAAGTACATGAACCACAATATCTTCCAAGTTATTTGGCTTCTATAACAATAGCATGCATGTACTTAATGCCAAATACATGCAATAGTTCAAATAGTGAAACAGACTTTAAGAGTTACTGAAAAGAACAGTGCTCATTATTCAAATAGTTCTTGTGTTTAAACTTCTCTGAAGGAATTCAATTTTATATTTAGGGGACAACACAAACTTCAACACAACCTTGACTGTTCTTCTTCTCACTCATCCTCCTATTTAAAATGATTTGTTACTTTCATTTCAACTTATGAATGAATCATTAAAACTGAGTAAATCTGCCAGCATTCCATTATTTCCTATGTTGAGGCATATGATGTCATCTAATCTAATAGGCATTAATATTTTACTATATTTACTATTTAGGTTACTAATTGATTCAAGGCCCTTGAAATAAAAAAAATTGAATGCTACTACTTTATTATAAAAGCATTCATATAGGATTTTGTCTTTACCTGTTAAACCATCCACTTGAACAACATGGGGGCTACTTGAATTGACACATATAGTCCATACTCCTTTGGCAGGATTTTTAATCTGATACAGTGAACCCCAGTTTTCAAACACAATTTCATCTGGATTTACGATATTATCTAAAAACGGTAAATATATATATACATATATATTATATTATCATTATTTTTCATTGTTGTTTTGTTTTTGTTAAAACTGCAAGAAAAAGTTGTAAATACTGAAAGAAGAAAACATTTTGTAAGATGAGTAACTCATACCAAGTAGCTTTTTCTAAGTGACCATGCATGGAGCAGAATATAAAACACAAACATGTCTACATTTTCAAGCTAATCACTCATATGAATGACTACTGACTAAAGTTAATTTTTTCAAATGGAAAAAAAAATCTTGCCACGCTAATATAATTACCATGAGTACACAGAGTAAGAGAGATCAGCTTAATTACCACTTACGGTCAGGTCTGAAAACTGTTTTTGATGTGATTTTGCCATCAATCATCACCAGTAAGGAAGTGAAGTCAGCTGTTACTATAATGTTATCACAATGATTTGTGCCATTATTGACTTTGTACAAGAGTTTTACTAAGCTGTCAACAGGTCTTGATAGAGTGAAGTCTAGATAAGTAAATACCTTATGAAAGAAAACATTAAAACTCTGGTTATATTTCTAGAGATGTTGACAACAGGCATTTTGAAGGACACATGTCAAATGTATTACTATCACAATTTATTTAGAAATTCACTCCACCTAATATTTTATCCCTTCCACTCTTCCAGCTTTTTCCTGTCTCAGGTCCACAGATATGTTGGACTTTGTTACACAGGAGATCTAATTGTGAAATAAAATATGGGGATCAAATACAGACTTCATCAGTGTTGGGAAACTGTGCTTAAAATGTCCTACTCCAATTACAGGAACAAAGAACAGGGAGTCAGATTGATACAGATTAGCTGGGAGTCTCATTGGATTTTTTTGCATTTTAAATCATTTGCTGGCTGTGGAGATTTGAGGGAAAATTTGGAAAATATTTACTATGCAAATTTCTTTAAGAATACAATTTTGAAGTTGCTACAGCATGCCTCAGCCTTTATTATATGTTACATTTTTCTGATATTTGTATTCCAGCAGGTTTAGTTGAGCAGTGCAATATATTATGGGTTAATACCCATTTAAGACCAAGCTGTGTGATTTATTTTATATAGGCATACATGTAGTGATGGGCGAATTTATTCGCCAGGGTCGAATTCGCGGCGAATAAATTCGCGAATCACCAGCGAAAAACTCGCCGGAAAAACGAGTCGCGCGTCGTTTTTGACGCGACGCACAGTAAACGGCGCGATGCGCGTCAAAAGCGTCCCGCGACTCGCGGGAGATTCGCCCATCACTACATACATGCAATGATTTTAGGATTGATTTCTTATGCACAATAACCCAAAATGTTTTTTGAATCTGAAAAGTTCCCTGGTAGGTTTCTAGTTATCTTAACTGTATGCTAAATAGAAATGATCTGCAGCTGATTCAGAATTTATAGTAGGCCAGGAACTTAACAAAGGGAAAGGGGTTGTGATAAAGTAAATTTTTTTACCTTTGGCAAATCTGAGTGGGCAATTTGGAAGACATGCCCATAACTCAGAGAAGCAATATATTTGTAAATGGTGAACCCTGGATCAGTTAAACTCGAGCAAAACCCTGTAGTCAAAAAAATAACCTGGGGGAAAAACAAAGTGAATATGAGAAAACATCACTGTTTGCTGATTCTGATCAATATAAAACCTTTTTTACAGCAGTATAAATTATTGCATGGGGCTAAGATGCTTTAGAACTACACCACATCTAAATGTCACACATTAACTTTTGTTTTGTTTTAAAAGGGTACATAGTTAAACAATTTGAATAAAGCAGGTTGATGTATGATAAAGATACATGTAAAAGAAGAAAGCAGATATGAAAACTGAATAATAAGGCCCGATCATAAACTTCTAATATATTTATCTTGTTTTAATTGCTATTAAAAGTACAATGCCATCCAAACAAAGGTATTTTTTTTTCTCTTCATCACTTTTTAGATGCATCTTAATGTAATTACAGTACCAATCAAGTAAGGATAGGTCCTAAAAAGTAGACACTATTGGTCACCCCTTTAATAGAATTAATTGGTAGAGACACTGATACAAAAAAGTTTGACAATACAAAATAAGGATTTTCTATTTAGTTTTAAAATATATCATTGTTTAGGTTAAAGGGCAAGGAAAGGCTAAGAAATAAAATCCCATTTTAACTTTCTTTAATGAAAAAGAAATCTATTTCCAATATATTTTAATTTGAAAATGTGTACTGTTTTTATAAGAAACCTGACTCTATGCAGTGAACGTTTTCCTTCTTTTAGTGCTGTGGATAGGAATTGTCAGATGGTCCCTAACTTCTGGCAGGGAAACAATCACTTATGAACAGCAGGGGGAGCCCCTGCCTTACTTACCAGCCATGCAGAACTCAAGCAGCTTTGTTTTTTGATCATTTATGATGATCCCTAAGCAGCACAGACCACACTGAGCATGTGCAGTGCCAGTGTCAGACAAAGATGTATAACAAAGTTACAAGATGACAGCCCCCTGTGGCCAACTTTGAAAGCATAAATCATTTGTTTGATTAGGCTTGTGGTGCAGTAAGTTCATGTTTATGTTTAGTATACAAAATACACCATTTCTACCCTTATTCTATTTTACACTTTCCTTGTCCTTTAAATACTTTATAATTATGCATATATATATAGATAGATAGATAGATAGATAGATAGATACAACAGTCCAGACACATCCTGCACACTACTTAGTTGAATACCACAGGTGCTACCTTGCAGCGTTGCATACAATAAGTTATCAGGAAAAAGAGCAAAGTGCACACTGGGTATCATTTTAAAAATATTATCTTTTATTTTGCCACATGTTAAAAAGGTCAAGCTTTCGGTCTGTTCCTAAGACCATTCTGAAGATCATGTTTTGAATCAGGAACAGACAGAAACCTTGACCTTTTTAACATGTGGTAAAATTAAAGATAATATTTTTTAAATGATACCCAGTGCACACTTTGCTCTTTTTCCTGACTATATATATAACGCATAAATTTATATACTGTATATAATGCATATAATACATATATATATATATATATATATATAAAACGCTGCACTTACAGGTCTTTGCAAGATGAAAAAAATGTTAATTTAATTTTATTAATTAAATAAACTACAACTTTTTTCATATGATGTTACATAGTTTTTTTATACTGTCACCCAGGCAATTAGCTTATACAAACAGAGTGTAAACTACATGCTGGTAATATAATTTGGGGATGATGGTATCCCTTTAACACTACTTCAGTAGTAGAATTATCCATTTCTTTATAAAAACCAGACGTGCACAATATAATTACAAAATTTGGACTGTACCCGTGATTGTTTGGTATCTAAAAGTGAATAAATGTTGTTCAAGAGGGTAGCATTTGAGTAATCTTTAGCAGAGGCATCAGTGAACACTAGAATGAAAGATTTTGGTGGGGAGCTCTCTAAAGCCAATTTGAGCCCGCTCATCGCTAATTCTGGGCAGTCGCCTCCACCAGAGGCAGTAAGGTTATTGAAGAAGGCCTTAAATTCTTCCTTTGAACTTGTCATCCTTGCTGGGCCAATTGCTGCAAAACAGAAAGTAAAAATGATTGTTTATGGAAAGTGCAAGCAAGGATTTGTATTAATGCATTGTTTATTGGATTTTCCCCAGACCTTTATGCCCTTATCAACTATACTGTATATACATTTGAAATATATATGATTCTTTACACAATGCAGACATTCTGAAGGTTGAGTAACTGTGTGTGGAATAAAAACAAGCTTTTCCTTGCTATAATCATGTACAGAATAACACAATGCATAAAGAGCTTGAAACATTTTTGAAACATTTTTTTCTTGATGGATAGAAGGGTAAATATACGAAAGAGAACTCCATACTTGGATCATTAAACTCCACCATTGTATACTGCCGTACTCCACATGGGAAATGTGCTGTTATGTAATCAACAAGCCAATTATTCACCAATTTTAATTGCTGGATGTAAGGGAACATTGACCCTGTAGTGTCCACTACATAAGTCAGTGATGATGATGAGACTGGAAGAAAAAAAAGAGACCTATATAGTTAAAATGTATGCAGAGAATTGCAGATTGGCAGAGCATTACATTTTTACCTAGCTATTGAATATACCCCAAGCAGAATAATTATCTGCTGTTTATTTTCAATAAACTCTTTAGTTCACCCAGGCAGTCTTAGGGGTTTTATCTGCAAGCTACATCTTCTCTGTCTAGGGTAACACAGCAATGACTCCTGCCTGCCAAAGCCCAATGCCAACCACAGATAGTGTTCCCAAGAGAAGGCCAATCACATTGCTTTCCAGGCAGAGGACAAGCAGCTTGTTGGTAAACAAAAGCTTGTGGCAGAGTGAGTTATGTTTTTAAAGGGAAATTCCAACTTGAATATTTCAGAGGTGTCATTGTCCATTTAAAGGATAACTATAACAAAGTTAAGAGTGCACCCATATATTAGTGGATGCTTAAAATATAAGTTTCAAAATTAGCATTAATCTTTCTGTTTTTATATATTTTTATAGAACTACCGATTTATTTAATTTATTTATTCAAGAAATGAAGTGTAAAGCAGAAATGTAAACTTAGAGATCAGCATTTTCTTTCTTGTATGTGTCAATAAAAATAACTATCAATATGCCACCATCAGTTACCAATTGAAAATCTGATTTTTTTTTCTTGGCTTGGTGAACAGAAGAGACAGAAAGAAATATCTATGGATTTCTATGGGTTACTAGATTTGGGGGAACTTAAAGGAGTAGATCACTTTTAAATAACCTTTTAGTATTATGTAGACATTGATATACTGAAACAAGTTGCAATTGGTGCTTAGTTTGAAATTTTTGTGTTTTTGTCAGTTATTTACCTTAATGTTCAGCAGCTTTACAGTGTTTTATTTCAGCATCTATCTGGTTGCTAGCATAGTATTTACCCTTATTTACACAGCCAAGCAGTAGTATGCAAGAGAAACTGGAATATGAATAGGCGAGGCTCTAAATAGGAACATAATTTATGCAAATGACTACTAATAATAAAATTGTAGCTTCACGGAATGATAGTTTTTTGGCTGACGGGGTCAATGGCCCCCATTTGCAAGCTGGAAATAGGCAGAAGGAGTCAATTAATAAGCTAAAAATTGAATAATGAAGATCAATTGAAAAGTTGCTAAGAATAGGACAGTCTGTAACATACTGAAATTTTATGTAAAGATGAACCATTCCTTTAAGACTTTTTATTACAGTACATTGCACCATATGTTTGGCCAGGTCTAGGAACATAAACAACAATAAGCTGTTTGTTTTCAAACAGCTAACTAGTAAATTCTAACTCCTGACTAGTTTCTATGGGTTATTATTGATGTTATCTACATCGATACATACTATTTGGGGCTCTGCAGAAAATTCATATTCATATATTCATATTCCAGCATAAATCTTGCTTATTGTCTAGTTCTATAACAATTGGCAGGTAGAATTTACATCTGGTTGGTTGCTATGCATTACTAAAGCCGCTGCAAAGATTATTGCATTTCACCCGAAATACTGAATACAGTAGCAGCATTTTAAATTTGGAATTATTCCCCTCATATTAGCATATGTGCAACATACCTGAGCTTGTCATGCATGTATCTACAACAAAAAGAGACGTTTAATGTTAAAGATGCATATGGATTTATAACAACATTTTTCAGATGCTATTAATTGAGATGTTATTGAGATCCCTTTTTGCATGTAAATCTGTCCCTTTGGGGAGCTATTGATCTATGCAGTCATTTTTATTGCAATGCGGGAAAGTAAATTACACCATTGCCTTTTTGTAAACTGTTCATAGTCTCTGCATGTGTAGCATAATGCAATATGCCATTTATAGAATATATTAACATTCTCATAGAAGGGCAACATTGAATTTAAATTATTTGATTAAAATGGAGTCTATGTGAGATGGTCTTTCTGGAATTCAGATAACAGATCCCATATCTGTATATAGTAAGCTAGATAGAGCAAGCTCTTTGCACACAGAGCATCTCCCCCTTTTCCAATAAAATCAGAGCACTATCTAGTCTGAATGTATATGTTTCACATGCACAGGCAGAAAGCAAATATATACCCAAGAGGGTATCTCCATAAAAGTTCAACCAGAAAGGGGGACAAACACTCCACAAGGTGAACTGATGCATAGGGGCAGATTTACAAAATTCACGTGAATAGATCGAAGTTTGATCGAATTCGATCGAATTCCGATCGTATGATTTTATCGGATATTCGAATATTTGGCCACTTCGATCATCAAATGCACAAAATTAGAGCATATCGAATAGATCGAATGATCGGATATTCGATAATTCGACCATTCGATGATCGAAGTACTTCAACTTTAAAATTTAATTTGACTGCCTACGTCGCCAGATTGAACCTACCGATTTGCCGAATTACCGAATAATAGTAAATTTGCCCCATAGACTAAATGAGATACACACAATATCAGCAGATGATGTTATAATACTTACATGATGTTGGGCATGCCTTTACACTGGATCTATAAGATGCCAAAAAAGAAATCAGCAACATTAGCAATATATGCACTGCCATTTTTTACCCTGAAACAAAAAAACACAAGTAAACTTAAAGTTAGTTTCAAAGCATATTTCAAGCAATGTTCTGCAGGTTGGTTAGCTGCCCCTTTTATAGGGATTTCTAAAGGAGGGGACAAATATGAGGTCATATTGGAATTCATATCTCCTATATATCCAGATATGTCACGTTGCATTTTTTAAATTAAAATTAACAATAGACAATAAATCATTTATCAGTGATGTTGCATAAAAGGAAGTGACATTTTTTAAAAGGCTAGCATAATTCAACTGTCTTGTACATTCCTTTAGATTGCGTAACTAATGTAAATGCTGTCCCATCCCATGCCCATCTTTGTTTCTTTACCTTGAATAGAATACAGCTGGCATTTTCCATATTATTTACTGTATGTGTCATAATTAGCCTAAATGCAATGTTCCATACACAATAAACACATATAAGTGGCGGTCATGCCCTCCAGAAGATTCTTGGAACCCACTAGCAAAGAGAATTAGAAGTAGAGAGGTTGATGCCCAGTCCTTCATGTTCTAGGGGAATGGGTTATCAGGTGTGGTGGAAATTCAGCAACCACCATTATTTAGATGTGTTACATTTTAAGTTCTGAGTCACTTGAGTCTCAGATAAGATTCAAAAATTAAGTTGGTAGTTTGTCCTAAAGTGGTTATTTACCTTCAAATTAACTATTAGTATAACGTAGAGAGTGAAATTCTGAGTCAACTTGCAATTTATTTTTATTTATTTCAGTTTTTTTTAGTTTTTTTAGCACTTCTCCAATTTGCAGTTTTAGCAGTCTGGTTATTAGGTTTAAAATTACCCTAGCAATCGTGCATAGATTTGAATACAAGAATGGAATATGAATAGGAGAAGGCCTGTATAGAAAGATGAACAGTAGCAATAACAATAAATGTGTTGTCTTACAGATCTTTTGTTTTTAGATGGGGTCAACAGCCCCCATTTGAAAGCTGGAAAGACTTAGGCCCAAATTCACTAAAGCGCAAAGCGTCTAATGCTAGCGCTAATTCACCAGTGTGACGTCATTTTGCAACTTCGCAAATTCACCGACTCTGCAAATTCGCACCCTTACGTCAGGCAAAGTTGCGCCCTGACGAAGGATCGTAAATATGCAAATTCACTAAGATCAACATTTTACTGAATGTTACCACTTACGTTAGACTTTACTTCGCCTGGTCAGACCTGGCGAAGTTCAATACAATAGATAGGAGTTTGAAAAAAAAAATGCTAAAATTTTCTTTCTGAGTAAAAGCACGAGTGCAAATAATGTTGTGTCTTTTTCTCAGGCATGGGATCCCTTATCCAGAAACCCGTTATCCAGAAAGATCCAAATTATGGAATGGTCTTCACCCATAGACTCCATTATAATAAAATAATAAGTATAAATACGTTTTAAAAATTATTTCCTTTTTCTCCGTAATAATAAAACAGTACCTTGTACTTGATCCCAAGTGATCAAGTACTTAATTTTCTAGTAGATTTAAAGGTCCTGAGCATTCTGAATAATAGGTCTCATACTTATGGTAGTGCTCCCAGAAGTAATACTTTTTCATTTGTAATAATTTGATATATTGCCCTCCCTGTGTAAAACAAATGTGAACAATATAACACTTTGCCAAACCATGGATTTTTAATGGGTTTGTTAATAAGCTTTGAATAAAGATTAAGTAAGTTATACAAAGTTTGTAATTCATGGGGTTCAACTGGGAGATTGAAGCAGATGATTCCCCAAAATAGAGTTAATAAAAAGAGAAAAAATTCAATACATAGATGATAACTGTAGATAATCAATATACTGTGGGTGTGATTAGATGCGATACAAGAGCTATCACATCATTGTTGCCCCCTTGTACCCTGGCCAGTGCTTGAGGTTGCAGGTCTTTACTCTTCAGAATGGAAAGAAATAACCTGTGTTTTTCCCATAAATAAAGTGCTTCCAAATGCACAAGTGCTGTATAATATATATTATTATAATATATCATATATTATCACATACGCATTAAACTAATTTTCTATCAGGCCATGTCCAGAAACTTCACAGCTACTGTATATAAATGCCAAACAGGATTTGTAGTACTTCCTGAAATCCACAAAGTGGCAGTATTCATTATCCTTGATACAAATCTCATTTGTATGCAGAGCAGCAAACCATGTTTGCTGCTATATGTTTACATTAAATACTCTAGAGCAGGGGTCCACAACCTTTTTTGCTCGTGAGCTACACTTAAATTTAAAAAAGAGTTGGAGAGCAACACAAGCATGAAAACGTCCATGTGGATGTCAAATAAGAGCTCTGATTGGCTTTTTGGTAGCTCGCGAGCAACATCCAAGGGGTTGGAGAGCAACATGTTGCTCGCGAGCTACTGGTTGGGGATCACTGCTCTAGAGCAGTGGTTGTCAAGCTTTTTGACTTATAGCTCCACTTTAATGTTCAACTTTTAGCTAAGATCCCATCGATTATCCAAACTTTAATCAGGGCCCCCCTTTAACTCTTGTACAGATATAGAAAAATATTGGTGCATCAGTTACAGTATTTAGTCATGTTTTCAAGAATATTTTAAAATATAAAAAATATCCCTGGTAAAGTACTGTCTTACTTGATGGTTGAAAGAGCACTGCTACTTCTCCCACATGCTGATCAGAAAGATTTGCATTATAGAAATGTAAGGCTATATTTTTCCTGAACTATGAATGTTACCATAAATTGCTCTGGATGAGATGTTCCTTTCCCTGGCATAAGACCTCAAATGTAGTAGAGGTAGTGTGTTGGTGAACTACAGTTTATATGGGAGCCAGTGGCTCTTAACCACAGAACTGATTTATGATACAAGGTCCACAAAGGAGTAAGAATAACACAGGAACACAGAACATTTGTAGATAGACATACTCACAGACAGTGTGTACATATCTCTGTAGGTTAAGCAAAGATAGCAGAGTAGTACACTATATATGAAGGCACTCCAAGCTATCAGTGGAACCCACTGGGCAATGATTCAGCCAGGAATCTCATCTTATCTACACTCCTTGGAGGAGCATTGACTGCTCGCTAAGTAGCATTAATCTTTTCGGCACTCCTTGTGTGACCTATTAAAGATAATAGTCTTGCACTTACTAGACCTGACCTGTCTAGTTTCCATAAGACCATTTCTGCCTTCTTGGGTAAGTGTTGCTTCAAAATGTACCCTTAGCATGTGTTCGGTTTATGTATTCTTACATAACGAAATAAAGAACTCTATGGGTCATACTTTGATTCACAAAGAAAGGTCTTACTTCCCTTACTAGGCTGTCTAACTTGTGGGAGGCCCACATAGCTGGCCAAATATAAGGTGACTATTCTATTTAAAGGGGAGGATAAAGTACCAGTACCCTACAATAATTAAGCACCAACAAGTGGGGAACATATGGTATTTGCTAGGTTCCTTCAACTTTGACATGTGACAGAAGGTATTCTATACTATATTATTCTATTCTAGGAAACTATACTGCACAGAAGGTGGATTGTGATTGTCCAGTAGTATTCATACAGACACAAGGGGTCCTGTGCACTCAATGCATTATCAATATACTAAGGGCATTGAGACATTTTGTACATTAAGCTACTGATAAGGTTGTCTCTATATGTAATATTCATATATTATATCCAATATAGAATTACATATCACTTTAAATTGCAATATCTCTCTCTCAGCACATGTTTATAATCATATGTCAGCATTAGTGATGGGCGAATTTATTCGCCAGGGGCGAATTAGCGGCAAATTCCCGCGATTCGCCGCTGGCGAATAAATTCGAAACGCCAGCGAAAATTCCACAAAAAAAAAAACGAGTCGCGCGTCGAAAATGACGAAATGCGCAGCGATTGAATTTTTTTGCCAATTCGCGAATTTCACTGGAAATTCGCAAATTTTTGGGCGAAACGGGTGAGATTCGCCCATCACTAGTCAGCATGACACAGGAAAGTACCTAAAAGACATCTAAACTACTAAAACTGAGATTGTATGGGTTAAAACAATGATCGGATACTTAGAAAAACGGTCCGCACACACTAATATTGCAGTCGGGGAGTGTACCCCTTTTATTCATGCCACCAAAATTCAACGTTTCGGGGGGAACACAGCCTCCCTTCTTCAGGATAAATTTACAAAGTGCACAGTGCTAACATTTTATACCCTACAACCCCTCCCATCCCACATGTGTATCACCTTATTGGTAAAGACATTACTTCAATTAACCCATTAGTACTTTTCGGTCCAATATACAATAGTGAACAGCAGTATTCATCAAATTAAATTCTACTCAGGGTATAAAATGTTAGCACTGTGCACTTTGTAAATTTATCCTGAAGAAGGGAGGCTGTGTTCCCCCCGAAACGTTGAATTTTGGTGGCATGAATAAAAGGGGTACACTCCCCGACTGCAATATTAGTGTGTGCGGACCGTTTTTCTAAGTATCCAGTTGTTGAGGGGCCCGGCCGGGTCAACGGAGGACCAGCACCACTCAGGCAGAGCAGTGGAAGGAGGTGTGCGGTGAAGATAATACAATTGTTAAAACAATGATCCCCAACCAGTAGCTTGTGAGCAACATATTGCTCTCCAACCCCTTGGATGTTGCTGCCAGTGGCCTCAAAGCAGGCGCTTATTTTGGGTGTATAAAAACCAGGTGCACTGCCAAACAGAGTCTCAATGTAAGTTAACAATCCACATAGCGGCTACCAAATGGCCAATCACAGCACTTATTTGGCAACTCAAGATTTTTCACGCTGGTGTTGCTCTCCAACTCCTTGAATGTTGCTCACGGGTTCAAAAGGTTGGGGATCCCTGGGTTAAAATGTACTGGTCAACACAACACTCCCTTTTTTTGCTATAATATCTTGGTATTGGGTCCACTTTTATTTAACTTGTTCATTAATGACTGAGCGTAGAGTACTGTAAGTAATGTATCAGTGTTTGCACATGACACAAAACTATCCAACCCAATTAATTCCATCCAGGATGTGGCATCATTGCATCCGTGCAGCTAAGTGACAAATGATATTCAATGTTGATACATATTGATAAATGTAAAGTCATGCACCTGGGATGTAAAAATATTTATAAGTCACTTATACCCTTAATGGGACTGTACTAGGCAAATCAATTATGGAAAAGGACCTTGGAGTCTTTGCAGATGATAAACTTGGCTGTAGCAAGCAATGCCAGTCAGCAGCATCAAGGGCAAATACGGTCTTGAGCTGTATTAAAAGGGGCATAGAGTTACGGGAGCAGGGGGTCATTCTTCCACTTTATAGAGCACCTGTAAGGCCACATCTAGAATATACCATACAGTTTTGGTCTCCATCACTCAAACAGGACATTATTGTATTATTGTATTAGAGAGGGAACAGAGAAGGGCAACCAAGCTGGTAAAAGGTACGGAAAATCTTAGCTGAGCTTAGAATAAGGTTATCCAGTTTAATGTTCAAAGGGCACAGCTTCTATACAAAATCAATATAAAAAAGATATATGAATGTAGGCACACACAACAGAAGAAGTGTAATATTAGCAACCCAAAACTGCACAATAATCTCCTAATATTAGTGACAAACATTTTCATTGGAGCATCCAACTGCATTAGTAATTAGGTTTATGGAACCTAATTTTATGAACTAAGGAATTACATTAGTATAGTGATGAGCAAGTGGAAAAATATTGTACCCACACCCAACCCTAACTGGCAGTAACCCAGCATACACCTGACCTGAATAAGGAAAATATTCCTCTATAGAGTCATGCTGTATAAAAAAGTACAAGTTTATTAAGACATAAAAATCAAAATGTTACCCCACATAGAGCCTAACACGTTTCATGCCTCTCAGCACTTAGTCATAGGCCATCAAAGAACATAAGCATATTCACATTGTTCAATTTAAATACATTTACAAACCCACCCTCCCACAAGTTAAAACCAATCAGATTAGAACCAGATCCTGGCTACCAGTTTAGCTCATTAGACAATCATTGGATCAGCCCGCTCTCCATTAAAACCACTCAGTTGAATGAACATTCTCAAAAATAATTCCTATTCCATATTCAGGGGTACAGTTATCATATTCTTAATCAGTATAAATTGTACTAACAATTTAGTTTATACATAACAAGTAACATCAAATATATAAATTAATCCCGATGGTAAGCCTGTCTGTAAGTAAAATATCCAATATGCTTCTCTCTTATACAATAAGGTTAGCAAATCCCCTCCTCTTATACCTATTTTACTTGTTCAATTGCCTGCACTGAAAAATACATTGTATCACTGTTGCTGCATTCCTTAAAGTGCCTTGTCACATTAGTTTTGTTAGTGTAGTTTATGTTATTAATTTGTCCTAAATGCTCCCTGATCCTTTCTTCTAGAAGGTGCTTAGTACATCCAACATATTGTTTGTTGCATTTTTTGCAATTAATTAGGTAGATTATCCCTGTGCTATTGCAATTGATAAACTGTTTAATTCTGACAATTTTATTAGATACTGTGGATGCACCTGACCTGGCCAGGCTGCAGCCAATTTATATATCCAAGCCCATCTCTTATGTGACATCATAGGGGTAGAAGTACAAAGCCATCTAAATTAACAAGCTTCATCTCATTTCCTGTGGGGCTTGGCATAGCACACAGAGATATTAGAGGTGGCAAATTTTGTTCCCCTGCCTCTGGAGGCAAATGGCCAACCTAACCTAAGGGTCTTGTGGGTTTCAGGCTTACCAGTACCTCACTAAATGAGATTCTCTTACATTCCCTGACCACTAAAACCCAAAACTACTTTTTCTGAGATATTCCTCTACTGCTTGGTAAAGCCAAATCTTACCCCCAAACTGCATATTGCATCTCATGCACCAGAGTAGGAGCTAGTATTTATGTATCTCATGAATATATGTCACTCATTTAACTGAACCTGAAATCTTTATTTGCACACATATGTCAATATATACATTTTTATTACATTTCACAGTGTAATTACCCTTTCTCTGTATTCTACTGTATATTGGGCCAGATTCACATTCATGAGAAAAAAAAAACAATTCAATTGCAGATTTCCCTAAAGTTTAACTTTTTTTTGGTGCAAATATTTAAAAAATACTTTTTAGTATTTTTTATTGCCTAATACCACCACATATTACAAAACAAGATTTTTGATATTTTTGCTGTATATTAAAATCATACAAAGGAAATGTGTTACATCTTTTTCTTTAATGACTTTTATTATTTGTAGAAATGTAGAAATACATCCTAAACTTGCTTCCACATACAGCAATATAAAAAAGAATAATAGATGCTGAGAGAGATGTTGCATGATACAACAATTCATGGAGGACACTCCCTTTATACAAATTTAGCAAAGGGTGCAAGAGTCAAGGTTCTTACCCAAATACTCCAAGCTACAAAAGTTACTTGGCACACCAGATCATCAGTACAGACACTTAAGGTATGCAAATAAATGGTTTCATAAACATATAATTCTAACAATGTATATTGCAAAGTCATTTAAACATACAATTTAGTACATACCAAAGGGGGAATCTCCTTGACAAAGGACTTGGTGTCCAAAACATTGGGGTATGCTCACACACCAACTTCCTCTCCTCTTACAAGCCTGATTGCAGTTTTTTTTGGGACACTGTGTTTGGTTTGTACTAAATTATATATTTTAATGACTTTTTAATTATATATTGTTGTAATTATATGCTTTATTAAGCCATTTATTTGCATACATTTACACGTCTGTATTAATGATGTGGTGTGTAAAGTAACTATCGTAACTTATAGATTTTACATGATACCTGGATTTCATGGATAGTTCTTTTTTAAGCATCCAACAACTCTTATCATCAGAAGAACAATAAAATGTGCACATGGGGGAATTACAGGCACTGGTACAAATTAATATAGCAGAAATATTCAAGTTGCAGGGCATATCACCCTAAAGGTTGAATAACAAAATATTGCAACATAAAAACTACAGAGAAAACATTCCAGAGGCAAATTGATGAATACTTAGTGAACCATAAATCTAAGGGTCACATTTACTAAGGGTCGAAGTAAATTTTTGAATAAAATTAGAGTTTTAAAATTTGAATTTCAAAGTAATTTTTGTTCTAGTTCAACCATCAAATAGCCCAAAATTTGATTTGAATAGAAAAAAGAGTATTGTCTCTTTAAAAAACTTAAAATTCGCCACTTCGCCACCTTAAAGCTGCTGAATTGCCATTGTAGCCTATGGGGGACCTCCTGGAAGTTTTTTCATCTCGAAATTCGACCATTAGTAAATCTGCCCCTAAATGTCCACAAATACGTAAATAAATAATCTAAAAATCACATAAAAAAATATTAAGAAACATGATTCTACTTGTATATATATAAAAAGTCAATGTATGATATGCCACCACCAATTTAAAGAAATCCTGAATGATAAAAGTATGAGGGAAAAATGAATTCCTCAATATGGATTAAACTTTCACTCTTCAGGAGATCCGTCAATTGTTGCTACATAGTGCAAAAATTTTGTACAAAAAAAAGGCTTCAATAAGCCATTTTCTTGCACTTTGCAAATCTGTTATGAATTGTACAAGTTCTTCCAGGTTTCTCTGCTCTCTTTCAGAGAGGCAGGGTGCACTGTACCATGGACATGTGGACCAGCAGGCATTGGCAGAGTAGGGAGTAAAGGGCAAATCATCTCATGGCTACTTCCTCCTTTACTTCCTCCTCCTCTGCTATGGATGAGACACTCCTAAATCATCCCCACAGTTACGCTTCAGGACAGCACAAACGCTGTCAGGCTGTGCTGCAATCATCCAAAGGTGTGTGTGAACCAGCGCAGCGGTGCTAAACTGAAGACATCTGGAAGCTAAATCTTTTGGTAAAATCCGGCTTTATTTGGCAAACATAGCTTGGGTGGCAATTTAAAGTGCATGCAGTCTGTGCTGCAACTCCACTGTCTCAGGGCTCCTGGCCACCTTCCAGACTCAGGTTCAGCTGAAGTTTTCTGCCCACCAGCTCCAAGCAAGTAATGTCCTTTGCGACAATTGGGCAACCTGCTGGCACACCCTCCCCCAAACTGACTGATCCATGTGCCTTGCTTCACACATGTCCTCAAACTTGTGCTGCAGCATTACTTGCTACACTGGAATTGAACAGAGTGCCTTGTTGAGCAGTGCTGGGGGATCAGCAAATACCTGCTGGAGCACAGTGCCAGGGATACTCAGGGGGCAAATTTGGGGTGTTTTAGGCAGAACAGTATCAGCAGATATGTCATCAATGCTGAGTACTTGCCCCCTTTGAGCAGGCCGCACATTTTAGTATGACAATATTTCAAACCCCTTAATTTTCTCCTCAAGAACCCGTTAGATGGCCTGCTAGAGGAGGGTGATTTGCCTGAGGAGGATGAGGAGTGCAGGCCCCTGTAGGCAGACAGAAGGAGCTGTGTTGCAGAATGAGGAGGAAATGCTGCCCATTGAGAAAGATGAAGCAAAAAAGGATTGGGTGCCTGCAGAGCAGGGAGAGCAGTGCACACATCACCCAACAACCCCAAATTTTGTCTGTGCATGGGAGTGCAAAAAAAAGGAGGAGGTAGATGACCTGCTGCATCTGGAGAGCAGTCAAGAAGTTGGTTGGAGGTACCTCTTCTACATGGCTGCCCAGTTGCAGACTTGCTCCAGAACAATCGTTGTATCTGGGTGGCCACTGTGCTTGATCCCCCATACAAAGAAAAGCTGGGGGAAATTCTTGTACCCAGTCAAAGGGAGAGTAGGGTGAGTCCCCTAAAGAGGGCTCTGTGCTCCAAACTGATAGAGGCCTCCTCCCAGTCTGACACTTCTCAGGCCTCCACTACTCCACACATTCAGCAGAGACAGGGGCCTAGCAGCAGCATGGGTAAATGTGGTGATCCCATGGATGTGTGGAGAAGTTTGGGACCTTAACAGCAGGCCAGGGCAGCAGCCACACAAACAACAGTGGCTGGAGAATATGGTGGCTGACTACATGGTGGTTGACTCCACGTCTGGCTGTCAAGGCTTGGCCGGGGGCTAGAACTGGCACAATATTCTCTGGTGGTGCTGGCTTGCCCCCTGTCAGTGTCCTGTCAGAGAGTCTATTGAGTGCTGCGGGTTGGGTGGTTACAGAGAAGTTGAAATCAGCTTACATTCATCAAGATAAACAACGCATGGATAGTTGAGAATATCCAAGTGCCCATTGCAGACATCCTCTTCACTCCTCCCACTACTGTTACTGCTGCTGCTGCTGCTACTACTGTTTACCGTCTGCAAATATATTCTGGTTGAGGCCTGTCAAGGCTACTAATAATGTTGCTGCTACTACTGCAAATGTTTTTGTACTGTACAAATGCAAAGTGCTGTATTACTCAAACTGAAATACTTTTATTGCCAGCTGAATGGCTCCAAGTGAATCCCACTGCAGATTGTGTAGCACTTGATGAGGCAGCAGCACCACCAGAAGCAGCAGAATCACCATCAGAACCACCACCACTGTGATGGGCAACTTTGACCCATTGCGCTTCACCAAAAATTTGTAAAATGACGAAAATTTGCCGAAATGCCGAAGTTTATTTAACATTTTTTTGAAGTTAGAGAAATTGTATGACAAATTTTGTCACAAAACAAATTTTTTTCACACATGAAAGTCAGCAGGCTTCATTTTCGCAGAGAAAATTGCTGAAAATGTTTTTCTGTTGTTCCGAGGCTGCTGATATATTTTTATATTTTTCAGGCTATTCAAAGGAAATTACAGATTGTTATGGAAATGTGAGACTCAAGACAATAGTGAAAGTAAAGTATGGGATCTGTTTTCTAGATAAGTGGTCTTAAATCTAAGCGAAATTAATTTAAATATTAAGGGGCACATTTACTAAGGTCGATTTCTACGATCGATTGAACAATTTTACTTCGATCAAAAATGGCCAAATTTAAAAAAAAAAAACCTACGTTTTTTTAATTCGATGGTTGAATTTTTTTTTTTAAATGTAAATTATTTGGGAGATGACTGGGCTTTTTGGATAATGGATTTCTGTATAATGCATCCCATACATGTACAGTACAGTATACCATAACTATTCTATATCCTCTAAATACAAATTATATACATATCTAAAGTACTACAAAGGGTAAATCACACTAATCAAAAAAGCAACCTGTAGTACACTGAGAGAAGGATGTGTACGGTATGTTGGCTGAATGTTGCAATATGTAGAACAATAGGAGAATTCAATTTTTTTCATGTGCCCTGGTAATGTTTACCAACTGAAATTAGAAAATCACATTGCCCTGGAGGTTGAATATCTAGATATTGCAACATTAAAAAAAAGGACGAACACCCAGACATCAACACACATTGAACTCCTCACAGGCAGCAGAATAGTAGAGGTAAAAGGTAGCATATATCCTTCTAACACAGAGAATGTGTCCAACTCCATGAAATGACACCTACTGTATTAATGAAAGAGGGCATTGAGCAACCAGAAAGGGCAAGCAAAACTGCTCTGGGCCACAGAACTGATAAATAAGAAATTACACATATACATTTTTCATTGGTTATAATTTTGAAAAATTTAATTCAAGTGTTAAATTGCTAAAGTTCATTCAAGTGTTAGGGGCCTTGTTTATTTGATTTTTTTCTGGCTAAGTTTTTAAAGGAGAAAACTTTATTTATTATGTTCCAAAGATGTAAAAATCCTAATGCAAAAATAATCCAGATAAAACCTGTCAAGGTCATGTAGTCAATGGCAGATGATCCTGAAAATGTTTCTTGACGTCCATATCTGCACTGATTTTCATATGATAATCCAAAAAAGGTTCGGATTTTTGGGCGACAACTCAAAAAAAAGTGTATATGATTCCGGCATCAAACTAAAAAAATGTGTAATATTTGAATTGTCTCTTGATTATGTCGAGACTTTTCCTGTACCAACTTCCAGCTGATTTTTTGATAAATTAGTTAATTTGTGGATGAGAAAAAATAGAAAAACTGGAGTTTTATTAAACCCCCCTTAATATTTGCTGTCCTGTTTTAGACAGATATATGATATTTATGAGGTAATGTAATAAAATTTTGACAGGAAATAAAAACAAATTCAAAACAGTTAAAGCATAGTGCATTTCTATGACCTGCTTGAACGTGGCATGTTTTTTGGTGCAAATATGAGAAATATAGGATTAGATGTACCGCAAACTGGCAAATGATTGTTTTAATATTTAGTAATATGAATATTAATAATACATTCAAACCAATTCTGAGGATGACTATGATACCTAGATGCTGCAAAATGGAGCAGAACAGAGTTATTTAATTTTTTTCACCCTTACTTATCAATATGAAATGAAAAACAGAAGTTGAATGGGTCATCACATTTACTGATATAAATCAGTATAGCAGAGATATTCAGGCTCAGGGTAAAAAAAAATTAACTTAGCTGGTATGCTGCGCCATCTGTGCATGCACATCAATCGTCTGTGCATGCACTAGGCATCGGGCGACTTGCACAATGTCTGCACATGCGCTCCAGTGTGGGGAGCAACAAGGGAGTGTGTGGGGTGGATGCCGCAGCAAGGGGACGCAGTTCAACGATGTTCAATGTGCAGGGTATATCAGCCTGGAAGAGGACATAACATAAAAATTGCAGAGAAAACATTCCAAAGGCAACTCAGTAATGACATCTATAGACTGAGTAAATATATGGAATTCCGATAAGGTAGGCCTGTCCAACTGGCCCTCATGCAGCCCTCGACCCCCCCCCCTTCTGTGGCCCTCCATGAGAGTCTGCCTGCTGTGTCTGCTTACCATGTGTAAGACTGGCCTAAAATCTGGAACAATGCTGCACATATGATTTCTTGTATGTGACAGAAAGAACATACTGTATATACAAAATTTGGACCTTTTGGTATTATACACCAGACAAGTTACATAAACTTTTCTCACATTAAGCTTCTCTGTGTTGGAGGAATTATGGTTCCCAAGGCTCCCTTCTACATATATTTTGGGACTGCCTATTCATACAACCCTTATGGCAGGAGGGAATAGATTTAATAGGCCACTTGATCAAAAATACTCAAAAGCAGACAAGCTTTAATCAACCAAGTGCTAACAGCTACCCGACTAGCTATTGTTTCTAAGTGGAAAAGCCTAACAATACCTACTATAACTGAAGTCATAAATAGGGTGAAAAGCAATAGAATTTGAAACAGGACAGAACTCTTTCTTGAGTTAAGGAATGTGTATGTTACTGAGTGTGACCTGCAGTAGATCAGACAAAAAAAGTTTGTTGAATGTTTCAGGAAACAGGGATAGACATAAAAACACAGAACTCTGCAAATAATATGGAATTGTCAGAAATATGATGTCCAGGTACAGGTACAGGTTCAGGGAAGGCAAGCAATGGAAAAAGTCCATGAAAAAGGTATTAGATCATGTCAGGCAACAGACAAGCAGAAATCCAAATAGCATGCTATGGGCCAAGTCAGAATAACTGGAAAAGGCCAGAGAAGGAACCAACCTACATGGCAGGAACTCAGGACAGGATATTGGTCAGTATACAGTACTCACAAAGGATACTCAGACAGCTTGGACAAAGCAGGTTTGGATAAATGATGCAACCCAGGTTGTTGGTGGAAGACAGCTTAAATAGTTCATTAAAGGAGAACCAAATCCTAAAAAATAAATTCTGATGCTTATTGTGCTGGCATCTACCAATAATGTTTACTCATCAGTATCTTTCTTTTAATGTGATATATATATATATATATTTAATGTCTTGTGCGTCATTCCCTACGTTCAGTAACTGACAGCAGCACAGAGCATGTGAATCAGTGGATCTTCAGAAAAGAAGATGGGAGCTACTGGGGCATCTTTATAGGCAGTATAAATGTTGCTAAATGGGCTATGGTTGCTTTGGGCTGATACATATGCCAAAAACATAATTTAAAAACACTTCTTTAATTAAACATTAGTTCTCCTTTAATTGGTCTGCCAGCATATGTTCCAAAAATGTGGAGGAGATCTTTCAGGTTTGAGACTAATTGAGGATTAGATGTATAACAAAATATAGTAATGTATTTAACTGATCAGCTACAAAATATGATATCCAATTGGATATATAGGTTGGACAATAGATATCCAAATGGCCTAAATGAATTAGTGGCTTTTACAACATACAGTTATAAAATATAATTGTATTGCTTTTGTTTCCATTTCACCATTTGTTATAACCAGTAGTAATAAATTCCAATTTTTAAAGTTCCTACTATTGAAATGTTTGGCCACTTCAGAACAATGCATTGTCTGTAACCAAGCTGTGTAAGAGAAATGTAAGTTCAGGTATGGGATAAGTTAACCCGGAAAACCCATTATGCACAGAGCTCCACATTAAATGGAAGGACATCTACCATAGACCCCATTTTAATTAAATAATTCACATTTAAAAAATTATTGAGATCCATAGTACGGAAAGATTCCTAATCCAAAAAAACCCAGGTCCCAAACATACTGGATAACAGGTCTCATACCTATATAAGAAAATATACATTGTATTACAAAGAAGGTTTAGTCACTTTGTATTATACAGACATGCACTGATATATTGTATATGCGTGTATACTATACAGTATGTGTGTGTGTGTGTAGGTACCGTATATTACACAATGGCTTTATCTGTTTTGACCAGGTGACTTGACCTTATCTCAACCTAATTTTTCCTCCACATTTGAAAAACACAATTAACTGTGACAAGTATGTTTTCATTGAATCATTTCTGAAAAGTTATGAAATACATGAATCATCTCTCAGTATATTATAACACAATGTGAACCATTATGATGCCAGTAGCTAGCATAGAATATAACAATGTAAGTATTTCCACCCACCATTTCATTATTAAAAGAAATGCCACAGGACACTGGTGCCCAAGAAAAGTATTTCAAAATGTATTTTCATGTTTATGTGTTTGTCTCCCCCCCCCCAGGCTGGGTTTATCTTGTACATAATTCTATAAATTAGCATTCCTTTACAATCAAATCAGCACATCTCGCTCATAAAACAAATCTATTACCTATTATTCTGTTATGCCCTAGAAATGTAACTGGGATCAGCCAGACACAATAAGGCATTGTCAGAATACCTTCCTTTTGGGCAAAGTCATCAATACACAAAATTAAATATCCACATGTATTACATTTCATCATGTTATTAAAAAAAACTACTACTTCCATGTTAATGGTATGCAAAGTACTAGGGCTTATTTTATATAAAACAAGGGGCAGGGTGGGGATTCAACATGGATACCAGAGTAGTGGGTTTTGGCATTTATAAAAATGAATTATAATTCTTTGATATGGAGGAATATACAGATAAACTGTAATGAGAAACAAATGGAGAATAACATAATCAAAGTGGTGACAAAAAATTTTTCTCCAATGCTAGCTTATTTAAGAAAAAAACAGAAAATTCCTATACAAGAAAAAAGTTGCATACCAGCAAGAATCAAATTTTTTCTTAAATTTTAAATTTAAATTAGACTCTTCTTCAATATCTGTTTGACATTGGCAAATCTTTTTTTTTTTTTTTGCAGAATTAGTTATCCTTTTAGAATTTTTACTTTTAATGCATCTAGGATTTGATTTATTAAAAACTGTGGTAACATTTTCCTTTGAATGGCAGCAATATTGTACCTCTAACAGCAAAATTATAAAGATTGTGTTATTTTCTTAAATTTTGTTCAATGTCTTTTAAAAATTAAGAAAAACACAAATGAAAAAATTCACCTAAAATATCTGAGATGCCATAGAAGTCAACGGGCACGGCATTCAAGCAAGCTTGAAACTGAATGGAAAATGTGATCCAAGATCATTTCCCATAACTTTACAAATCTACGGTTTTTCCATTTTTCTTAAATGGGCAAAATCAAGGAAAAAAAAGTCTCGAATAACACTTTTTGATAAATGTGCCAGAAAGCATAGGAACAAAATGCTTTTTTTCATCTTCACACTAAGGGGGTTATTTAGCAAATGTAGAATTTTAGAACTTTGTGAGGTTTTTTTAGATCTTGAATGAACTCGAATGGTAAAAAACTCGAATGCAAAAAAAAATCAGTGAATTCGAGTTGTAAAAAAACGCAAATCACTCGAATTTATCAAGTTTTTCAAAAAAATTTAGAAATTTAGAAACTCAAACATAATGAAGGCTATTAACCTCTTCAAAATGTCAACGGAACATCCAACATTGACTGCTACATGA
>CM044447.1:112250570-112271692 GCA_024363595.1 Xenopus borealis | reverse complement strand
CATTTATTGATACCTGTTGATACCTTTGAGGATATTTGACTGCTTAAAGCAGTTGAACTCCATTATGGTTTGTAGAGGTAAATAATGATGAGCACTTTTAGCATATTAGATGACTTAAAAACTCTAAACAAGGTCATAAGCAGAAATATGACAGTAAAAACTGTGTATTTACATGGCAGAAAATGAATAAACAGTGAATTGGTCAAATAGTGTTTTATTTTAACCAAATTGAACAGTGTCATTCTAACATATCTAGAGTATCTGCATCTGAAGTATATGTGTGTGTGTATATATGTGTTATCTAAAGTTCTTCTTTGTGCCTGTTATTTTATAATTTTGCTAAAAATATTTATTAAAGGGGTTGCAAGATAACTTTTAGTATGATGTAGAGAGCGACATTCTGACCTAATTTGCAATTTGTTTTCATTTTTGAGTTATTTCACTTTTTATTCAGCAGCTCTTCAATCTGCATTTTAAGCAGTCTTGTAACTAGGGCCCAAATTACCCTAGCAACCATGCATTGATTTGAATAAGAGACTGAAATGTGAATAGGGGAGAATCTGAATAGAAGGATCAGCAATAAAAAGTAGCAATAACAATACATTTGTAGCCTTACAGAGCATTTGTTTTTTTAGAAGGGGGAGGCGACGCCCATTTGAAAGTTGCAAAGAATCAGACGAAAAGACAAATAACTATAAAACTATAACAAATAAATAATAAAAACCAATTGAAAAGTTGCTTAGAATTGGCCATTCTATAACATAATAAAAGTTACCGTAAAGGTGAACCACCCTTTTAATGTTTGGAACAATGCCCAGACTGAGATTAAATTGTAGTGTTTAACATAAATAAACCTTGATCTCATTCAGGTTGATATTTTTCCATTATAGGTGTATCTTTATTTCTCTCTTGTTGGAAACTGTCTACCACAGTATTATTAGCTATAGAGGTTTTAATATTGTTGCCCTGATGTTAAGTTAACTTTGGACTGGGCTGGTGAGACACCAGGATAAAGCCCAATGGGTCTTGCCAGCCCAGACCCATTAGACACGTGTCTAGACACGTGTGCTCCCGAACCTTACCCATCCTGATTGAGAAGAGCAGAGAAAAAAAGGGGGAGGAAGGGGGCAGAGGGCCCATGAGGGCGGTTGAAGGTTGCCAGATTGGATGTGTGCAGGCCCAAATGCCACAACCTTCGTGGGTCCAGACCTACCCACAAGCTGACACTGCCTTGGTGCAGGACTGTATAAGGGGCAGACTTATTGGAATTGATCATTTACAGGTAGAACAGGCAGAATCTGGTTAGTATTTTAGACCTTTTTATTTCACAAATAACATTCATAGAGGAAAAAAGGCAGTTTTTGGGAACATCAGGACAAAATTTGGATGTACAATCAGGGAAAACATGACTTAAAATCAGGGAAATGCACCAATTGAAATGCATTATAAATTGGTGGGACCACAAATAAAAAATGTAAAATGCGGGAAAACTTAAAATCAGGGTTTCACTGTATCTGGCCTCATTTTGCCTTATACACCTTCCCAGTTTCTATGTTCATCACAGGATAATTATTGACCACACAATTAACCAGAAATCTGACATTAACCATCTTGCATTAAGAAAGTTCCCTCACTATATCTATTTTCAAAGCTCCTTAATAATTCATGTTCCCCTCCCCATTTTATTATTGTCTCCTCTAGCTTATAGGTTGTAAACTGTTTTGTTGCATTCCAAATTGATAAGTTTGTAGGCTATGAAAGTATCCAGTTTGCCATAATTCGCCAGATTGAACCTATCGAATTGTAATAGAAGCCTATGGGAAGCTCTCCATTGGCTTCTGGGGCTAAGTCCTGCTCGAATAGTATTCCTATGATCGGTATCCGATCGTACAAATTCATCGAGAAATCATATTGCGAGCAAAATGATAGCCTAAAACAATTTGATAAGCATTCGATGGTTATCGAATTGCGAATTTAGTCGAGCTAATTATGGGGAATAATAGTAAATTTGCCCCATAGATTTGAACTGCTTCTTAGTACAATGGAAGTGCAACTGATCTGGTCAAATTAGCTATAAGCATACAAAAGAGAGGGATTTGATCTATGCACATTCCCTGGTCCTGTTTCACCAGTAATTTAGTATCTGTGCAGAGTTATTCTGCAATAAGAATGACCAAACTTCTATGTGGTTGCGACACCCCCACATACATCTCTTTAAAGAATAAGTAATCCTTTAAAATAAAATAAAAAAAACTTTAAAATAAGTCATGTAAGATAAGAATTGTAAGATTGATGAGAGTTCTATTCTAAACACTTTTTGCAATGTACTTTGTTTCAATTAATGTATTTATTTTTAAAAATAAAAAGAAAGAAAGAGGGCTGGCCTGATGTTCTTCTGGTTAGAAAAAAATTAGAAACCTTTCTCAAATGTTTCCTAATTAGAAGAACATCTGGTCAGCCCTCATTCTTTCTCCTGACAACTTCCTTGACTATGTAGTGGTCAGAATAGTCATAAAATGAACAGCAGGTGACGATGTCCCTGTGATAAGGATCAGTGCCCAGATCAGGAGTCATCCCAAGAAATGCTATCATTCAGGGTTGTGCCAACCTATGAAAAATGATGGGGTAAACAGTTAGGGACCACCATATGGGCTTGATGGGGTATGGTGGCTTGACAATTTTATGTCTGTTGTTGAAAGTATGCTTAATTGTACACATACTGAATTAATAGTGAAACGGGTAACATGGGGAAGTGTTTTGAGCAAACCCTATTCCTTTGTATGCTTGTCACTAATTTGGCCACATCAGTTGCACTTGAATCATATCTATTTATTTATTTATTGTATCCTTTGTGTGCATTTTTTTTTGTATTTTATCATTATATTTTTCAGTGGTGGTTTTTCTTGAAGGTGAGTCTTTGTTGAAGTAGTTCATTGGTTCAAGGATGACCATACCTCCACTCTGTGAATGTTTTTTTCTGGCTCATGTGTTGTACTTATCTAATCGTTCTAGGTTGGTATATGCTTACCTGACTTCTTACTAGGAGCAATTCTTCTCAGGATCTTAATGGGAGATCGAATGGGAGTCTGGTTCTGGCATTTCTCTACCCGTCAAATTATACATATCATGATTTTTATGATTTACTTAAAATTTTTTGCTGTTTCAAGTGAAATGTATTTTCCCATCTGATCTTTTTTAACATAATTGAGTTAATTTCTTTTTTCCACTACTGAATTTGCTAGCTACCAGATACTACTAGAATGTTTTAGAAGGAGGGAATAAAAAAATTCACAAGATTGCTCTACTAATATTTTAATTCTTTACTATTGTTACACAACCTTAAAAAAATTAAATCACTTATATGAATTTTCCCTAAACCCACCAATATTCTTAACTAGTGTTAAAATGACATCCTTCATTATATGCATTGTTTTTAAAGCTTTATCACATGAGAGATCACATTCAAAGTAAGTGAGCCATTAACAAACAAACAGCAAAAGTAAACAGAGAATTAATTTTATGGAGGTCCATGATGGAACTGCAGCTGGGAAAAAAGAATGAAAAGATAGATTAACAGAAGTATAATTCTATATATATATATATATATATATATATATATAAATATATATATATAAATATATATATATATATATTTGTGTATATATATATATATATATATATATATATATATATATACAGGTATATGTATTTATAATAAAACGTGTGTCAACTGCTAAAAAAAAATTCAACAAATATGTTTCTATATGTTTTGAATGTAACCATATAATGTAAGATAGCATGAATAGTAACTAATAACAGTTTGAATAAGTATAAAATTACAGTGACAGTGTCCACAGGCTAAAAGAGAAGAAGTAGGTTCTGATCTCTGTGGATCTGCTGATAATCATGTAGTAAAGTAAGTTAAATAATATAATTGTTCATGAATTAAATATCATATGGATATTGCTGAAAAAATAAATATCTAAATTTATGGGCAGATTTACTATTGGTCGAATTTCGAATGATAAAAAAATTCAAAATTCGACCAGGGAACAGTAGGGAGGTAAAATCCCACAAATTCGACTATCGAATTCGAAGGATTTTACCGCAATTCGAATGATCGAACGATCGAATATAGAAAATTCGATCGTTCGTTCCAATATCCGAATCAAATTCGAATACTATATTCAGTAGGTGTAATCTGGCGAAGTAGGTGGTCGAATTAAAATTTAAAGGGGAAGAATTCGACCATCGAATAGTCGAATTCGAATAATTCGAATATTCTAATTTAATTTTATTCGAATATTCGAATTATTCGAATTCGACTATTCGATGGTCAAATTTGGTTGAATTTGCCTTATTTGCGTATTCGAAATTTGAATTCAAATCTTTTTGAAAATTCGATCGAATATTCGAATCACTCATGTGAATTTAGTAAATCTGCCCCTTAGGCTTTCTTTATTTTTTCTTGAGTTTCAGATGT
This sequence comes from Xenopus borealis, assembly GCA_024363595.1. Lineage (NCBI taxonomy): Eukaryota > Metazoa > Chordata > Amphibia > Anura > Pipidae > Xenopus > Xenopus borealis. The sequence continues at coordinate 112,267,209 of CM044447.1, read as the reverse complement.
CACCTCTCTGAAGAGTTATAATTGTCACTTTCATTGGATTAGTGGAGGAGTTCATATGTCAAGGACTTCTCACTCTAGTCAGTTGAACCGAAGAAGCTGCTCAGATGAAATGTCTTCAATGATTACACAGCAAGGAGCAAATTTACTAATATTCCCCAAAATTCTGTCGATCCTACTCGAAATTCGATAAGCATTCTACCATCAAATGCTTATCGAATTGTTTTAGGATATGATTTTGCTCGATATTCAATTTCTTGATGAATTCGTATGATCGGATACCAATCCTTCGATTTCATGAAAAAATCATAAAATTTCTCTGAAAAATTTGTAGGATTCGAACTATGGAACGCTTTGATTGTACGAATGGTATTCGAGCAGGACTTAGTCTCAGAAGCCTATGGGGGGTTTCCCATAGGCTTCTATTGCAATTTGGTAGGTTCAACCTGGCGAAGTAGGCATTCGAACAATTTAAAAATTTTGATTCCTTCGATCATTGTATGATCGAATTATCGAATATCCTAATATACGAAAAATTTGTATTATCGGTCTTCGATCAAATTTCTTTTGAACGAGTTTTCTATCTAAGTCGCTTATAGTAGTTTTATGGACTGTCTCAATACCAAAAAAAGTGAATAACCGCAATTGGGGTGCTATTTGGAGGGGTCGGAACACGGGGGTCCAGCAACTGATTATAACTAACAAAGGTCATTATTAGTGATGGGCGAATTTATTCACCAGGGGCGAATTCGCAGCGAATTCCCGCGATTCACCGCTGGCGAATAAATTTGCGAAACGCCAGCAAAAATTCGCCGCCGAAAAATTCGACAAAAAAAAACGAGTCGCACGTCGTTTTTGACGCGACGCGCCGAAAACGACGCGACACGACTCGTTTCGCGAATTTTTCGCCAATTCGCGAATTTCTCTGGAAATTCGCTAATTTTTTGGCGAAGCGAAACGCGGGAGATTCGCCCATCACTAGTCATTATAGATGGCCTGACCATTTAACACTTCTAATTATAATTTAACTTCTAATTGTGACTTTCAGTCCACTGTATGCTAATGGTTTTAACTATGTGTTTTTAGGGACACGTGTCCCACACTATCTCCAAACTCAAGGAGAAGTGAGTCTGTACATTGGTGTGCTGTGTGGGCTTGGCCCCGTGTTTGTTTGGTTGCAGTGAAGGCTTTTTTAATGTTATTTATTAAAAGTTAAATTTTAACCACTAATGAATTACTATCCAGCTATAAGGAGTAAAGCTGGCCATAGACGTAAAGATTTTTGAAAGATCCAATTGTTATCGTGAGACCACGATTGTCTCAAAACGATCATTTAAATGCCTGATGTGTCCATCAACTAAAAAGAACATTTCAGGCGATATTGCCAGCAAAACTGAAGGATCGCAGCCTGCTTTGCCCTGCAAACATAGGTAGATTGCATGGGGACCGATAAAGATTTTCTAACCTGGCCGATTAATCATCAGACCAATGTCGGACGAAAAATCATAAGATGAACGATCGTTTGTATCCCACTAACCACACGATAATTTGACAGATTGGTCGGACTTCCCTAAGATTGCTCGTTCGGCATGGAAAGATCGTTGCATCTATGGGGAGCTTTAATTGGATTTGGGAGTTTATACCTGAACTGGTTTGCCAGTGGGGGTGGGGATAGTGATTAATCTATTGTGGAACTATAACTCCCCTCTTCACAAGTTTCTTGTTTTGTGTAGCAGGGGATCTGCAAAACGTTGAGTGTGTTCCCAGGGGACCAGCAATTTTGCGTGCAAGCTGTGACCTGTCATTTTACTCACATCACAGTTCCCCCTTGGTTTGCGGGGCTTAGAAATATGCTTGCATAGGGCCCCCTGAAGTTACACCCATCTGAGAACAGTTATTGAACACTTACTGCATGCATAGAGATTGCATAGAGATTGAGGGGGCTGGAATATGAGCAAGATAGCTTGGGTAATGTGGAATGTGGTTTACATTAGTTGCAAGGTGTGCTATGCCTACTTTAAAGGAGAATGTGCTACTGTGAAAAACATAAAGGGGGAAGAAATAAATAAGTTTCATAAAATGTAACATTACTGATTAACTCCCGTTTGCTTGGAGTTTAGAAGATGGTATTCATTTTAGAAAGACAATGTGGTGACACTTCCCCATTTATAGAATTGCTTTATATTTGGTACAGCTGTGAAATAAATCTTACCTCCATTTGAAGAATGGGCTTCAGGTATTTTTGCGGGTTCCATCGCTGCCCCTAATAAAAGCAATGTATATATACAATATATAAGCAGATGTACAAGTTTATCCCAAATTGAGGCCCTGAATGTACAGTATGATGCTCTTATAGAGGTATAGTATCTAGTTAAATAATGCTTGGAATGTGGCATTTTTGTAAAGTCCAGCACCAAGCCGTAAGGCTACTAAAACAATGAAAATATATATTAAAAAAATACAAATTTTTTAAGGAACAGTAACATTTTTTAAAAAAAATGTGTTTTTTAACGAAAATAAATGAAAACAGACATAAATTTTTAATAAGAAATTACTTACAGATTCTCTGCATGCGCTCCTCTTCTGAGATGGTGAAATGGCTACAATCCATCTTGCTCTCGCTCTATTTCTCCTCCCTGCCTATCTCCTATAGAAGACAGGGAGGAGAAAAAAAGCGCCGCAAGATGGATTGTCGCCATATCGCCATCTCAGAAGTGGAGCGCATGCAGAGAATCCGTCATTTCTTATTAAATGCTTATCAATTTTAAGATTTATGTCTGTTTCGTTTATTTTTGTTAAAAAAACAAATGAATATAAAATATAAATAATTAAAAATCAAATGTGTTACTGTTCCTTTAATAAGATATCTCCTTACTGTCTTCTAACCTGCTACAGTAAATTACTAAACTTACCTCCTTAAGTTCAAGAGTGCTCTATACTTTGCCCTCCTCCACTTTTTTTGAATGGAATGACCATCTGTTAAAATTTGTTTTCTCCAGAACATACATTTTTCTCAGACAGTTCTCCTGAGCCTTCACATCATTGAACACTGAAGTGTACTTTATGTGTTAAGCTGAAAGCCTGCATGAACAGCAACAATCTCTAAAGAGATGTGGCAAGTGTCTGGAGCTAACGCTGAATTGGGCATAACACTAAGGGGCAGATTTACTAAGGTTAATTGAAAGCAATTTGAATGATAATTCAGTAGGCTTTATCTGCCAAAAGGGCCAGTACTTCGACAATAAAATTAGAATTTTTGAATTTGGCCAATTCAAATCGAACTTTGGGCTATTCGATAGTCAAATAAGCCCAAAATAAATTTGAATTTTGAATTTTTTTAATTCAAATTTGATTCGAATTTTCACTTCAAAGTGAAAATTCAAATACAATTTTAATTTCAAAAATTCGAATTTCAAAGTGATTTTGGGCTACTTCTCCACTATGGAAAAGCCCAGAATTCAATTTGAATTGTCAAAATTTCAAAGTACTGGCCCTTTATAAAACCTTCAACTTTGACTATTTGCCAGCTTAAAGCTGCTGAATTGCCATTTTAGCCTGTGGGGGACCTTCTGGAAGCTCTGCAAAATCCTGGAAAAGTCCTGGAAAAACCAATTTTTTTTAAATTGTTCGAATTGTTTGATTCGAACAATGCGATCTCGCAATTTCGATGCTCGAATTTCAAATTTTTTTCAATCGAAATTCGACCAATAGTAAATATGCCCCTAAATGAGTCATTGACCTTTCCAAAGAGCAGGTGGAAGAGAGAACGTATTAGTGCTAATTTTCCAAGCATTTGCACCCCAAGAAATTCTGCATTGTGCAAGGTGCAGGTAGTAGCATAATGTGATGCTGGTCCTGTAATTATTAGTGATGAGAGAATCTCCCGAGATTCGCTTCGCCGAAAAATTTGCGAATTTCCAGAGAAATTCGCGAATTGGCGAAAAATTCGCAAAACGAGTGGCGGCACGCTTTTGACGCGCATCGCGTCAACCTTGGCGCGTCGCGTCGTTTCTGGTACGCGTCGCATCATTTTCGTCAAAAACGACGCACGACTCGTTTTTCCCGCGAATTTTCGCCAAGCGAAATTTCGCTGGCGATTCGTGAATTTATTCGCCAGCGGCGAATCGCGGGAATTCGCCATGAATTCACCCCTGGCGAATAAATTCACACATCACTAGTAATTTTAGCTTGCCAAGTGCAGCCTCTGCACTTGACATGCATACCTGAATGAAGTGTAAGTTAGGGGCCGTTAAATATCAGGGTGCTTTTTCCATTATGCTTATAAATGAAATATTTTACCTGTTTTATATATAGGACCAAGTGTTAAACTCTGTGTGTCATTATTGTTATCAGTAGAAGAGGACTTCAACCTACAGACCTGAAAAAAATGTGTGAGAAATATATGGCATTTAATAATTATGTACATATACCATTTATCCATCTATTTTTCTTTAGTGAAATTCAAACAATGTTATTTTGCCACTTCTCATAAAAGTAACTATTGTTGGAATATCTCCTGGGTATGACTGTGCTATAGCGTTGCTTGAATGAATTAAACAGTATAGCACTGACCTTACACTGTGAAGGATCTCTCAGCATGATAAATTAGCATATAACTCACATAATTTTTCTTCCTTTCCTCCCTCAGTATTACAAGAGCAAAATAAAGCAAATCATGCAAGAAATATTTAGTTCCAACTTACAGGAATGCAGATTTCAGTTGATGTATCACACAAGCGGATCTGGCAGTGTAAAAAGAGTGTGTTGAAGCCAATGAACTTGAAGAGCTGAACAGAAAATCTACCACTAAGGGATTTTCCATTCTCTTGCATAAAAACGGTAGGGTCATTAACATTGGGGCAACTATGGAAAAAAGTATGAAAAGGAACAAGATAAGGCACACAGTACTTGAGAATTATAAAATAACTATACTGCAACTGTTTTGAAACTAAACTTGTAGGAGCTCTGCTCTACCAGTTTCTAAAAAGCCCAAAAACACATCTTTCTCCATTGGGACCTTAGCATGGAGACACTGGAAGTAAAAATGCCATGGGACTAATTTCTAACTATGTCCCTGTACAAGGTGAAAGGTTGGACGAAAATCAGCCCTTAAAAGAACAGTTCAGTGTAAAAATAAAAACTGGGTAAATAGATAGGCTGTGCAAAATAAAAAATGTTTCTAATATAGTTAGTTAGCCAAACATGTAATGTATAAAGGCTGGAGTGACTGGATATCTAATATAATAGCCAGAATCCAACTTCCTGCTTTTCAGCTCTTTAACTTTGAGTTAGTCAGTGACTTGAAGGGGGGTCACATGGGACATAACTGTTCAGTGAGTTTGCAATTGATCCTCAGCATTCAGCTCAGATTCAAAAGCAACAGTTATGGCCTGTGTGGCCCTCCCTCAAGTCACTGATTGGTTACTAACTGGTCATCAGGGTAACCAGTCAGTGGAAAACAAGAGAGCTGTAAGACATCCAGTCACTCCAGCCTTTATACATTACATTTTTGGCTAACTAACTATATTTTTTTATTTTGCACTGCCTATTTACCCAGTTTTTATTTGTATACTGAACAACTCCTTTAAAAGGCTTTTCCAACCAAACCATCTGAGATTTATTTCAGGTCAGTTACCTTGTATCTCGGACAACTCAACCATATACTATTCCTGATGGCAAACCAGCCACCAAACCAGTGTATAGTTATACAATTTTTATATTTGGATTTTGTCAGATAAATCTTCCACCTTTTTCTGAAAAATAAAGATTAATGGCTAAGATTTCAATACTCTGCCAATATATACCCAATAACCTGGTCAGATCACACGCCTATACAAAAAACTCTACTGCTCCCCATCAACCTCAGTGGAGGTTAAATTAAATGATACTTCATGAATTGACAGTCACTGCACAGACTCAGAACCATCCAAAAGAGTGTTTGCCAAAAGAACTATGCCACCAATGGAATGTCCATGATGTATTATCATAAATGGACATGTAATTGTGATAACTACAACTAGAAGAACATTATATTTATTTTACAGTATCTACGATGCACCAGGACTGAGATTTTCTGGATATTGCTGTCTTTCCAGAATACTTTGTCTACAAAAAAAATCAAGCCAACCTTAAATAACCCAACTAGGAATGTATTTGCCATCAATGTGGTATCAGGATAAGGTATTCAATGTACCTGTACTATATTTATCCTAGCAACAAATACTTAAATGAATAACTCAGAGAATTAGAACTAACAATACATAAATTAAGAGTCTATTTTGAATTATGGATCTAAGGCAGGGCCCTGGGCAAAGAGCCAACTAGTGGGACCCGCATAACCCTGGCACAAGCAGCGCGGCAGAACATTTTTCAAATCTGGTCCTGCCTCCCCTCCCTATGTTTCCTCCCACCATCTTCCTCCCTGTTTGCATCCCCTCCCTCCCTGTGTGCATTCCCTCCCTCCATCTTCCTCCCTCCCTGTTCCCCTCCTTCCGTCTTCCTCCATGCGTCTCAGCCTGCCCACCAGTGCAGTGTGAAGTATAATAGAAGTATATGTTACACCCACTACATTACACTACACAAGCCCAGAAAACCTTTAATAAATAAAATAATATTTTCCTATTGCCCTAAACATGTTCCCACTGTATAGTTGAGTTGCCATATGTTAGGAAATGTAGGGGAGAAGGAGGGTAACTCTCCCAAAAAATTTCGCTTTTTTTCAGACTATCACCCTACAAAGGGTAAAAGACACCAGCGTTTTTTTGGGACTTAGAAAAAATGTAAATTGTATTGTATGCTATTGTATTGAACTTCGCCAGGTCTGACCTAGCGAAGTAACGTCTCGCATAAGAGGTAACGTTCAGAAAAATGGTCGTCTTAGTGAATTAGAGTAGTTACGTCCCTTCGTCAGTGCACAACTTCACCTGGCGTAAGGGTGCAAAGTTGCGCAAAATCTACTTCACTGGTGAATTTTCACCAGGGACACTGTTAGTGAATCGGCGAAGTTACGAATTGTCGTAACGCTAGTGAATTAGCGCTAGCATTAGATGCTTCGTGCTTTTGTGAATTTGCCCCTTTGTGTGAAAATACATTCACTAGTCTTGCTTATGACTAAAGATTCTGTATCTCATTTATGAACTGCCTGCAAATAGACTTTATACCACTTTGATATTAGTATTTCTGTGCAGAGCATCGTATTACCTCCAGGATTAACACTTAAATTTAAATTAAATTAAGAAAACACTTTTTCACAAATTTTTTGGACAAATAGCAAAATGCATCCGCACTTGTTCTTAATGATGTAATATTTGACCGGGTGCCCACTGTCTCTCGTAGGTGTTGCATAACAGTCCTTCATTTGTAAGACAAATTGAGGTTCCTTAGTTTCTTCGACCATTACTCCAACATACAACAAGGTTTCTGTGCTTAGCCATATTTCTGGTCCCTCGTAGGGCATCGAATAATCCCAGTTTTGAAAAAGGGACATTCTTGCTGTATATGATCCAGTTCCACCAACTGAAATATTGACAGAACTGTAAAAAATACAGACATGTCCTAATTATAATGAGTTATAACCAAAATTCGATATTTCATATTTTAATGTAATACAGCTGACAGACATATAAACACATACATGACATTTACTACAACGAAGGCATGGGACAAAGTAAAAAAAGGGTGCAATCTGCCTCACAATAAATGGCTAATTTATGTCCAATACCACAGTTGCAGTATCCCTGCAGTCAGTTGTTTGTAAAACTATATTCAAGTATTTATGTCAAAGGGCTCTCTTTCCACTTCCATATAGTTGCACTCAGTGCTGTTCAGTCTAATCTAGAGCAGTTTCATCTACTTCCACAGAGGAACCCTGGAGCTGCTATCTCCTCTGGACCAGGCAGTAGCTTCAAGATTCCCTCAGTATCTTGCTCAATAGTTACAAGGAATGTGAATTTTAATAATAGAATGTCACTCTTGCACCAAAAACACAGAAAGTGACACCAACCGAACTTGGAATGTCAGTGCAATTAAACCTGATTCATAGTGAAGAGAAAAAATGCACTTTGCTCACTGCACTTGCAGTCGTAAATTACCCCATATGTCTTGAGACAGAATTACTTATACAGTACTTCCTGTAAGATTGTGAATTAAAATAAATAGCTTTGGGATTGTAAATATGAACTTATTTCTGTGATTTATTAACAGGTGCATTTTTAAATGGAGCAATGGAAGAAAGCACTTTGCTGTACATAACCTGTCACCAGTTTCTTTTTTTTCTGTACCTGAGAACTGGATTTATTGCTGTCCACAGACTGACTTGCATGTTCCTTTCATAAGAGCAAAAAACTTCCAGTGCAATCTCACCCCTCTGAATCATGTCATCAGATTTTGGTGTAACATATACGGTATTTATGTACGTAAAATGTGTTGAGTTAACCTAAAAATAATGTAAACTGCGTTAGTTCAATTTAAAGAAATACTTTTCTTTATAGATCAAATAAGGATACACCAAATCAACTTTTTTGGGAGTCAGCTGAATCCGGAACAATTTATGAATGATTTGATTGAATCACAAAACTGATCTTAAGGGCTTGGATTTGGTTTCGCCCGAACAGAAGCCCCTGTTCAGTGCATCCCTAATATTAAATTAAATATATTCCTCAATATGACCCATATCATTTACCAGCCTAAATACATTTCTTTCAGACACATGAATGCCATAAATGATATAGTCATCCAGAAAAAAACATTCCAGGTATGTTACCTGAAATGTAACATGCAGTTGTTTTCTAAGATATTGTATAATTTTTGATAAACTAAATAATAAAATGTGTATTTATAACACAAACAATAGTTTCTAAAGGAGATGCTTCAAAGGTTTGATCCATAGCTTCACTAAGAATCAGATGGATGCCACGAACCTCACATGGCATTTGGTAGAACCGGAGATTTCATTATAGGGATCATCATGATGTGAGAACAAATGGGTTTCTTTTTATTATGTTGAGTAAAATTCTACATCATAAGAAAATTGGGCAGGACTAGTCGTGATCGTCCAATTGTCACATCATAACCCCACAACATAACATCATCAGCCACCTCTTCAACACCAGTGCCACATCACCGAACCTGGAGTTAACAGCAGGGAAATGTGGTAACCCTATCTCACTGACTTTTCAATAAACTTCCAGACACCCAAAATAAAGTTAGTTCAGTGTAATAAAACTTGCCTTTGGCCAGTTTATTTAAGGCTTCTTCCAAGTTGAAGAAAGCAAAACAAAAAAAGAAACTAAAATTCTAAGCGTGCCCTGCTCTGCCTTAGAAAAACGTGGCTCCCCTGCCTATCATGGGGTGCTAGTCTATTGCCCAAGATCCTAAAACACAGAAAGGGCTTTTCTAGGGGTCCATAGGGTAAAGTTTGGTCTGAAAAATCCCACATGGTTGGAAATCCCCCTGCTGTGACCAGCTAATTTTCAGTGTGCCCTGGCATATTCTGGATTTGGCCAGAAGATGTCACTGTTGCAGTTGAGCTGCCATGGGCTCACTTTCTACTTCCTGGTTTCAGTCCAGTCAGGAGTGCAGGGACTGTAGCCATGATGAAGGAGTCTAAGGAATTGAGAGGCCGTGGAGGGCTTGGGGTGTGGTTCCCCAAGCCTGGGTAGCTTGACCCAGAGGGTGTAGAGCTCAGAGACAGTGGAGAGAATGTGACAGGAGCTGCCTGTGAAAGAGGCTGTGTTCACAATCCAGATGAGTGTTGGAGCTGGCCTAAAGACTTCTGTGAGACACTGTGAATATGCCCATACCATTTATTGTCCTCAGGGAGTGTTCTGCCTGAGGAAAAGGGTATTGCTGGCAGGGCCAGGTCAAGGGGTAGGCAGGGTAGACAACCACCTAGGGCGCAATCACTGGGGGGAACACTTCTTAGGGGATTTTCTTTTTTACTTTTAAGTTCACTTGGCTTGTTGGCCTTTATTAAAAGCATTATAATTTATTAAATTCACATGCCACATTCCAGTTCTATGCTGACACACTGGCATGTTGAAGCTCTGACATGGATGCGTAGTAGGCTGCAGGGGCGGCGCGAGATGTGAGTCAGAGCCAGTCATTACAAAAGCCAGATTGGTTGGACAGAGAGAACCTGCTGTGTGCACTAGAGGGGAGCAGTAACACATCTCGCTGAAGAGACCTGTCTGCTCTTTCCTTCTGGGCTTTTTGCAGCTTCACCTGCATTTTATTTCTTGCTAGCACAGGTACAGATCATGGGGGCTTGGGTTGGCCACAGGTAAGGTGGGGGTGAGGGCTTGAGACCTGCAACTGCAGACTGCAGTATTAATGGATATGGCTGGGCCTGGGCCAATTGTTGGCTGCTGGCCTGGCCTGGCAGTGGCACAGGTACAGATCATGGGGGGTTGGGTTGGACACAGCACAGGTACAGGTGAGGGCATGGTCTTGGGGCCTGTAGTATTAATGGTGGATATGGCTGGTCCTGGATGGCAGGGGGCCTGATTTTAAACCTTGCCTAGGGTGCCAACCTACCATGGCACAGTCCTGATTGCCAGTACCAGATCTCTGTGAGCCCTCAGAATGATCTGCCTAAGGTAACAGTATTGAAAGGCTCCAGCGTGTCCCCTGTGTTAGGACAGGTGGTGTCTGTGGGCCTACTATGTGGGAGCACATACCTCTGTCTAACAGGACAGAAGTTACTAGTTTTTGGGGAAAGGGGACTGTGACTCACTTTATCCACCAGGAGTGGAGTGATTTTGCCTGGGAAGGACTGTGGCAGGGGTGTTATTGATTAATATTGCGTATTTGTATTTTTCTTCTTTGCTGCTTATATAAAGTTTTATTTGTTTTACTGCAATGATGTGGTTAATCATTTCCTAGTGGGGCCACTGGTAGGTGTATCCCTAGATCCCACTAGGTAGAGGCATTGTCATTAATGCCTCTACCAGTACCTTCTCATTTAGCTAAGGTGATGGTAAAACATAAATGATGTCTATCCAATGGCAAAGCAGGTGGCCCAGGTGGGGTTACACTACATACATACAGGTAAGGGACCAGACAGCCCTTTGGCTCTCCTTCCTTCTCACATTCAGGAAGAACTGTCTATCCCTCACACATCCAAAACAGAGCCCATAGGTGTGGGAATACGCCCCTTTTACCTGCAGTAAAAACTCTGCTCGCAGGTACCACTTTATTACCTGGTTGGGAGAGGAAAGGTAACCCTATTTCTCCTAAGCACCCCTCTGAAACCCATATAATGAACCTTAAAGGCACAATTCATTGTACCTTTCTAGGCTGACCTCCTACAAATCTTAGTTCAAAACATTTTAAGCCTTAAAACTGCACATTATGTTTACCTTAATTTGACCTCCACAGAACCCTCTTTGTGGCACCATGTCAATTTTAACCATCTGTATATCTTCTCTTTCAATATAAGCCTTGCAACCATTATCTTTTAAATGTACAGTTGATGTATCCATCCCCATCTTCTCCAGTAGGCATTTGCTATAGGAGAGCTTCATCAGGCTTGTGCTGCATGTCAACTTGGGAAGAGGGAAATCTGTAATGATAAGAAAGAATGCAATGCACTACTGTTGTAAGTACTGTATAGCTTATTATAAAATAGAAACAAAACAACTATGCAGCAGCTTTAAGTAAATGTGTAAATAAATACCTTCATGTATGTCGCCATGTATATCATCAGAATGTTTGCAGTAACAGCCTAAAACTCCATTCATTTTCTTGCATTCTTCATCATGAGAACAGTACAGAGAAGAACAATTTAGGATTTTCAGATCTGGCTCTGTATAAAAAATAACAGTCTTAGTTTGACGTATACCACAAGATGACCATATTCACCTCATGAAAAAGGAGGGGGGGAGGTAATAATTTCATCACTTACCAACACAGTAGGCTGAATTGCATGATGGGGTTCCAGTCAGTTTATACACATAAAAATCACCTGGACAGGCTTTAATTGATACAGAAGAGCTCCAGTAGCAGCAATCTCCCCAGCTTGAACAAGTTGTGCGATTTACTATTCCTTCTTCTTCTGCTGGATGAGTGCCATTTAGCCATATTGGACTAGATGTGCCACAACTTTGTTCCGCTATACAATATTCAGGAATCTTCTGATCAGTTTTTCCTTGAAAGCGATACCAACCACTAAGATAATTATCACAATGATACCAGTAGTAGTCATAATAATAATAGCCTGTATGTTTATTATCCTGACTGCGCCATGGTTCATCTAGTACTGTATGGTTAGAACATGGATCTAAGCAGGTGTAATGCCCTTTGTATTTTATGCACTCTGTCTTGGGGTCACATGGTGTTCCTTGTTGACATTCATTGACTTCACAGAAGAAGCCATCTCCAAAATATCCATATGGGCAGCTACAACTGTACCAACTCCAATAATTGGTACAAACTGCCAAAGGGTGGCAGTTATTAAGATCTTTACTTGAACATTCATCAATGTCAACACAGCCTTCTTCAGTATATTTCAATCCATTATAACATGAGCAGTTGTAAGAACCTTCTGTATTCTCACAATAACTATTACATCGAGTGAGCCAGTAATCCTCACATTCATTTATATCATAGCACTGGAATCCATCACCTTTAAATCCTTTTTTGCAAGTGCATTCCTGATAACCACCAAACTCCTCACATGTAGCATTTGGGTGGCAGTCAGAGTCAGAACATTTTCCTGTAAATAAAACAAAAACCGGGTTACCTGCTAATACACCACTGTAATTATTTGTAGGTTGTCTTGAATAGCAGACTACTTACCTGTCAATGCCAAACCTGAAAAAGCAATGTAGATAAAGTAAGTATATTTATATTTATTTATAAATACAAATATCTTAACTATGACAATAGCAACATATTTTGTTAATCTCATCATTATTATCAAATAACAACCTAAAAGATGCAAAGCTTTCTCTAACAGTGTCAAATGGTACAGTATGTATTGACTAGTTGAGCAAAGAAACTGTTGATGAAAGATTTATGAAGATTTATTTGGCCCCATTTCCTTACTATGACTCTTTTGAAATTCCCAGACCCTGGGTCTCATTAGTTAGCTTTTATTGAAATACAGGTATATAACCTGTTATTCAGAAACCTGTTATCCAGAAAGCATTTAATGAAATAATAAAAATGTTTAAGCAGTATTTGCTTTTTCCTTTCCAAGTACTTTTTACTTGATCCAAACCAAGTTATACAAGGCAAACAATTTATTGGGTTTAATTTATCCTTAAATAATTTTAAACAGACTTAAGGTTTGGTCATCCAAATTATGAAAATAGTCCATATCCAGGTTCTAGGCATTCTGGATAATAGATCTCAAACATGTACAACCCAAAGCATTGCTCTACAGCAGTGACCCTCAGCAAGTGGCACATGAGTCACATATTGCTGACTGAGCCGAGGATGTTGCTCCCAGTGGCCTCAAAGTGGCCTTAGTTTTGAATTGCTAGCTTTGAGGCAATTTTGTGGTTGTATAAAAAACAGTTCTACAACCAAACAGACCATTTTTGTGTTGCTCTCCAAATTTTTTTTACATCTGGATGTTGCTTAAAGGTAAAACAAATTCCATCCTTGAAGGATAATGGGAGATCCATTTCAGTAAAAAGTGTGAATAGACAACTGAATACTGACACGGTGACGCCATCTTGCCTACTCACTATTTCACAGTCCCTGTCCACAGTAATGTTTGCTGCTCATTTTGGGAGGGTTGGATGAGCAAATGAAGACAGAAAACCACTCTCCACTATTTTCCAACAAAATTGCCTTACCATTTATTCATGCTTCTCTTAACACTTTGAAAAAAAGGTATACAGTAAAACTGAATGAGAATATTACTCAACACCTGACAATGTGCTCTTAATCTTTCTACCACCTGCCTTCCAATTTATCTACACTATAAAACTTAATTCTAAATATAAAAGTGCTACAAAGAGTTACAATGTACTTCCTAAGCTAAGGCAAGGGAAAAATATTTTTTATAAAATTAGTGTGACATTTAAAATACCATATTTTATATGCATATACTATTGTTAAAATTATTAAATAAACTCTTAATAAAGTACCTCAAAACCTGTGTGGAAGTTTGTCTGTTTTAATTGTTATGAAGGACCGCTGACTTTGCACTACTACATTGTATATTAGTACACTTGCTAGAGTGTAATTGTCTTACATTCTATATTAGAGAAACCAGGAATATAACTGGGAGCAGTAAGGGGGGAGGAGTATAGAAGGGGGAGGAAAAAAGGGAGGAGCATCTCCTTTACAATAGTATGTTCTTGTGCTCATGAGTGTACATTGTGACTAATTAGAATATGATGCTCTTCTATAAGTATATTAGATGAGTGTTCTAGAAAATGTTTACACAGGAATACATCAGTGAATTTCAAATGAGAGGCAGCATGAAATTAGAAACATTAATTGAAATCCTCATAACATTCCCTTTATGTAATGTACATTTAGAGAATTGCATCTAACTTAGCCCTTTAGATTCACATCTAGGATACAGTGGGGCACATTCATAAACACTGGGCCAATTTGCTCCTGGGCAGTAACCCATATCAAGCAATCAGATGATTACTTTCAGCATTCATCCTGCAACTGACTGTACAAAGCTAATCAGTGATTTGTTGCTATGGGTTACTGCCCAGGTGCAAATTTGCCCAGTGTTTATAAATATGCCCCAGTATGTATTGTTCAGGGCTCTCTTATATTTGCTGCCTGCATTGGGGGCATTGCTGCTTTATTGCCATCTTTCAGACTAATGGACCATTTGGGAACCAAGAAATGATTTCTGGATTGGAAGTATTTATAATGGATTGTAAGGTGGTGGGGTGTGTTAATTTGAAATGGTGCTAGCGGTACATAGCTTTTTGAAAGTTCTTGAAACATTCTGGACCTTTCATTATCCCTTTAACTGGAAATATAAAAAATAAACTGTGAGTGCTGAGACATTTACATAAGTATATTTATAGGAAATAAACTATGCAGAGAAGTGCTGAAATTTCACAAGTCTCACAATACGTTTCCTCCTCCCAATAATTATTGGGAGTAAACTTACCAGTAAAGCCCAAAACCATAACAGATATAAAGCCATTGCAACTGAGATCTAAAGTCCATTCTCCTGACACAGAATGCTTCACTAGATAAGTGTGTCCAGAAGAGTATAAAAGACTTTGTACAATATCTGGATCATTCCCTATAAACAAAGCAGAAGTATGGTTTAAAAAGATGTAGAATGAGCAATCTCTGCAAGAATTAGATAAATAAATCAAATATAACAACACTCATACACCACTAAACAGCAAATTAATCCCCCATTATGTTATAAAAGTAAGTTGTAGATGCCAATATAGTATACATATACATTAAGCATGCAAGTTTAAAGAAAGTTATATTGTTTCCTCATACAGCTCAGACATTAAAGCATAAGTTAATGTAAAGTGGACCTGTCACCCAGACACAAAAATCTGTACAATTAAAGTCCTTTTCAAATTAAACATGAAATCCAGTTTCTATTTTTTTAAAGCATTCATAGCTGATGTATGCTCGTTTAAAAATATCAGCTGTCAATCAAATATTGTCTGCCAATGGCATAGAGGCGGGCAGACAATTACTTTCACTTTCCATTCAGCACTAGTGACGGGCGAATTTATTCGCCAGGGGCGAATTCGCAGCTAATTCCCGCGATTCACCGCTGGCGAAACTTTCACTTTCCATTCAGCACTATTGATGGGCGAATCTATTCGCCAGGGGCGAATTCTCGGCGAATTCCCGCGATTCGCCGCTGGCGAATAAATTCGCGAATCACCAGCGAAATTTTGCTTGGCGAAAATTCGCAGTAAAAACGATGCGACGAAAACGATGCGACGCGCGTCAAAAGCATCCCGCGACTCGTTTCGCAAATGTTTCGCCGAAATTTTTCTGCGAAGTGAATCTCGGGAGATAACTATTCAGCACTTCCTAGATGTCACTGCTCTCCACACATTCCCCCATTCTCTTCATGTTTAATTGTGTAGCCAGAGCATGGGGATGGACAATGGGTCCCTAATTCTGATGCACAAGATTCTAAGATGATATAAAACTCAATTTTCAAGACTAAGGGGGTTACATAGTTACATAGTTAAATTGGGTTTAAAAAAGACAAAGTCCATCAAGTTCAACCCTTTCAAATGAAAACCCAGCATCCATACACACACCCCTCCGTACTTTCAAATAAATTATATATGCCCATGTGTATATATATACACAAACTATAGAGTTTAGTATCACAATAGACTTTAATATTAGGGGGCAAATTTACTATTTTTCACATAAAATCCTATGAATCTATTCAAAATTCGATAAACATTCGACTATCTTTTTGCTCGATATTTGATTTCTCGATGAAATCGTTCGTCTGGATACCGATTGTTTGATTTCACGGAAAAATTGTACTTTTGCCTTCGAGCCTCCGAAAAAATTTGTACGATTCAAACGATCGAGGCGATTGATCGTACGAATGGTATTCGAGCAGGACTTGGTAAAAGAATCCTATGGGGGGGTCCCCATAGGCTACAATGGTGATTTGGCAGCTTTAAAGTGGAAAAGTGTTGAATTTTTTTTTTTTTTT
>CM044447.1:112207054-112248658 GCA_024363595.1 Xenopus borealis | reverse complement strand
GTCCTGGAAAATCCTATTCGATCGAAATCTGTCCATTTTCGATCAAAGCCCCCTCCAAAAAAATTAGATGGTTGAATTTTGAATGATTTTTCATTCCAAATTCGACCCTTAGTAAATCTGCCCCAAATCATCTAAAGACCTTCATTGTGTCCAATTATGTATTAGCTACAGTACAGTATATACAGTCATTTTTTTCAGGGAACATAGAATAAATGAAGAAACCCTGACTCCCTCCTATAGTCCACTTGTTTTGTAATATCCTCACAAAATATATGATATGTGGCTTAACAGCAAATGTTGTGTGTTACTGTCCTTTCAGTGCTAAATAACCTAAATCTGTGTGACATTAAGGCCAGTGCATGGTCTGTGCATGGTCTTGCACATTCTTGTCTGCAGTTTTATGCACTTTATTTGAAGCATCTTCTGTTCTTGCATGTACAGGTATAGGATACATTATATGGAAACCTGTTATGCAGAAAGTTCTGAATTACAGTAAGACTGCCTCCCATTGAATCCGTTTTATGCAACTCAAATTTTTTAAAATGATTTCCGTTTTTTCAGCAATAATAAAACAGTAGCTTGTACAGTACTCAATCCAAACCATGGATATAATGTATCATTTTTGAAGGGAAAACAAGGTTTAATTCAATGTTTAAATTAGTTTTAAAAAAAACTCAATATATGAATATCCAAATATCCAGAAAACCACAATTCTTAGCATTCTAAATTACAGATCCCATACCTGTATATCCTTCTGTTCTCTTCAGCCCTGTGGTCTTTGTCTGGACATTGTCTTACCATAATGAGGCAGTATCTGTCACTGTGTTGCTGGCCTATTTTCCTTCATCTGTTTCTGCCTCCTAATTTTTCTGTTCCTTTGGTCTGATTTTGTTTTCCTTAATTGTTCCTGTATTCCTGACCTTACAACTTCTTAATCATTATTAATTTTAATAGGTATTTGTTAAGAACCAACATATCACACAGTGCTATATGTTAGATGAGTGTATTTATACATTAAACATACACATTACTTACAATTACCAATTGACATATTAGTTAAATTAGTTAGTTAAAGAGGGCCCTACCTGCCACCTGCACAGACAGTGACCTTTATCTCATCTATGCAATCCAACCCTCTACTGAGACCTTGTCATGGTTCTATGACCATGCAATGCCCTGACCTCAGTCTATCACCTTTACCTTCCCCCCCCCCATTTGGGTCCTGGTCATCTTTCTGGGTCTCTTGCTACTCTGCTATACAGTATCAGTGTCTTACATTATAACTTATGATATTATGATATTTTAGCATATGGTGGAATACTTACCATCAGGATTAGTCAGAGAAATGTTGACATCCCCATTAGTATAAACCAGCAGATGAGTCAGGGTCGTTGTATTGAACGTTTCTTTGATCTCACG
The DNA here is from genome assembly GCA_024363595.1 of Xenopus borealis. Lineage (NCBI taxonomy): Eukaryota > Metazoa > Chordata > Amphibia > Anura > Pipidae > Xenopus > Xenopus borealis. The sequence goes on along the minus strand of CM044447.1, from coordinate 112,247,239 downwards.
AGATGCATTAACATTTAAATTCAGAATTCGCACTGAAGCATTTAATGGTTTGGTGAGAAATAAATCCAAGCCATAGATTGCCTGCAGATCAACATTACATTGAAATTCATATTCATCATTGCCCTATCATTATTTAATCTGAGCAGTAAATAACTAAGGGCTCATTTATCAACAGTTGAATTTCAATATTTATCGAAATTCTGGGTTTATAGAGCAAAAACAAAACGGTTATAAAAATGTGGCATCCAAAACCTCGCAAGTATATGTAGAAGTTGTAGACATATGTGGAAGTTGTCCTTGCAACATGGAAGACATTTATTTCTAGTTTTTAGAGTTTGCAGACGTGCTAAAAATTATATTGACATTTAAACTATATAAACTCAAATATGAGTTTGATACATTTGAGTTTTTTTTATTCAATCAAGTTTTTGCTTTTGAGGGTTTTTTTTTATAAATAAGCCACACATTTAAGTTTTGTAAGTGATCAAGTTTATTTGAACTAAAATTCACAAATTAGAATTTTGATCAATACACCTCCCAAACATAACCAGGTGCTTGGATTGGTAAATATAAAGGTATGAATAGTTACATGTAAAGGTAGAACTACAATTTAAAAGAGCAGTACACCCTAAAAACAAATGTGCTGTGCTATTGAGCTAATACAGAACCCTCTACTTTCTTTTTAGGTTTTAGTTCTCCCTTATGTGGGTGGGAGTGAAATCGGTGAAACATATCTCAGTGATGGAGAGGCATTTGCCCCATAATTATCAAAAAATTAATTAGCTTCTGTGGAGTATATTCTGTAAATATGTGCTTGAAGATCCTGATATAAATTAAGAAAGTGAAGAATATAATTATGGATAGAGGTATAGGCTAGCTTTGTAAGCAACAAAAATTGGATTACACAACATACTTACCTCATAGATGCTATGGATGTAAGTGCTTGAAACCAGCCCATAACTGCGAGAAGCAATATATTGAAGCAAACTGTTTTGAACATTTTTGGGTGTCCAATACCAATACACCATAAAGAACACCTGAAGAAAGTTGTTATACAGAGTTTTAACATTGTGTTAAAAAAACTGAATTTCTAATTCACATTTTTAACTAGTTACCTGTGACTGCTTTTCCTCAAGTAAACTATAAATATCATTTAATAGTGCAGTATCATTTGCATCAGAAATGGTGCCATCAGTTAAAACCAGAACAAATGAACCTGGAGGAGAAATGAGCAATGCTTCCTTCAACCCATACAATAGCGATTGATTGCAGTAATTCTCTGGTTCATAGTAATAAGGACAGGAAGAATAATATGAATAATCTGAGTATATCTGGTTAACAAAATCGTCCTTGGAGTGAGTAATATATTCAGAAATATCTAAAAACAAACAGAAGAAACTAAATCAAAAACATTATGGGGCCCAATTTACTAAAATCCATATTTCTATTTTTTTTACAAATCATATTTCTTCTCTAAAATTTCTCTAAAACTGTAAAAATTTGAGATTCAAGGGGGTTATATATGAAAAGGTCGAGTGTCAGAGTTTGCTTTACCTCGAATGAATTTGAATGACCTCGAAACTCAAATGGTATCTTATTTAAAGGGGTGGTTCACCTTCAAGTTAACTTTTAGTATATTGTAGAATGGCCAATTCTAAGAAAATTTTCAATTGGTCTTCTTTATTTATTTTCATAGTTTTTTAATTATTCACAATTTTCTTCTGTTTCTTTGCAGCTTTCAAATGGGGGTCACTGACACCATCTAAAAACAAATGCTCTGTAAGGCTACAAATGTATTGTTATTGCCACTTTTTATTACTTATCATTCTATTCAGTCCCTCTCCTATTCATATTCCAGTCTCTTATTCAAATCAATTCAGGGTTGCTAGGGTAATTTGTACCCTAGAAACCAAATTGCTGACACTGCAAACTAGAGAGTTGCTGAATATTAAGCTAAATAACTATAAAACCACAAACAATAAAAATGAAAACCAATTGCAAATTGTCTCAGAATATCCCTCTCTACATTATACTAAAAGTTAACTCAAAGGTGAACAACCCCTTTAAGAAAAAGCTCAAATGGCAAAAATCTGATTCTGCAAGTTCTAGTCTAGTTTTAGGTGAAAAAAATCGATCGAATCATGTTTCCAATTCGAGTTTCCGGCCACAACCCTACGAAAAAACTTGAACATTCAGCAGGCTGCTAACCTCTTCAAATGATTCAAGGGATCTCTGAATAACAGGTCCCATACCTGTACCAAGTAAAAGGGCCCTTACCTGAGTTTTTAATTGATACCGATGTGTACTGTCTGATCCCACAGGGAAATCTGTTTGTTATTCGATTCAAAAACCTATCAATTGAATAACTATACGTCCATGAAGTTAAGGAGTCCTTTACCAGTGTGAATGATGTAACCTCTGCAAAATAAAATAAGAACGGTAACTGTTATTGGATTGCATGCATGAAGTATAATGTAAGAATTCCAATAAATTAGAAGTAATATTTTGAATTTAATAAATCATTTTTAAATCAAGCACAATATATTTCTGCATCATCAACAGTTTGGTGCAAGTGTCAGCCTGACTGCACAGGCAATGCACAGTATGCCAATTCAATAAGAAATAAAATCATGAGATATTATATTGGCAAATAATAAAGGTAACCCAGTCATGTCCCCCCTCGAAAGATACAGTAGCCCTCACTGTCAATCAAAATCAGAGTCCTGACTGCTGCATGAGAAGAGAATGAAGACAAACAGATATTGTAAAGGAAATGGTGACAAGCAACTAAAGGTATGGGACCTGTTATCCAGAAAGCTTGGGACCTGGGGGTTTCCAGATAATGTATCTTTATAAGTTAAGTCTACTAGAAAATTATCTACATTAAATAAACCCAGGAGTCTGGTTTTGCCTCCAATAAGGATTAATTATATCTTAGTTGGGAGCAAGTACAAGGTACGGTTTTATTATTACAGAGACATTGTGGGAGAAGGTCTTTCAGGATAATGGGTTTCCATATAAATGACCCAATACCTATATTTAAAAAACAGTACAGAATTTGAATGCAATACATTTAAAAACTTTTTTTAGTGTTAGGACGCTTTTATTAAGCCTTTTTTGTTACTTACCCTTTAAGGGGTCCTCAAACTTTTTAAACAGGGGGCCAGTTCACAATTCCTCAGACTGTTGGGGGCTGGACTATAGTTTGAAAACTATAGGTGACAGAGTAGGTGGAGATTAAGGGACTCGGAATGTCCTTGGCCCCAGTGTGTTAAGCCATAGCTTGGCAAATCCTTGGCCCCAGCAAATCAACAGGGTTGATCCTGGCCATTGGAACTGCACCCCTTTCTCTGGCCCTCCTTCTGTCTCCTATAGCTTCGAGACTCAGCTCAGCACCTCCCTGAGCCTGGTACCCTGACCCACAGCGAGTAGCCCGTACTTCACTGAAGCATTAGGCCCTTGCGCTGGTGTCATGTCACCACTTCCCTGCAGCCAATGCTAATAATGCTTGATGCACGTCACCGCAGAGGGAGCTGGGTAATTGACCCTGGAGGGATGTAGTTTGAGGATGCCTACTTTAAATTATGGCCATGCCTGCATATTGTGCCACTGATGCACAGTCAATCACTGTACACCTTCATTGGGTGTCAGTGTTGACATCACTAGTCTTATCTACCAGAATATCCTTATATACAAAGTTTATCTGCAATCTAGCAATCTTCTAACAACAACTAGATATAGCCTCCAATGTTTTAGCCACATCTTCTTGCTCTCCATCTGTGATATACCTGTTCTTTTCTGATTGCCCCCTACTGCAGAGAGAAGAAACCTTTTGCACCTACTACTTGGATTTCAATAAGACCACAGATGGGGAAGCCAGATGTGCCTGGGGGAATTGGATTTAACATATTCTAAATGTTGGAAAAAATAATATGGGATCTGTTATCCGGAAACCCATTATCCATAAGGATCCAGCATGTTCAAAATTATTTCCTTTTTCTCTGCAATAGTAAAATAGTACCTTGTACTTGATCTCAACTAAGATATAATTAATACGTATTGGAAGTAAAACCAACCAATTGGGGTTCTTTAATGTTTACCTTATTATCTAGTCGACTTAGGGCCAAATTTACGAATTTCACATGAAATTATCGAAGTTCGATCGAATCCGATCCAATACCGATCGTACAAATTTTTCGTGCAATTGTAAAGTAAAATTTGGCCTCCGATCATCGAACATCGAATAGATCGAATGATCGGATATTCGATAATTCGATCATTCGATGATCGAAGGAATCAAAATTTTAAAGGTATTCAACTGCCTACTTCGCCAGATTGAACCTACCGAATTGTAATAGAAGTCTATGGGAGGCTCCCCATAGGCTTCTGAGGCTAAGTCCTGCTCGAATACCATTTGTACGATCGGATCGTTTGATCGTTCGAATAGTACAAATTTTTTTCAAACGCTCGAATTTGCTCAAATTTATTTGGGGAATAATAGTAAATTTGCCCCTTAATGTATGAGGATACAAATTATAGAAATTGTCCCATTGTCCTGAAAACCCCAGGTCCTGAACATTCTGGATAACAGGCCCCATACCTGAATGTGCATAGGTAATACAATACCTAAACTTTCTGTTTTTTCAAAAGCAAACCTTTTAACAGGTCACATAAAATTAAACTTCATTATATAATACAACCATTCTAATGCTGTAATCCTCAGACCATTCTCCAGTACATCCAGTGTTGAAAGGGACTTTCTATGCATACAAGACTTCCAATAACAACGATTAAAAAAATAAGAGGCATATTTCCCTGTATCCGTCAAAGTTGTTTTACAGCTTGAAATGTTGCTAAATAGTACCTTTTGCTGTGCATGTACGCCCTGCTGTAACTGAAGTGTTATGAGGCCCATCAGCTGAAAAATAAATTAGAAGATATTTAATAAATAATGTTGAACTTTGAAACTTGAAGGTTTAACACCTTTATCATGCTGAAATAGTATCTATGTATATTTATATACCTGTATATGGAGTACAATCTTTTACTTGTAATGCTTACATGGATTTTACATGGAATCTGATTGTATAAGTAGTCTTGGAATCAATTTACGAAGGAGAATAGGCAGGGTTTCACCTTATACTATATTCACTTTGTATTGTATTCAAGGAAAATTAAATGGAAAACAGATATTTCTCTAAACCATTTTTTCTTGTTCGACTACATATTTTCTGACAAAAAGCAAACAAAGGAAAAGAAGCCTAAGCTGAAACCGCATGGCATGTCTGGTATTGAAATCCTAATTTGAGAAGTTGCCTGAGGTTGTAAACATGCTGAGGCAGTATCATGTACCAAAACTGGCAGGCTTTAATAAATGTTTATTTTTATTTTTAATTTTTATTAATATAAGTCATTGTTTGCCACACACGTAACACAAAATCAAAATAACAGTAAACCAATAAATCCAGCAGCACAAATAAACAATTGAATCACACATCGGAGTACTGCTGGATTTATTGGTTTACTGTGGATACAGTATATTCCAAAAACATCCCCCCATACACACACACAAACCAACTTTATCAATATTTTTTTCTTGGTTCAAATTTTTCAACACTAAAAAGCATGCATGTGAAGAATGGATTTAAAACCAAAAAATGTAAAACAAAGAGCTTTAATGTAAAACTACAACATCTAAAAAAATTGCAAGAGCATGTATAATTCAAGGGGAGCTTTGTAATACATCTATTTACTTCCATGTTTGGAGTTTTTTTTTTCTACTTGTAAACTAAAAATGCGAGTAAATGACAATTTCACAAGTAAATGACAAATTCAAAGTATTTGTGTTTGTTCAACTATTTTATTTATTTGTGCTTTTTATATTCTGATTTTTTCGTAAATAAAGACACATTTGTGCTTTTTTTTAAAATTTGAGCTTATTTATTATAGAAAAATTCTCTAAAATTACAGAAACAAGAATTTAAAGGGATACTGTCATGGGAATACAGTTAATCAGTTAATAGTGCTGCTCCAGCAGACTTCTGCACTGATATCCATTTCTCAAAAGAGCAAACAGATTTTTTAATATTCAGTTTTGAAATCTGACATTGGGCTAGCCATTTTGTCAATTTCCCAGCTGCCCCGGTCATGTGACTTGTGCCAGCACTTTAGGAGGGAACTGCTTTCTGGCAGGCTGTTGTTTTTCCTTTTCAATGTAACTGAATAGTAGGCAGTGGGACATGGGTTTTTACTATTGAGAAAGGGCCTGTGTAGCCCGAAAAGTTGACTAAATGCACTTAAGTAAAGTTTATCACTTCTTCAAATATACCGGAGTGCTGCTGTTGTCTTTGGAATTCACTAGTACGCAGTGGGACATGGGTTTTTACTATTGAGTGCTGTTTTAGATCTACCAGTCAGCTGTTATCTTGTGTTAGGGAGCTGTTATCTGGTTACCTTCCCATTGTTCTGTTGTTAGGCTGCTGGGTGGGGGAAAGGGAGGGGGTGATATCACTCCAACTTGCAGTACAGCAGTAAAGAGTGACTGAAGCTTATCAGAGCACAAGTCACATGACTTGGGGGAGCTGGGAAATTGACAATATGTCTAGCCCCATGTCAGATTTCAAAATGAAATATAAAAAAATCTGTTTGCTCTTTTGAGAAATGGATTTCAGTGCAGAATTCTTCTGGAACAGCACTATTGACTGATGCATTTTCCCCTACAGGGAAACTCTACAATCTTAGGCTAATGTTCATCAAAGAACAAAATACCACATTTGCCATGAAATAATTGTAGTCAAGATGTCCCTCCATCAACAAGCCAATGTAGTCCTCATTTAACAAGATTTGCTAATCTGTCCATTAAGATGTCTATTTGACACCATACAAATATCAGTAAGCTCAGACTCATTCTGGAAGGCCTGTGTTAGCAGCTGATAAAGTCCTGTCTGACCAATTTTAGAATTGCAGAAATAAACCACCAGTGCTTCACCTAACCCACATTCTGGAGTTGACCAGCTACTTATTTGTACACAAAAAGTATAAAAATGGCCAGCACACACTTTGCCTTTAAAAATAATCATTACAAAAAATTAGGTATTACTAGTGAACAGCAATTCTGCAGCAGATAACTATAAGAATACTTTCTTTAAGAACAAATCTAGCTGGGTCATATATTTTCTTGTACCAGAAAACATTGGTATGAAAAAGCTTGTTGAATGCCTGTGTATAAATTAATAACTTTATACATTACTTACTCCATTGTGATGTAGTCAACTGAGTAACTAGGAGAGCAACCAGAAGATGGAAAACATATGCCATTTTAACACAAGTGCATCAGGTATAAACAATCACACCTGTAAAGAAAACAAAGTCTGTCATCTTTAAAATAAGATTTATTCTTGGTAAGTTCTATGTAAAGATTTATTTCTAAACTCTCTTTCCAAGAAATATTTTTTAAATTTCTACATAATGCCCTTGACATGGAGATGAGCTTTCATTAGCATTTCTTAAGTTACAGTAAAAGAAAAGCCTATCTCAATTTGTGTCCTTTTTAATTTTTTTTTTGCATAATCTAGTTTCTACTAGTTTTTGGAGTACAGACCATAAAACCAGGTACATTTATTAATATTAGGAATCAGTGGAATAGTAAATAATGTTGGAGCATATGGAGCAATTTGCGCATTTGGTTGAGCTGTTGGTGCTCACTCAGACTGAAAATTGCAGGGCCAGGGCCCCTAAATCTTCTCATCAGATTACCGCTGGTTAAATCAGCAAGAAACTATGGGCCCATTAACCAACAATCAAATTTAGATTTTTTTAAAAAATCTGTAAAAAGTCACAGTTTTACCATATTTCCCATAAAAAGCTCTAAAAATTTGAGTCATGAAACCATGAAAACCACTTACAGTATATAAATCTTCACCAGGTAAAAGCTGGATTTTTGGATTTTTTTTCACTAGGAATTATCTGAAAAACCTAGAGGCTTTTGAGGTATTATTATAATTTTCCCTTTGAACTTTTTTATTCAAATCTTATAATAAATGTCCTGACATTCGTGGGTTTAAGAATTTGTGGGTTTATAGTCGTGATTGCAAAAAGCTTTAAAACTACTAAAATCTGAATTTTGGTAAATAGACCACCATATTTCATAATTAGAATACTTTTAATTTAAAGGGAGACCAGTAATATCAAGCCAATCCCAATCTATTGGATTGTTTTTATACAAAAATCAGAGGCTGATTAAAGGTTTTGTTGCATAAAAAAGCATGCATGTGTACCAGTCTACAGAGATATTGTTCATGTAATGACATCTATATAACATTTTGGACGTGGAACATTGATTGATAAACTTTCAACCTTGGTTTTGCACACTTTTTTTCTAATAGTATTGCTTAGTAATAGATTCAGCTGTGGAAGGCCCAATTTAAAACCCTTGATTAGATATTTAGAGAGCTCCCTGAAGTAGCAATGCCAAAAAACTTATTGAGCTTCAACATGACCAGGGTCATGGGTACAAATGCAGAACCACTGTATACATTTGGGCAAACATGACCAAGAAATATTTTGGCAGGCTGCACACTGTCAATAACAGCAATCTTAAAATATAAAAATATTGAAAAAAAATTACATTTTCCAAATAAGGAAAATTTCGTTTCAAAACTATGAAACCAACTGACAGGAGACAGCAGGTGAATGATAAAGAATGATAAAGTTAAAAAAAAAATTAGCCACATTAGATTTTATTTAATGAAGGTATTTAACAACATCTTCATAATGTATAAAAATTTAACCGAGCATTTTTCATGTGTGTGAATGTCACACGCTTATGAAATAAATGTCTTATTAGAACATTTATTGATACAACACAAATAAAAATGTATGCCACCTTTAACCAGGTCTTAAAAAACTCCTATAACACTAAGCAAGTAAATCTTGTGACATTGAGAAGTTCAAAATTTCTCTTATTTTTTCCCAAGCTTTCATATTGTTTAAAATTGTAAAAAAATTGTAAACATTAATAAGCTAGATTCATATCCATCTATTTATACAGAACCAATGAATATTCTGGTAAGCAAAGAAGGAAAATATTTAATCACAACCTGCTTCAAAGGCTAAGCATTGCTTAAGTATTACACTTCCCCCTCTATAATATTTAGCCAGCTGCATAAAGTACTGTTGAAAATACAAAACAGAATGGTATCTGCTGTACTTACTTCTAGTAGATGTTGATATCAGAGAGTAAAAAGCCTAATGTATCTCAACTTAAATAGGATTCAACAAAAGCAAATAATCGATCTATTCTATAGAAAAGAATTAGGTTTCCTATTGTTTCTGATTTTTTCCCAAATCATGATTGGGTTTCTCCTATTATGAGTGTGCACACCCAGTAAAATACGATACTACACACCTTATATGTATTTCCTGCAGTGTTTTGCTTTACACAGAGTGAATAGGTCAAATGACTTTCTATGTTAGAAGGGTGTTTGAGGAAATAGTATGCAAACAAAATAAAATCTAATTTCATCTATAATATTTAAGAAAAACCTTTTGCAGGAGTAGTTTCATTTCTGGAGAAATGGACTCTGATAAGTTAAAGGAAAAGGAAAGCTAAAGTTAAGTATGCTATATCAGAAAGGTCTATATAAATACACCAGTAAACCCTCAAAGTAATGCTGCTCTGAGTCCTCTGTCAAAAGAAACACAGCATTTCTTTCCTTCTTTTGTTTATACAAAGAAAATTTCCCGCTTTCAGGTTTAACCTCCAGTGCTAGGGCTTGAGCATGCTCGGTTTGCTCCTCTCACTCTCCCTGCTGTAATCTAAACCCAAAGCTATGAGTGAGCAGGGAGAGACTCAGACAGGTGTGGTCACACCTAGTGATGGGTGAATTCGCCATGAATTCCCGTGATTCACAGCTGGCGAATATATTCGCGAAACGCCAGCAAAATTTCATCAGAGAAAATTAGCCGAAAAAAACGAGTCGCGCGGCGTTTTTGAAACTCGACTTGTTTCGCGAATTTTCGCCCATCACTATTGCTTTGGGTTACTAGACAAGTAGCACACTTAAGACCATTTGTTATATGACCTCCTCTGTCCCTCATAATTCTTCTCCCTTTCTGTACTTTGTTGAATTCTCACCCTACTTTTTTAATGCCTTCACTGTGGGGCAGATTTGATCATCAAATTCTTTCGGGAGCCATTTTCGATCTAAAATGGACCTATTTAGAATATGGAATAGGTCAGTTTTCGATTGAATTTGAATTGTTCGATCACATTGTTCGATTTGAACAATTTTCAAACATAAATTTCGATTTTCCAGGGCTTAAAATTTTTTTCAGTAAAGCTTCCAGGAGATCCCCCTTAGGCTACAATGGCAATTTGGCAGCATTAAGGTGGCGAATAGTCAAATTTGAATTTTATTTAAAGAGACAGTACTTCAAAATTTTAATTTTTAATTTTTTTCAATTTGAATAGAAATTTGGGCTTTTCAATAGTCAAAGTAGCGCAAAATTTGAAAAATGTTAATTTTATTCGAAAATTCACTTTGACCCTTAGCAAATGTGCCACTGTAAGTTTATTTAAGTTTATCTAAGTCAAAAGTCAATTAGACGTTTCTTTAAAATGTTTCAACACTCATCCTAGTGGCTTCTACAGTTCTTAAAACATTATAAAAATGTATGTTGTTTGCAACTCCCTGCTTCCCAGTGACCTGGTAATGTTTCTTATACACCCAATAATATTGTTTATGGGGCTGCCTGCAATAACAGTTATGGGACTGCCTGCAATAACAGTTACCCCAATATGTAAAAAATGTTCTTATTCAGACCATCTTCAGATTTATTGTCTCCTTTCTCTTCAAAAGCTTCTAGAAGATATTAAGCCTCATTTATACTGGGCATTAAATAATAGCTATCACCAACCAATAGCAGTAACATTTATGGGCAGAACAATGAAAGCAATAATATGACTGGTTACCATGAATACTGCCCAGGTGCAAATTTGCCCATTATTGATAAATGAGCCACAATTGTTTTCATCCATAAACAAAACACCAAAGTCTCTTCTTCTTTTCTATTTTTATATTATTTCTTTGTCACCTTATGGCTTTTCCTACTAGTGTTCTATGACAACAAAAATGCTCCCATCTCTCGTTACCCTTCTGTTTAGACAAAAGTATCAGAATGTTAACTAAATATCATCCTGGTGCACCAGGATCAAAAACCCCAAATTTTTAGGATTATCTGACAAATCCAAAGCGGATTAACATATCTTCAAATTGTAAAAGAGACATCTCCCATTGACTTATAAATTACCTTGTCATGTTTGAGGTGTCAAATATGAAAATCCACCATCTCAAACCTGTCAAGTTCATGTATAAAGTTGTAGTAAATAACCACCTAAAACCACAAAGTAACCAGCCATTACCTCCTGTAGTTTGACTTTCCTGCCATATTATTATATAGGTACTATTTAGGGTCCTTTATCCAGAAACCCATTATGCAGAAAGCTCCGAATTATGGACGGCCATCATCCATAGACTCCATTTTATCATAATAATCCAAATATTAAAAAATTATTTTATTTTTCTCTGTAATAAAAAGCAGTACCTTGCACTTGATCCTGACTAAGACATAATTAATCCTTATTGGAGGCTAAACTAGCCTGATGGGTGTATTAATTGTTTACATGACTTTCTGGTAGACTTAGGGGTATATTTCCATAATTTGGATTTTAATTCCTCAAGGGGTAAATTTATCAAAGAGTGAAGTTCCGCCATTAGAGTGAAATTCCACCGCTCTCCATTTTGAAAGGTGTATTCATCGAAGGGTAAACTTTCACTTCACCTATTGATAAATAGGCCTTTCAAAATCCCATAGAAATTAATGGAGAGTGGCGGAATTCCACTCTAGTGGCGGAACTTCACTCTTTGATAAATTTACCCCTTAAGGTATTAAGATCCAAATTATGGAAAAATCCATTATCTGGAAAACCCCAGAGCATTCTGCATAACGGGTTACATACCTGTACTTGATTGAGTATCAAATTATCCCACTAGTTATCCCAAGTAAGGATATAAAGAACCAGAAGCTCTCTGCAGTATACAGATGCAGCCACTTGGATTTGTGTGTTAAATTCGTCATGACTCAGGGCTAATTGAAGAAACTGTGTTATCTAAAGTTATCTGAACTCATTTAATGCATTTAACCTTTTTATTAGAAAACCAAAGCACCATTGTTTACAATGATGAACACTTTAATTAGATGGGATGCTGTGACACCATTTTTGTGTTAAATTAGACAAATGTGAAGTCTGAGTTTAGTTATTCTGTGTCAAACACACAATCCAAAGTGGCTTCATCTGTATAACAAAGTCATAACTCTCTAATAATAAAAAAGAACCTTGTACTTGATCCTAACTAAGATACAATGCAATGTATTGGATGCAAAACAATCATTATTAAACACTTTAAGTACTCCAGAATCTTTATGTAACAAAATTCAAGTTTTTGAAAACATAAAAAAATAATTTTTGGAGCAAAAGAACTAAAATAGCAATTAGTTTTATATAGCAATTTGTTTTATTTGGAAAAAAATGTGTGAAAAAAGCCAATTTGCTCTATGTCAGGGATTGGGTAGGGGGCGCTGCAGAGTCTGATGAGGAAGGGGTGAGTCCTTTATGCAAGAGTGGATTGTGCCTAGGGAACACATAAAGCGATAGGCAGGAACAGGGAGATGAGGGCATAGTCAGACTGGATCAGGTTCAGAACAGGACGTAGAGGGCGAAGATCAGGACTGGACTAAACAGGATGAAGAGGGTGACGTCTCAGGACAGGTACAGACTGGATGGAGAAGGAACACACTGAATGGGACAGGACAGTGCGGGCGTAGATCTTGGGGACAGGATAGCAGGAGGACAGGATACAGAAAGGCACCATAGCAGAAGGAGACTGGATAGCAGGAGAGGACTAGAGAGCAAGAGAGCGAGAGGACTGGAGAGTGAGAGGACTGGAGCAGAGGGCAGGAGAGGGAAGGAGCAGATGGCAGGCGAGGGAAGGAGCAGAGGGCTCGAGAGGGCTGGAGCAAAGAGCAGGAGAGGGCTGGAGCAGAGAGAAGGAGATGGCTAGAGCAGGAGAGGGCTGGAGCAGAGAGCAGGAGAGGGCTAGAGCAGAAGAGGGCTGGAGCAGAGAGCAGGAGAGGGCTGGAGCAGAGAGCAGGAGAGGGCTGGAGTAGACAAGGTCAGAACAAGGTCAAGTCAGGGAGAGGCACAAGGACAGGATGAGTCAAGGCAAGGAAGGAATGACAAGGCAAGGCAAGGAAGGAAGGACAAAGAAAGACAAAGGAAGGCAAGAAAGGACAAGGCAAGGCAGAATAACAAGAATAGGACAAGAGCTTGAGCAGCCTAGTCAGGGGCGCTGCCACAGTACTAAGGGCCTCGGAGGGTTGGCCTTAAATAGGGCAGAGTTAGCCGTGATTGGGTGACTGCAACAGATCAGGCTGCTGCTGGGCTGGGGCCACAGAGGCCAGGAAACCTATAATGAGCAGCTTTGCAGACTGCTCTCCTGGCCTAAAAGATGTCATTGAGCCAAAAGCGCAAAGGTCCCTGGCCCGAATCCCAGCAGAGCCTGACACTCTAATGCATTTGGCACATGAAAAAAAAAATTCCCATTGGCTCTGGTGCATAATGGAAGGGAAAAAAAAGCACAAAATGTTTTTTTGACTCAAAACGTCATTTTGAGATTTTTTTTCAAAAATCTTTTAGAAAAGTTAAATGGGGCAGTTTTTCTCACACTAATGCTAGCCTTTAGGTTTCAGAAGCACACCTATGACACCTGATAATGATCCATGCAGTAACATATGGTTGGTGATCAGCAAAAGGTAAGCCCACTGAGTTGGTTAATTCAGAGGATATTTATTGAAGGACACAATTTGCCTCTGTGATATAAAAATGTCCTGTATGGAGACCAGAATGAGAATATCTGTTGGGGTGTCATAGTAGAGCTCACACAGAATTCCACAGGTCACAGCATTTAGTATGATAAGGTGTGTTAAAGTTCAAATTGAGTGGCATGGGCTATCCATATGCCAAGGTAATGACTTACATACAGTACTTAAGTTAAACATTACATAGCATACAGTACATGGTTGTAATGATAACACTGCAAAAGGGCCACAGATAGCTAAACAAGCAGTATTATTGCAACCAGTTTTCAGACAATGAAAGGGCTCTTGGTTAGGTAACAAAAGCCTGGCAAACATAATTTAAAACATATCTGTGTCCTTAGAATATGTCACAATAGATCACTTTATATTGCAATTACATAGAAAGAAATTCATTGTGCTTTGAACACAAAACAAAATAAAGCTCTCTCTTGGTTTTTATTCTATATGAGAGAGCCACACCTAAATTGGAGAGTTACTAACTACTTTAGTACTCTTGAACTTTCTTTAAATTCACTCAGAGGAACTGATCCAACAACTTCTTCATAAAGAGGTAAATCAAGTTATTTGTTGTGGCAATTTGTTTGGACGGTAGTGCTTCAATTTAATGTATTCTTGTTTAAGTCCCACCATATCACTTTGCTGTATATTATGTATGTAATTATACCCCACAGGATTGTTTAACAAATTAGAACTGAATAAAACAATAGATGGTCTCTATCAGGTACAATAGGATTGATTGGTGATAATCCAGTATATACAGGATCTGTTTTCCAGAGACCTGTTATCCAGAAAGCTCAGAATTACAGAAAGTTCATCTCCCATAGACATTTTATCCAAATACTATTGGTTTTATTTAATATTTACATGATTTTCTAGTATGATTAAGAAGATCCAAATAACAGAGAGATCCAGAGACCCCAGGTTTAGTGATGGGCGAATTTATTCGCCAGGGGCGAAACGCCAGCAAAAATTTGCCGCCAAAAAATTCGCCCAAAAAACGAGACGCGGCGCGTCGGAAACGCGACGTGACGCGTTTGACGCGACGCGCGTCAAAGACGATGCGCGACTCGTTTCACAAATTTTTTTGCCAATCCAGAGAAATTCGCGAATTTTTAGGCGAAGCGAAACACAGGAGATTCGCCCATCACTACCCAGGTTCCAAGCATTCTGGATAACCGGTCCCATACCTGTATATGGAAGGGCTTTATAACTTTGAGGTGCAGGTCACATACACCTGAAAGATGAGATTACAGCTCCAGAGTGTCTAGATCACATCAAGCCCCTTACATCTTGACAACTTATAGTATGTGTCCGTTATTTTTAGATGTTAATTTGATTAACATCTAATAGCTGCCTCCAGAACATTAGGGAGGAGGGTATCTCCTATCCAATGCATAATCATCACTTTCTTGGTGAGGGATTGCAGCTAAATTATGGCTACATTGGTGGGTAATATATCATGAACCACCCCTAGTAAGCAGACCACTGGGTCAACTATTTGTGGTGTAGACAGGGCTTCCTTTATGGTAGCCCAAAGTTTTTGCATATGGGGGGGACAAGAACAGATCAGTTAGCACCTGGCAATTTACATCGAAGGCACAAGTCATCCTGTCTTTTGCCAAATCGTATAGGCAGTGACTGTGGCTTCTTCCCATTGGTAATTAATTATTGGATATCTGAGTTGGGATCAAGTACAAGGTACTGTTTCATTATTACAGAGAAAAATAAATTATAATTATTGTATTGAATCTATCAGATATGCATTTGGAGAAATGTAGTTGGGGGGATGTAGGTATTAGTGCTGGTTAATTCCACAACCTGTAAAAGTGTCCCAATAACAAGTAATGACACCAATACCTGAAGTTCAAATGGGGGTTGTTCCCAATTTTAGAGCACCACAATGAAATTGAGAACACCCTGCTTTTGAACTTGAGGTATGGACATTATTTCTCATGATTCATCTATGGGAGATGACCTTCCTTCCCCAGTTTCATATATATAGAAACACAATAGATTTACATGAGAAATTATTCATATTGTTATCCTCATGACTATCATCCTAGCTTCACTACATCTGTTGCACATCTGTTGCAAATCAATATATGGAAAAAATTTATAATTTTTAGCTAGGATTGCACAGTGCAAAGTTGTGTGAGCGGCATTTGGTTGTATTGTGATGTATTTTATGCAATTCTTCAACAGGAATATGTAATACCACATAGAGCACCACCTTGATATGGACTCATTACTACAGCTACACACAGGGACTTGATTTATTCTATCACAGTCCCTGTATAATTTCTCACTTCAGGATCTTAGAATTATTTTGTTTTCTTGAAGACCTGAAAAACCCACCAACAGGAATGAGAAGACCTCTTTCTTACTTCATATTGGGTTGATAGAGAAATGAAATAATCAAATGGTCAAGTGAGAAGCTTCATTAAAAATACTGATTGATTGAAGTGTCTGTGTTCATTGACTTCGTCATGTTACATATTGTTTCCTTAAATATTTATCACACAATGTTGTGCATCAGTAACTGAAGAATTTTCTCATTTCACAATCTGTAAATAATATTTCTTTGGCTTTCATTATAGATAAACCACAAGTCCTCTATGACAGATCATTTTGGAATATTCACAAACGTTTATATAAAGAATATTACATCATGTGGGAAAACTCTTAAATGATATATCAAGAAGGGCTACACTAATGTATTTAAAGGAACAGTAACCTCACATTTTAAAATTTGTGGACCCTGTGTGAGGGCTGAACACTACCCCATGGTTCCTGCTGATTTAAAAACTGCACAGATCCATGTCTAAAGATTATGCAACTATTGCTGTGCAAGGAGGTAGCAAGCCCAGGATCCCTGACCAGCGAAGGAGGGACAGTGTATATATTATGAGTGTTGCCTTTTCTGGACAGGAACGGAAGTGGAGCTTCGTTAAGTTATTTCTTAATAAAGGCTTTGCTATTTTAAAGTTTTATTTGTCTAGGTGTTTATTTTTTTATGTATACTAACAAATTGTTTTTTTTTTTTAATTTTGACGTTACTGTCGGTATACCTGGTTGTTCAACATGGGTTAAATTAATAGAGCTTCTGTGTAATATTTGTAGCATTACTTTAATTAAGAAAAATCTTTTCTGTCAAAAAGTAGATCTAGCTCCTTTTTTGAATTTAGATTAGATTACAACTGTACCATACCCCTCATGTAATGGACTTCTCCTTCTCCAAAGCATAAGGGAATGAAGGGAGCAGCAACTTGTTTATATAGAGCTCATTGGGGGTCATTTATAAAGTTCGCGCAGCGCATAATTGTTCGCAAATGGTAGTTTTGCCCATGCTTTTTCCTGAACACTACAATATTGCACTACTGTGCCCGTCTTTCCGGTTTTTGCAAATTCGCATTGTGAATGAATTTTCACAACTCGCAAACAAGACGGGTCTTTGCTTGAGTGCATGCACTTTGCGAGGTTGTTTTTTTGTGAAAATTGCGTTAACGGTAACTTAAATTCGCAAATTGCGAAACAGTTTTGCAAATATTTTCTCCACCATCAAAGTTGTGGCGCCGAGAGTGTTCGCAACTTGTGATCTTTGCCACATTTAAAAAGCTCCTATAGATATTCGCAATGTGAAAAATGAATTCGCAAATCTGTTTGCACACTCTTATTCAGCTTTATAAATAAAACCAGGCGCAGCGCAAATATATTCACTGTGTGAACCAATCTGCCCTACGCGAAGTTTATAAATGACCCCCATTATCTCTTTTCATTTTCAGCACAAGTTCTATGTAGTTTTCAACACAAGTTCTATGTAGTTTGTACTGAAACAATGAGTTGGCTATCGTTGCAGCCTAACAATTAGAATATATTAGATGTGTCCCTGATTTCAATAGAGTACAATACATTTGGAATGCAATGTAACATGATATTTTACAGCAGGTACTGTATGAACACCCACAAAACATGCTGTTCTGTTACTTTCATTAAGCTATGCCTTCACTAAAGGAAGATGTAGAAAAATGTAAGTCATGCCACTCAACCCACTACTGAAATAGTATCATTCCAAAGGCTAGAGTAGAGATTCTGACCATCTATTTAAACAAAATATATTTATATGGGTATATAAATGTAAACATGTTTCATCTATGTATATGTTTCACCTGACCATGATGCAATTGATCTTTTTTATTGGTTTGTTCTTTCCCACTTTACTCAAGGTTTATAGGCACATAGCCTCCCCCTTGACCTTCCTTTTGCCATTTATTCTTATTAGCAGTGTTTTGGCACACTTGGAATTTTTATCTTAAAGGACAGCCAAGAATCCAGAGAAACTTTTACTAACAGTGGATAATTTGGACCCATGCAGTGACTAGTAGCAACCTATCAGAACATTGCTTTCCCTAGTCTACCTGCAGCTAACCAAGAAAAGCTAATGCCTCACTATTCGTTGTACGTTACTGCACAGCAACAGACTGTTATTATATGATCCCCAGAGATTATCTAACCATGTATTATAGGATGATCATGTTTACAATTGCCATCATTAAATAAATTTAATTTCATGAAGTTTAATGAAATAAATAATTATGTATGTCTATTGGCAAAATTAAGGTTCTGCAAAGGTGTTAGAATAGTGCAAAAAATATTTTTCAAAATTTTCAAAAACAGATATCTTGAAATCCCAAGAGTATGAATACCCCAGAAATTGACTTTTCTGTAAAGAAAAAAACCAAAACAAATGAATGTGAAGGCAAAAGTATTTAAAACAGAGAAATATGCAGTAGTCAATAGACAGACTGCATCCAAGTGAACACACATGTTCCATACATATGCCACCTTTTTTCATGGCTAACCAAATTTGATCCTGCCAGTGTGTAAATAAACCTTTACATTTGTATCCATTCTGTTGAACAAGTAAGCATACCCCTATAAATATGTATCTTGATGATTAATGGATGTGCACCCTATGTGTATCGAAAAAAGGTTTTTTTACTTTATATGTAAATTAGTGTTGTACTTCAAGTATCTTACCCTATGGGGCTGATTTACTAAGGGTCGAAGTAAAATTGAAGGAATTTTTTTGGATACTTCGACCATCGAAAAGGTCACTATGATTTCGACTTTGATTCAAAGTAAAAATTGTTCTAAATTCGACCATTCGATAATCGAAGTACTGTCTCTTTAAAAAAACTTTGACTTCAATATTTTACCAAATTAAACCTGCCGAAGTCCTATGTTAGCCTACGTGGGCCCTCTTGAGCATTTTTCTAGGTGTTTTTGTCGAAGTAAAATGGTTTGATTGTATGCAAAAATCGTTCGAACAAATAAACCATTCAAACAATTTTATTTTGACCGCAGGATAGCCAAATTTTTCTAAAAGGTGCTCTCTTACCTTGCTTTGCCCTATCTGAAACCTACCCAAGGTTTCAGCTAGGATTTCCACCTGTCCAGTTTTGACCCAGACAGACCAGTTTTTGGGAGGGCTGTACAGCCCTGTTTTCCTAGTTTTGAAAACTGGGCAGGATTCCCAAAGATTGATGCAGTGATCATCCAGTTGCTGATCGCCACATCATAGCTTCACCCACTAACCCACTCTCATGAATTCACCCACAACATTGCCACCCAACCCATGTGATGCCATTGTCCCACCCCTGGCTGGGAAAAGTGGCAAATTTAGTTTCAGTCACCAGCCAGTCTAAAAAATGCTCGTATCAGTCAGAAACCCAGAGTTTGCTAATCAGAAAGAGTTCTGTGCTGATAAAACTCGTCAATCTTCATGTCACGCATGTCGGCACCCTGAACCCAGAACCGATGTCAAGCACCCTAGTCTAGGCTCGCCTATAACAGCCGCCTTTCACCTTGGGAGGAGCCCTCAGCTAATCGGATGCCGCCAGGTCTTAAAACGAGAGGTGCAAGACGAGGGGTTCTGAGCAGACAAAGGGGCACGACAGTATAGAAAGTCTTAAGGCCAAAGGTCACAGTACAGGCGAGATAAACAGATTAGTGGTCAGACAGGCTGGGTCTAGGCAGACAGATAGTCAGGAACGTCAGGCAGGCAAAGGGTCAAAAAACGGGTATTCAATCAGATGGGATGAGACAGGATCGGAGTCAATTAACAGGCAGGAATCAAACCAGGAGGTCAACCAAGGGTTAAGCAGAATCAAAGTCAGTTTCAGGCAAGGGTAAGGTTTTCAGAGGACAGAGTAGTCAAAATAGCCAGGCAGGGTCAAACACAGATAGTCAGGAACAGATAAGAGGCTTTACAGCACAGTAATAGGCACCAGGAAATTAAATATATCACGGGCAAAGAAGCTGTTCAAAAAAACCCTTTAAATACGTACACCTTTAATTATTTGACTTTCGCGCCATTGCACGCTAGCGTAAACACGCCAGCGAGAACGCGCCTATAAAAACTGGAAGTGCGAGCGCGGCGCGCACTAGGAACTAGGAAGCCGGCAAGGAACATGGCGCGGCGGGAGTGCCCACTGCACCGCAACTTGACCACCAGGGTTGAGTTCTTTACACTTCATCATTTTTAGTCATGTCTGTCATTTTTATTTGTTGGTGTTCATCTATACAAATTTTATTAAGCATGTGTATATAGTGGAAAAGGGTATGATACTGTATGACAGTGTAATAAAAGTCACACCATTTATCCATAGCAATCAAATCTGATCTTTGTTTTTATACAGCTGACCAGTAGATGCTAATTGGTCACTATGGTTAACTCTGGTTTACATTGGGCCAACAGGGTTTATTTTATAATGTGCATATCTTATCTAAAAAATAATAGAGGGTAATCTTGAAATATGTCTCTCTCTCTCTCAGGCTATTTTTCTGAGTGTCTTTAGCTGGTGGTTTTATGTACCAAGTAGTATATGATTTTGCATCTATTTTCTATTGCACTTTAGGAGTTGGTTTTTTGTGATTCTCTGATCATCTACAATCCTAGGATCGTAGGCTTTGCTAAGGGGATTGTTTGCCTTTAAATTAACTTTTATTATGATGCAGAGACTGATAAATGACAATTTGCAGCTGGTTTTCTATTGTTTGTAGTTTTTCACTCATGTAGTAATTAGTTCATTATTTTTCCAGTTTGTAGCCTTACAGAACATTTGTTCTTTAGATGGAGTCAGTAACACCCATTTGAAAACCCAAGTCAGAAAGAGAAGGAAAAAATTTCAAAAACTTAAAAAAGCAAAAACGAAGGAAGACTGGAAAGTTGCTTAGAACTGGCCATTCTATACTAAAAGTTAATAAATGCCAACTACCAACCTGCCACCCTAGGCCCAGGCCTTTGTATGTATGTATATTTTTATTTATATAGAGCTCCTTGAGGGCAAAGCACTGTACAGCAACACTAAATTAGTAGTAACAAACAAGGGATCACTGCATTGATAAGTAATAATAAGTTACGGACACAATTTGGAGGGGTAATAAAGTGCTGTAATTTACAGTGGGTGAAACTGTTGTATAAGTGCCAGTTCCCAGTTCAGGTGTTATCCAGGTGCTCCGGGGGTAGTCTCTGAGTTATGTTTTAAAAACAATGAGGGAGGATTCTCTCCAGAGAGATGCAGGAATGGCATTCCAAATATAAGGAGCTGCAAGATAGAAGGGTTTGACACAGGAAACAGCAGTAGGGGTACAACCAAGTGGTTACTCTGGGAGGAGCGGAGGTTTCAGCTGGGAACACATAGAGAAACAAGAGATGAGATATAGTTAGGAGCAAAGGAATGAAGGGCTTTAAAGGCTACGAGGAGAAGTTTATAAGTTATTCTTTGTTTTATAGGAAGCCATGATAATGACTTCAACAGGGGACGGGCCTGTACCCTTTTGGATGAGAGGAGGATAATTCTGGCAGCAGAATTTAATACAGACTGTAGCAGGGAGAGATGGGAGTTAGAGAGGCCAGTTAGTGAAGGTTACAGTAATCTAGTCGGGATAGAATGAGAGCATGCATGAGTGTCTTGGCTGTAGCAGGTGAAAGGAAGGGACGCATGAGGCAATATTACGTAAGAAAAAGTGACAGGTTTTGACAGTGGCATTAATATGATCAGAGAAGGAGAGAGAGGAGTCAAAGTTTCCCCCAGACAGCATGCTGAGTTGACCGGGTCAATGAGCATGCCATCAACAGAGATAGTAAAATGGAGAGTAGGGCCAGGCTTAGGAGGAAAGATGATTAGTTCAGCTTTTGTTAGGTTGAGTTTGAGGTGGCACTGGTTCATCCAGTTGGAGATTGCTAGGAGGCAGTTCGAGATTTGAGCCTCTGTTTCAGATAGTAATGATGGGGTGGATAAATATATTTGTGTATCATCAGCATACAGATGATAATTAAAGCCAAATGATTGAATTAGATCTCCCAAAGACAGAGTGTACAGGGAGAACAACAATGGCCCAAGCACAGAGTATTGTGGCACCCCTGCATTAGGAGCAATCTGATATGAGGTTTTGTTAGCGCAAGAGATAGTGAATGTTCGGTTAGAAAGGTATGATGAAAGCCAAGATGCAGCCTGGTTACAGATGCCAAGCGAATACAGAATCTGTATCAGGAGAGAGAGTGGTGAACCGTGTCAAATGCAGATGATAGGCCAAGGAGGATAAGGATGGAGAAGTGACCTTTGGCTTTGGCAACCTGAAGATCATTTGTAACTCTGCACAAGGCAGTTTCAGTAGAGTGACCAAGCCGGAAACCAAATTGCAGACGGTCCAAAAGATCATGGGTGTGTAGAAAGTTAGTAATACGGGAGAACACAATACATTGAGTTTAGAGGCAAGTGGTAGAAGGGGGACAGGATGGTAATTTGACAGACAGGATGGGTCAAGTGTGGCCTTTTTAAGAATAGGCTTTACACAGGCCTGTTTGAAAGGAGAAGGGAAGGTTCCAGAAGCTAGAGAAGAATTGAAGATGTGAGTAAGTGTTGGTGTAAGCTCTGCCACACTGTGTTTGAGCAGAGAAGGCATAGGGTCAAGAGAGCAGATTTGCCAATAAAAGTGCACAAATGCAGACAAATAGGGCCACAGCAGAGATAGATGTAAACGCAATAGCAGATTTACCTGAAATAGACAGAGAAGAGGAGAGATGTCAGTTCGTAACTCCTTGTTAAACTCTTTCAGATCACTTGTAAACAAATCATATCAAAATGAAGCAAATTTTCACCCCAGCGTGGCCTTGCCACAAATCCAGGCCTGTTAGTGATACAGGAGGAGAGGGAATTTAGTTCTAGTTTTATCATCAACAAATCTCCATCCTTAACTGGGTTACCAAAATGGTCCCCCTCTCCTGTAGGTATTGTTCCTGACCCATCCTTATCTAGTATGTTCTTATATAGGGATTTCATATCCATTTTTGACAAGATGGTGTCCTCTGGTAACAATGTATGTGTAGTGCAAAGATAAGACTGTCAGCTCCATGTCTTACAATAAACAAAACTCTGATCCAGGAGTTTTCCACCAAAAAAACAACACAGACTCTGAAGTGGGAGTATATGAAAATATTGGGAGGGACCACTAGTTTGTTCTGATAGGTCCCTAACGTACAGGTGTAGTTAGCTTGCTTAGGTTGCGAAGTTTAATTGGTTCAGGATACCCAAGAAATGAGCTTGCACAGGACTGCTCAGGAGAATCTCACTGAAAACTTTTAAGTTCCTGGACAAGTAATCTTGCGTGGAAGGTGGTTAGAACCAGGGGCCCAGAGATTCTACTTTCATGCAAGGACTGCAGCTCTTCTGTAAACTTCACCTCCTTAAAGAAGCTAAGTATTAAGTGTTTAACTGTTTTAATTCACTATAATAGATTTTGCATTGTGTGTAGTGTTTAGGATTGTTTGCCAGTAGCCATTTTTATTAGTAAAGTATTATGTGTTATAAGCCATAGTGTCTGTGTGTTTATTTCCTTGACATTTACTACAATTTCTGAACTTAATAGTGCACTAAGCATTATTAACATGTAACCTGTATTTCTATAGTGCCAACTTGTTTTGTAGCGCTGATGCATTACAGTATGCCAGAATTTTTAGCACATTTCTGGTGTCCAGTAGATAGCTTTCAGTATTTTTTTTTACTACAGTCTGATATGTCTTCTGTCAATGTTCCAATGCAAGAGACAATAGGACACATATGATTCCCCTCTTAATTAATCTTAGGGAGCAGATTGAAGGGAGCAAATAGAATTTGAGTACAGAATTCTGCATGCATGTATGTGTCAACAGTCAATAGCTTTTTCGTAACTTTTGTAAGTTTGAAAAAGGAACTGATATGGTCTCAAAGCTTGCTGGAATCATAGTGTTAGTTAATAAAGGTCATACCTTTGCACCACATTTTTTGTTTCAAATCAAAAATTGTACCCTATAACTTTTCTGACTGGATAACTGTTAGGAATGGATTCCCAAACCCTGAACTACAGTAGCTCCAAGGTCCCAGTTGCGGTTCACACATATGCCTATAACAACCACCTTTGGCTTTTGGAGGAGCCCTCTGATACTTGGGTCCCATCAGGTCTTAGCATAAGAGGACCAGGGAGAGAGTTCTGGGCAGGCAAGAAAACCAAACTTTGTAAATGGAATGGAGAACAAGAAGTGTGGTTGAGGAACAGGCCAGGTCAATACGAATCAGTGAGTCAAACACACTGATTTTGCAGTACAAAGCAGGATCCAAAAGAGAAGTCAATATACATGCAAAGGTCATGACAGACAGCAGACTAGACAAGGTCAGGGAAAGGCAGGGTCAGGAACAGATCAGAAAAACTCAGAATTGCACCCAGAAACTATTTAAATAGACCTTACGTTGGGCAATGCACAAAAAATACCTACACCTTTAAATATTTGAATTTCACACAGGAGCAATGACATCAGAGGTGAACACGCTGAATAAATCCAGGAACACCCAAGTGGTGCGAACCCAAAAGAAACATTGTGTGCCTACCCAGAGTGCACCAAAGGAGCTGAAGGTGGTGGGTGTCCCCTCCGTGGGTGTAACACCATCCCCGTTGCATCCTCACTGGATTGGTTATTTGGTAGACTAAAGGAGGCTGCCTAAAGGCAGACTTTAACTTGTATTATACCTGTTTTTTATGTAATTAAAACTTGCCACCAAGCCTGAACTTCAGAAATAATAATCTTTTTTTCCAACTTTGAACCAACATTCAATTGAGTATACTCAATCTGCAATGTTTTACTCCTTTACTTAAGGCAAGTCTTTTTTTTTGTAGTGAGGTCTTAAAGGGGTGATTCACCTTCAAGATACATTTTTAGTAAGTTATAGAATGGCCAATTCCAATTGACTTTTGAATTGGTCTTCATTATCCATTTGTATTTTATTGTTTTTTAATTATTTGCCTTCTTCTTCAGACTCATTCCAGCTTTCAAATGGGGGTCACTGGCCCCATCTAAAAACAATTGCTCTCCAAGGCTACAAATGTATTGTTATTGCCTTTTTATATTCCTGTCTCATATTCAAATTTGTGCATAATCACTAGGGTAAATTGGATCCTAGCAACCAGAGTGCTGAAACTGCAAACTGGAGAGCTGCTGAATAAAAAGCTAAATAACTCAAAAACCAAATATAATAAAAAATGAAAAGCAATTTCAATTTGTCTCAGAATATCACTCTCTAAAAGTTAATTTAAAGGGGAACAACCCCTTTAAACCATGTAAAGGTAGAACTTTTGTCATTGGTAGGCAAAGGGTTCTCTGAATTTGTGTTTCTATATGTACTGTAGGTGCATTTGGGTGTGTCTGTGTGTGTTTTTGTACTTGGTTGTGAATCAGTACCCTGACTGGGAAATATCTTATTCAAGATTGCATTTGATATCATATCAAATGTCACATATGACACTTACTCCTCTCTTTCACTTTTTGGATTCTTTTACTATGTTTGTGTCACCTTAATATTTTTGCCTGCCTTGACTTCATCCTAACCATTTACCCGCTTTACCTCTTGCTCTAACTCTGCTCACTGGCAGTACCTAACTTGCAAATCTCAATAATACACAGGTAAGAAGACAGATATGGTGCTGGAGAGGGTATATTTGTTGTTTCATATTAAAAAATTGTACCCTATAACTTTATGACTGACTAACTGTTACTAATTGAGTCTCAAATCCAGAACTATCTCCAGGTGCTCGGTCATGGCATACTCTTACACCTACAACAACCTCCTTTGGTGTCAGGAGGAACCGTCTACTACTCAGGTGCTGCTAGGTCTTAGCATGAGCAGAACAAGAAGAGAGTTCTGGGCATGCAAGAAAACTGAACTTTGTAACTGGAATGGAGAACAAGAAGCGTGGTCGAGGAACAGGCCAGGTCAATACCAATCAGAGAAAGCACCAATTTCACAGCACAAAGCAGGATCCAAAACAGTAGTCAATATACGGGAAAAGGTCTGGACAGGCAGGGAACTAGACAAGGTCAGTTACAGTCAGGAACAGATCAGAAACACTCAGAATTGATTGCACCCAGTAACTATTGAAATAGACCTCACATTGAGCAATGCACAAAAGATACCTGCTCCTTTAAATATTTGAATTTCACGGCGGTGCAATGACATCAGGCATGAACAGACAGAATAAATCCAGAAACACCCAAGCAGAAACCTTGCCTCAGACAGCAGCACCTGGCAATTTTTACCAGGGGTGGCAAAAAGCATAACTTTAGGAGCTGAATTCCCAGTTATTAGTGATGCAGTCCTACTTCACCTCTCACATGAAAGGTAATCACTGGAGTGTTAGGGGGACTCGGAGAAGCTCAGCTCAGTGACAAGAATAGCTGCTGTGTGAAACTATGGTTGGTTATGCCCATTTTGTGCACCCTTTCCTGCAGGTAATATTTTTAGGAATACCCTATACCAGCAGAAGTAAATTAGTAAACCTAAAACTTCTTCCATGGATACCCAGAAACTAAACAAAAAAAGCACAAAACAAATGCTTTTGAAGTTTTTATGTTTATTGCCGTTTAAACAGTAGACAGAAGGTAGAAAAACCAATTGTTAAAGATTAGTTGAATACATTCTAAATGGTTTTACAAGGTATCAACAGATTTAATGCAAAATCAAATGCTGTAATGTTTCATGTTCAGAATTTTAGTGTATTCAGACAGAATTTTAAAAGGAACCACAGTTAACAGTAATATGATGATTAAACCCTCTCTCCTTTCAATCTAAATCTGATTCTGGTGGGTATCCATTGCTTAGCTCTTCAGTAAGTACAACTACTGTACAAATAAATAGCAACTGCCTATTTGAAATTTTTTTCATTTTGCAAATTAATTCTTGCATTGCATATTTTCAAACATTTCAAACAAGAAATCAGAAGAAATTGGTGTGCTTCATGACATCAAAATATTTAATATCAAGACTCCAATAGTTGTCACAAGAATAAAGAAAATGTCTTTCCCTGAAAAGGAAAATATGAACTTTATTTAAAAAAAGGAAAGCTTGAATATAATACATATTATAATATTTAGTTAATATTTCCATTAGAGCTTTACATGAGCTGTCAGTTCCTAGATATAGGTGACTACATTATTTTTAAAGGAACCTCTGAACCATACAAATGAATCAGAGTAGGTTTATATTGTAATATTAGATTATATTTATTGTATATACAGTTCACTCTTTACCTACTGCGTGTCTAGGATGAATAGTAAGTCAGTTGTATTGGTTCTCAAGCTCAAATTTTTTGCCCTGTCTTAAATGGTAATGTGTGAGTAGAGAAGAGACACCCAACTTTCACCTGTATTCATATACTATTGGACATGGTAGAGACATAGAGGTCTTGGGGTGACCAATTAATTGTAGATTCCTGAGTAGTGTTTTTACAGAGAGCTCTATCTCCCCATCATTTGTGTCATAGAGATGGATGACTCAAGAAACATCTTCAATGTTGGTGCAAATGCTTGAAGTACCCACTTTATCAAACACGTCCATTGAGCCATAATAAAGACCGAGGACATCCTCTAATGCCCTAGACCTGAGTCCACCCTTAAATAGAGACTGACACCAGAAAGTAACCTCTTTTTTACATCTATTATATTATTGCGTTTGAAAGCCATTTATAACTTTGCCATAAAGTATTTGCACAATGCTTTTACATTACCTGATGCCCCATGTTTCTGTATGAGGGGGCTGCCATATTTGTGCAGCAGGAGTTAGAAACTCTAATTTATGGGCTTCGATGGGACAGTCAGGTTGGCAAAACAGTCAGCTTTAGAAACTTCAACTAACAATTACTTACAAAAATAAACTTCTCTGCAAAAAATTATCAACATAACCTATAGGTAACTTTTAGGGGCAGATTTACTAATGGTCAAATTTCAAAGTGAAAAAACTTCGAAATTTGACCATCCAAATCGAACGTTTCGAAAGATTTTGGGCAAAATCCTTTGAATTCCTAGGGATTAGAAAAAATTTCAGGACAGGTTCTAGGAGGTCCCCCATAGGCTAAAATTTCAATTGGGCAGCTTTAAGGTGGCGAAGTGTCAAATTTGAAGGATTTTAAAAGGCAAGTACGAAAATTTTACTTGAAATTATTATTTTCTAATCGAATTTTGGCCTATTCTATTTTTTTAATTTAAAATGTTATTCGAATATTCACTTCGACCCTTAGGGGCACATTTACTAAAGGTCAAAGTGAAATTATGAATGAAATAAAAATTTTAAAAAATTTGAATTCGAAAGTAATTTTGGGCTACTTCAACTATAAAATAGCCCAAAATTCAATTTGAATTGAAAAAAATTAGAAAATTCTAATTTTCGAATTTCGAAGTACAATCTTCGACTTTGACTATTCGCCAGCTTACAGCTGCTCATAGAACATGTCCTGAAAATTTCTCTAAGTTCCAAGAATTCAAAGGATTTTGCGGAACTCGTTGGAAATTTTCGATCGAAAAAGGACTTTAAAAATATTTTGAGGGTCAAATTTCAAAGTTTTTTTACTTCTAAAATTTGACCCTTAGTAAATGTGCCCCTTAGTAAATGTGCCCCTTAGTGTACAATCATATTTTTCAAAAAGTAGTTTTTGTGGCATTACTGCCTTAAACAAATGTGGAATGTCCCTAAAATTAGTTTTAAAAACTTCCTCGCACATACATTTTTAATAGTTTGGACTTTTGAATACAATACAGATTTAAAAAAAGAAAAGTCACTAGCATTTTTTATAACTTTTATGCATTTCCAGCATACAGGATATGATGTCATTGATATAAGACTGAGGAAGATATAGCTTTGTTTTATCAGTTCGCCTGGTCTAGGTGGTGAAGTAAACTCTAGCAAAAGAGGTAATGTTCAGTAAAATTCATGAATTTGCAGAGTTGCGACCTTCCGCCAGAGCAAAAAGTCATCTGTGGTTAGCATGTGAACTAATGCTAGTGATGTTCCCTTTCGCTAGAAAATTGTCATCTATGTCTGTTAGTAGATTCAGGGCCGGTTTTAAGCACATTGGACCAATTTGGCCCAATTGGGCCCCGCACTTATGGGGGCCCCACTCCAGTGCGAGCTCTGATTCCTATTCCCTTAATTCCCCAGTTGCCCAGCCTACCCCCATCCCCAACTGGCAGCCATCACTTGGACAGAGGGGAAAGCAGGCACTATTTGCCCATCCAGCTCTGTGACCCTGTGACAGACAGCAAAGTTCCTCCTAGGGGGGGCCCCACCGAAATGGTTCCAATTGGGCCCCGCACTTGGTACGGCCGGCCCTGAGTAGATTGATGATGTCCCTGCGGGTTGGATTTCTGGTGATTTGTCGCTAGCAGTGGCCACTTTACCAGAGTTTATTCATATAAATCATTTCAGATTTTACTACCAAAATCCACAAATGCAAGAAAGCAACTATGAGCTTTCAGGGCATAAGATGGCAATTTAAAAATCATTGGATCAATATACATAATTGATCATAATTTGGATTGTAGCCCAAATGGTAGGACCACAACAAACAATGTGGTTGCAATTTTGATCTGGTGACTGCTCCACTGAAGCCTTGGAACCTACAATGTGATTCCCCATGTCTGGACTCTGTATGCCCAAAACTTGATTTGGGGCATTTAGGGAAACCTTGGTAGGTGAGTTTCTACCTTGATTTTTAAATATTAAACACATTTGGAAAAGTTACAGATTAATATTTTTAAAAAGATATTCAAAAGATGTTTAGGTTTAGGAAATTTGAATTACCCAGCCAATTACCCAAATTCTGTTTTTTGTACATGGTAATTTAAAGTCCCAATATATTTCTTAATCAAAAGTCTAATACAATTGCTAATCCTAATTGTCTCTCAACTGGGTGGGGGTGGTCAAAGCACTAACTAGAATGCAAAAGGCACACCATGTTTATGGAAAAAATGGATGACTGTGTTTCCTAAATCCAAATCCTCAATTTAATCTCCTATATTTCTACAATGGAAGAACGTTCTACACTTACCCTTATTGCTTCTTGCTTTACCTAAGAAATAAAGTGAAATAAAATACTAAGCATTTTGATTACAACACAGAGATAGCATATATATATAGATAGATAGATAGATAGATAGATAGATAGATAGATAGATCAATAGCAGAGATGCATTAAAAAGATTTAAAAATTGTTGTGTTTTATAACTTGCCAAGTGTAGCTAAAAATGTTTCACCTTCCTATTCAAACAGAAAATGGATCTAGAATTCAAATTAATTAGATGATGACTATAGTTTTTTACTACAGTTTGGTTGTCATTAATGTATGGCTATTGGCTCAACTAATTTGATAATTTTAATTTTATACACATAAGTAAGGTCAATAGGAAAAAATTGAAGAGTAAATATAGAGATGTTTGGTGTTTAGCACTGCACACAGAATGCATAATTAAAAAAAGCAAAGCATATTAGCTGAAGGATTGTAGTTGGAAGATAATGGAAGGGAATATAGTGGTATTAAAATTTGTGGCCACAGAGTGCAGAATAAATTGTATGCAAGAAAAAAGCTTCTAGATTGAAAACCTTGAGAGAAGCAATAGGAAAATAAGTGACTGTTTCTATTATGCAAATACTGACAGTAAGAATATAGCAACTTATAAAAATTATAATCAAGAAAAATTGTAGCTATTTATCATATGTAAATACCAGGCAACTTACTAGTAGCTGAATTTCCACCCCTATCTGCAAACAAAGGGTACAAAAAAATTAGCCGACAATAAATACACTTATCTTATTAATAAGAAAATAACATGCAAAAAAGTTTTAGCTGAAAATGTTTAAACACTTTAAAATTACCTGTCTTTACTAAATGAATTGCAAATATGCTTTTATAGTCTGAGGCTTTATTACACAAATGAGATACTTTGGCATATGCTAAAGGATTTCATTAAGACCTTCATTGTGGTTTGGGTTATTTATTTCTTTTAGTTTGTAACCTTGTAACTAAAATACCTGAAAGTTTAAGTTCTTGAAATATGCATTCAGCATTAGATGGGATACTTGGTCTTTAGGGTTGTACAAATATATTATCACAAACTACTTTTGCTTCATTACATATACAACTCAAATGTCTTTTCAATGTATTCCTCATCCAATGAAATCAATATTTACAATTATTGTTTAGAGGTAATGTAAACTGCCATATCAGGAAAAACTAATTAAACATGAAAAGGGATATAAACCCAAACAACTAAACATTTTTAAAAACTTTTGTAATGTTAAAAAAAAGAAAAGTAAGGATCTCAAATGTGTGCTCATTTATTAAAAAGCTTGATTCTATAAATACAACTTGAACATAGTAAAATCATATTATACCCATCTACCCTATCTTCAATTACAGTTATGAATTAAATAACAGTTCGGTGTAAAAATAAAAACTGGATAAATAGATTGGCTGTGCAAAATAAAAAATGTTTCTAATATAGTTAGTTAGCCAAGAATTTTATGTATAACGGCTGGAGTGACTGGATATCTAACATAATAGCCAGAATCCAACTTCCTGCTCTTCAGCTCTTTAACTTTGAGTCAGTCGGTGACTTGAAGGGGGGCCACATGGGACATACAGATGCAGTCACTTTGTATTGTGTGTTTAATGCGTCGTGACTTAACTCATTTATCCCACTTATCACAGAATATTGTGTCACAGCATCCCACCCAATTAAAGAGTTCACCATTGAAAACAATGGTGCTTTGGTATGCTAATGAAAAGGTTAAATGCATTAAATGAGTTAAGATAACTTTAGATAACAATTTCTTCAATTAGCCCTGAGTCACGACGCATTTAACTTACAAATCCAAGTGACTACATCTGTAACTGTTCAGTGAGTTTGCAATTGATCCTTAGCATTCTGCTCAGGTTCAAAAGCAATAGTTATGGCCCATGTGGCCCCCCTCAAGTCACTGATTGAATACTGCCATTGTAGCATATGGGGTACCTCCTGGAAGCTTTCCTGTAAATATTTCTAAGTTTTGGAAAATCAATTTTTTTAAATAAAAATCATTCAAACTAAAATTGTCATTTTAGATTGAAAATGACCCCCAAAAAATATTCGATGGTCGAGTTTCTAATTTTTTAAATTCAAAATTCGACCAATAGTAAATCTGCCCCTTAATGTATAATATAAAAAACGCTAATAAAAATTGCTTGAATTTTGCTAATACAGCCACCATTAACTTCTACATTAACTCGCCAGGCTTTAGTTTTCAGGCTTTATTAATGGGTCTTTTGCTTTAGGCTGGGGACAGACAGGGAGATTCGGGGAGAGTCTGTCACCTGGCGTTTAATAGCAGGCGACAGAATCTCCCCGAATCTCCCTGTCTGTCCCCAGCCTAAGAAAGCTTGAAAATTTGTGGTTGCTCCATCCACCCACATTTTATTCATTCCAATGGACTATACTAAGGGGCAGATTTACTAAATTCACATTAAGGATTTGAAGTTCGATCGAATTTCAAAAAGATTCTAATCCAAATATTTGAATATGCAAATGAGGCAAATTCAATTCAAATTTTCAATATTCGACAGAGTTGAATGATTCGAATATT
The DNA here is from genome assembly GCA_024363595.1 of Xenopus borealis. Taxonomy (NCBI): domain Eukaryota; kingdom Metazoa; phylum Chordata; class Amphibia; order Anura; family Pipidae; genus Xenopus; species Xenopus borealis. Next base: position 112,214,321 of record CM044447.1, on the reverse strand, counting down.
TGAATTTAATTGTATTCGACTATTCGATGGTTGAAGTACTTCCCCTTTAAAAAATCATTCAATGGGCCAGTTCACCAGATTGAACCTACCGAATTGCTTTAAAACCCTATAGGAAGCTCCCAAAGGTGTTTTAAAGTTGTTTGTGATCGAATAGGAAACATTTGAAGGGTTAAAATAGTTCGAATCGTTTCGAATTTTTAATCGAAGGATCAAATTCTTTTTATTCGATCGTTCGAATATTTGAATAGCAGTAAAATCCTTTGAATTCGAAGGATTTTACTTTCCTCACTATTCACATGGTCTCATGTTTTCATCGAATCTATCCCGTTCCGCTTTGCCAAAAATAACTCCAAAATTTGTGAATTGGTGAGAAATTCGCAAAATGAGTCATGTCACATTTTTGTCATTTTGGCGTTTTTTTTACGCGTCATGGTTTTTTGATGCGCGTCATGGTTTTTTGATGCGCGTCTCTTTTTTTGATGTAAGCGGATTTTCGGCTGGCGATTTTTAGCGGGCGTTTCGTGAATCGCTGGAATTTGCCGGGAATTCATGACTGCCGAATAAATTTGCCCATCACTAATTATAATGGCTAGTAAACTTAGGGGCAGATTTACTATTATTCACAAAAAAATCCTCAAATTAATTAAAAATTTGTTAAGCATTCGACTATCGAATGCTTATCAAAGAGTTTTAGGCTATTTTTTCCTTAATATTCGATTCCTTGATGAAATCGTACGATTTGATTTCACGAAAAAATTTTACTATTTCCTCTGATCGCTCGAAAAATGAATACGATTCGAACGATCGAGGCGTTCGATTGTATGAATGGTATTCGAGCAGATGTTTGAAAAAAAAGCCTATGGGGGGATTCCCATAGGTTTCTATTGCAATTTGGTTGGTTCAAACTGGCGAAGTAGGCAGTCGAAGAAAATTTAAGTTAAAGTCCTTTGATCATCAAATGGTCGAATTATCGAATATCCAATCATTCGATCTATTCAATCTTTCGAATTTTCGGTATTCGATCATCGAAGTGGCCAAATTTGCATATTCCAAAATCCGATTTAATCGTTCAATCGTAATTCGATCGACTTCGATTGAACTTTCATCTATTCACGTGAATTTCGTAAATCTGCCCCTAGTCTACTGGGCAAATTTACGAAATTCACGTGAATAGATCGAAGTTTGATTGAATTCAATCAAATAACGATCGTACAAATTTTCCATGAAATCGTAAAGTGAAATTTTGCCCCTTCGATCATCGAATATCGAATAGATCAAATAGATAGAAAATCGACTGCCTACTTCGCCAATTTGAACCTACCGAATTGTAATAGAAGCCTATGGGAAGATGCCCATAGACTTCTGAGGCTAAGTCCTGCTCGAATACCATTCGTACGATCGTAGCGCTCGATTGTTCGAATTTTTCGGACGCTCAAAGGAAATTTCACGATTTTTTCATGAAATCGAACGATTCCCAATCGTATGAATTCATCGAGAAATCAGATATCGAGCAAAATGTTAGCCTAAAACAATTCGATAAGCATTCAATGGTCGAATGCTTATCGAATTACGAGTTTGGTTGAGCTTTTTTCTGGGAATAATAGTAAATTTGTCCCAAAGAGTGTTTTTTTTTTCTCAGTGAAACAAGGTGAATTTTTTGCTCATCCCTAGACCTCGCCACAGAGCTCATTCATATGGGATTTTTAGAATTATATTTATCAGTGGGTGAAAGCTAAAGATTAATATTTGATAAATACATTTCTAAAAAGCTCCAATCTCACATTTTGATAAATCTACCCCTATGGGTGCTAGAAAGCCAACTGCAAAAAATAGCCAGCACTTAAAGGAATTGTTCAGTATGAAAATAAAAACTGGGTAAATAGATAGGCAGTGCAGGATAAAAAATGTTTCTAATATAGTTAGTTAGGCAGAAATGTAATGTATAAAGTCTGGAGTGACTGGATGTCTAACATGACAGAACACTACCAGCTATTCAGCTCTCTTGTTTTCCACTGACTGGTTACCCTGGTGACCAGGCAGTAACCAACCAGTGACTTGAGGGGAGGCCACATGGGTCATAACTGTTACATAGTTACATAGTTAAATTGGGTTGAAAAAAGGCCGAGTCCATCTAGTTCAACCCCTCCAAATTAAAAACCCAGCATACATACACACACACACACATATCTCCACTCTTTCAAACACAAACCATATATGCCCATAGATATACTAACTGTAGAGTTTAGTATCAAAATAGCCTTTGATATTATGTCTTATTATGTTGCTTTTGAATCTGAGCTGAATGCTGAGGATCAATTGCAAACTCACTGAACAGATATGTCCCTTGTGGCCCCCCTTCAAGTCGCTGACTAACTCAAAGTTAGAAAGCTGAAAAGCAGGAAGTTGGATTCAGGCTATTATATCAGACATCCAGTCACTCCAGCCTTCATATATTACATTTCTGGTTAACCAACTATATTAGAAACATTTTTTTATTTTGTACAGCCTATCTATTTACCCAGTTTTTATTTTTACACTGAACTGTTCCTTTAAATACTGATAACAGTCCTGTTTCCTCATTTAGTTAAAAGAACTATAGTTTAATAATCTCAATAAGTATTACTGTAAATAAAAGTTTTGTTTAGCTAAATAATGAAACATGGCTGCTGATTGTATATTAAACATAGAATTGACAAAAATTTCTCATTACAAGCAGAGGTTCACAACTTAACTGTTATTTGTTAAGAATAAAGACAATAATAATGTAATACTTATTCTGGTTTATTAAAAAAACTGATGGTGACAACTGGGATAGCTGTCAAATGAAGAAATGTGATATCAGTTTTTCAGCATCAGCAATTGAAGCACGTTACAAGGCTCCTTACCAGGCATTTTGGGCTTTGGTGTTCCTGTAACCAAATATAAACAATTTAATAGAAAATAAAAGGGGGATGATCATAATAAACACTTTATAAACACAGGACAATCAGTAACAGAAACTTGTAAAAACAGCAATACAGTCAATTGTATTTTTTTAGCCACCTTTCAAAGAATAAAATAGTACAGTATTCTTATAATTATTTCTAAAATATATTCAAATTATTTTAGGTAATATAAAAGTTGTGGCTAACAATGGGTATCTGTCAGGAGCACTGCACTCCAAGATGGTGGCAAGATGTTCCAAGATGGTGGCAGCCAGCACCACACACTGAAGGCATCATGTTGCCCCGGCGTGTGACTTCAGTGTGTTGAATATGGCATTAAAAATTGTAGTTTAAGGGAGCCGATTACCTTGGCAATACCTTGGCATCCCTGGGTGTTCTAAATTCAAATATATCTGCTTACTGGACTGTTGACCTTTTGCCTGAACCTTTGACTATGATCCTTTGCTGCCTATGCTTTTCTACTGACCTCTTTTGCTAGTTCAGTGAACTTGAATTTAACCCTAGAGCTTCCTCCTTGCACTTGGAGCTGTAAGGCCCCATACAATATCCAATGACTTCTAACTACTGACTTAATTTTTACCTAAATTTAAATATGTGTTATACTTCTCTTACAGCTAATTCTCCATATCAATGAAGGAAAATAGCTTTTAATGCTCTCTGCTGGAATTTGCTTTTACTCAACCTTTTCTGGACAAGTAGAAGCACTTGATGAAATTAAATGCAACAATTTCTACATTTTCCATTTGAAAACTGATAACAGGAAAAGAGAAGTATATAATTGCATTTAGCATAAATAAAGATGCTATCTTTAATATAAAAACATTATATTGGTTATCATAGTTTTAAGAGTGATATAAATAATAAAGTAATGAAAAAATATACATAATTTTACCATACCTAGATTTTTTGTAGTTGTAGCTTTAAAGACAGAAAAGATGTAAATGTAAATTCTTTTGCCAACATAAATATTTAAATATAGTATTTATATTGTGTTCATACATTTTGAATGAATACATATATACTTTAAACTAGTTTTTATTTCAATCATCACTTATTTAATAATAATCCATCAAATGAGAAAAAAGAAAATAATTTTCATAGTTGCTGCAAATTTAGGAAAGAAAATACTATAATTAAAACCAAATTAATTTAAAGAATACCTGGGGCTTTAGGAGTAGTTGTAGCTGTGTGAAAAAAACATATAGTATTTTACACCCTTACAAATATAATTCAACACTTCTTGATTGATTTTGTAAATTTGATGCTAGTAGCACTTATTTGTGCTGCCATGTAGTAATTACCTGTATATTTACTAATCTGCCTTATAAATGTATATATTTATATTGTATGTGTAATGTATATTTTGAGTCAGACCTTAAGCTCAGTAATGGACAGCAGCACAGAGTATGTATGTCTACTTCTTTAATTAAGCTGTAGTTCTCCTTTAAACTAGTACTGTATTTTAATCAGCACAAATAAATGAATAAAGGCTATTATTTATTCATTAAAACATAGCTGGTTTTTAAAACATCATTAACATACATTTTGCATTTGCATTCCAGTTTTTGAAACAATCATTCAAATTTGTTATGGTACAAAATTTGAATGTTGATAACTAACACATAGGGGCAGATTTACTAAGGTAGAATTTCGAATATAAATTTTTTTAAATCAAATTATCGAATATAATCAAATTTTTTAAATTCTATTTTCGATTGAAAAGGGATCAAATAGGTCTGTTTTAAAATTGTTCAAATCGTTCGAATGCATTGTTCGATTCAAATTATTTTGCCCACAATCCTTCGAATTTCCAGAACTTGGAAAAATTAGATTCCAGGATGTCCCCTATAGGCTAAAATGGCAATGTGGCAGCTATAAGGAGGTGAAGTGTCAATTTCAAAGTTTTCTTAAGGAGACTTTGAAATAAAAATTAAAAAAAAATTCAATTTGAATCAAATTTTTGGCTGTTTGAAGTAGTCAAAAATTACTTTGAAATTTTAATTTTTTAAATTCGAATTTAATTTGAATTTTCACTTTGACCCTTACATGGGTCAGATTTACTAAATTTCCATAAATTCACATGAGTGATTCAAATATTCGATCGAATTTTCAAAAAGATTTGAATTTGCAAATTAGGCAAATTTGACCAAATTCGACCATCGAATAGTCGATTTCGAATAATTCAAATATTCGAATTTAATTTTATTCGAAAATTCGATGGTTGAATACTTCCCCTTTAAATTTTAATTCGACCACCTACTTCGCCAGATTAAACCTACCGAAATGGGGATCATTCCCTAAGATCGAATATAAAAAATGTGATCGATCGCTTAAAAATCGTACAAATATTCAATTCGAATTCGATTCGAATATTCGAACGAACAATCAAATGTTCTATATTCGATCATTCAATCATTCAAATTGCGGTAAAATTTTTCAAACTAGATAGTCGAATTCATAGTATTTTACCTCCCCACTATTCCCTGGTCTAATTCCACATTTTTTTGCCATTCGAAATTCGACCAATAGTAAATCTGCCCCATAGTGTGTATATATCAACCATAAGGGTCGGATTTACGAAATTCACATGAAATGATCGAAGTTCGATCGAATTCGATCGAATAAAGTTTGTATAAATTTTTCATGAAATAAGATATGCAAATTTGGCCTCTTCGATCATCACATATCAAATAGATCAAATACATCAAATGATCGGATATTTGATAATTCGATCATTTGATGATCAAAGGAATCAAAATTTTTAAGTTATTCGACTGCCTACTTTGCCAGATTCAACCTACCGAATTGTAATAGAAGCCCATGGGAAGCTCCCCATAGGCTTCTAAGGCTAAGTCCTGCTCGAATACCATTCGTACGATCGGAGTGTTTGATCGTTCGAATCATACGAATTTTTCGGACACTCTAAGGAAATTTCATGATTTTTTTGTGAAATCGAATGATCGGTATCCGATCGTACGAATTAATCGAGAAATCATATAGCGAGCAAAATTATGCCTAAAACAATTCGATAAGAATTCGATAGTCGAATGCTTATCGAATTACGAATTTGGTCAAGCTAATTTTGGGGAATAATAGTAAACTTGCCCCTAAGTGTATCAAAATTATAAAATAAAACATAATTATAAATCCTGCAGTGAATAAAACATTCCAAATTACATCTAATTTATCTACATTTCAGATCTCAACATTTTTAGTATGCTATAGATATCTGGATTCCATAACATTATAATATAGGTCTGCACCATTAAGGTATCTATGACTTAGGGGCAGATTTACTAAGGGCCTAATTTTTTAAGTGAAAAAACTTCGAAATTCAACCCTCTAAGTATATATAGCTCCATTTTTGATTGAATAAAAAATTGTTCAAATCGTTCGATTCTTCGAATTCTTGGAACTTAGAAAGATTTTCAGGACAGGTTCTATGAGGTCCCCCATAGGCTAAAATGGCAATTCAGCAGCTTTAAGATGGCGAATAGGCAAAGGATTTTTAAAGGGCAAGTTTTTTGAAATTCAAAAATTTTAATTTTCATATTTTTTAAATTTGAAACAAATTTTGTTCTATTCGATAGTTGAAATAGCCCAAAATTACTTTGAAATTCTAATTTTAAAAATTCTAATTTGATTAGAATTTTCACTTCGAACTTTAGTAAATGTGCCCCTTATTGTTGAACATATTAGGAAGAATTTATTTTCATTCACTGCAGGTGATTCATACTTATCTTTTCTCTGTTATTCTGTTATAATGGCATATTCCAAACTATATATAATTTAACCATAGTTTGAATTTCAAAAATGTGAGTTTAGTACAGAATTTTCAGTTAAATATATTTAAAAAGTTACTTATTTCAGTGAGATAAATTTATATTACATTTTTTTTTGCCATAGCTTTAACTGAATTTTATAAACTCTTGGTTAGTTACATAACATGGGTCTTAAGGTAAATTATTGGTGGCTAACTACTCTGTATACCATTTGGAGGCATTTAATTATTGACTCAATTAACTCAATCAATTAAAAATATGAAATAAAATTGAAGGCAGCAAAATTCTACCAAAACCTCAAATTTGAAATATTGCTTAAACTTTTATTGCCTTCCATGTGTACTTGCTAGCTAGATGCTTTTTGTTCTTTATAAATCATGAACATTCCAGTTTCTCAAGAACAGAAAAAATTTCATTGTAAAATAAATGTGATAAAAATCTCATTGATTTAAAACCAGTATTCCTAATTATTTATATTTTATTAAAGGAAAACAATACCCCCAAAATGAATACTTGAGCAACAGTTCAAATCAAATTAAG
>CM044447.1:112169516-112183954 GCA_024363595.1 Xenopus borealis | reverse complement strand
TCCGATTACGATGATGCCAAAGGGCTCCGACGGGTTGGAAGAAATTCAAACCTTCCCAATCAATAACGTGGCCAGATATCGATAGGGAAGACTTGTCAAAAGCCCCCATACAGAGGCATATAAGACCGATATCGGCAGCTTTATCTGCCCATGTATGGCCAACATTAGATTTTAGTTCCAACTGACAGCACTAGTACAGCTGAAAAATCTGTCCCGAGGCCTAATTTTTACAATAAACCGGACTGCCATGAAAATAACAATATAAATTACAATTATTCTTAGATTTTTTTCACAGTCTGTATCGGAAGTACAATCTCTTGGAACAGAGAAATACAACAAATTCAAACTTACCCAGTGCCATTGTAGGAGTTGGTGTAGTTGTTGTTGTAGCTATGATACAATAATAAAAATTAGTATCAGGTGATATAAATGAATGTAATATTTAGCTAAAAACAGAACTAGTGAGGAGATTTAAAGGAAGTTTTAAAATTACTGCTAGCTTGTCTGTTTTTCTCTAGAGCAACCAGAATGAATAATTTCTTACCTCTTCCCATCCATTATGCATTGTGCATACAAAATACACATATATATTGCACTTACTAGGAGCAGTAGTTGTGGTTGTATCTGTGAAGAAAAAAGTTACATTTTTTCATTTAAAAAGTCACATTAAAAAACAAAATTAATAAAATTACCTGGATAGCAACACCAAAATGACATTATATTTCATTGAATGCACATATCTCCCTTTATTTTTTGCTACTGGATCTTACAGTATATTGAACGCTGTAAAGTTCATTTAAGGTGCAGTATTTTTGTGCTGCAAGACACAGAGTGCAAAGTGACTTTTCATGCTGTGTGTAGGTGTGCACAAATAGCCACAGTCCTCTGTACTCTGTTTCTGACACTGCTAGCTGCACCTTCTGATACTGTGCTCATCACTAAACACCAAATTTTCTTACAGTGCAAGCAGATAGCAGGATGGAGAAAGTTCTCCTAGAATGCACAATAAGGAGGGCACTCTTGCATCCATTAATGTTCTTTAATTTGGGGTCAAGAATGACCCATCATATATTCCAACTGCCCACATTTGGAGTCCAAATTGCATTTCCTTTCTTACAGAAAACTTGTAGGAGTTAAGGTGGATTGTGGGTGTGCATGAGGAGGATTATTGGTCTGACCTAAATTATCCTTTTTATATTTTAAAATTTGAATTTTTAGAGGAAAAAAATGAATTTTTGGAAATGTATTATACCATAAAGCTGCTAAAAAATCCAAAACTGAAAATACTCCAGCAAAAACCTCTGGCAATCATGTAGAAATCAATAGCAGATGTCCCTTTTACAATCTGAAGTTGTGATCTGCACTGAGTTTCATACAATAAGCTGAAAAATTCAGGGTTTCAAGGCAACAACTTAATAAAAATCAAATCTAAATCAAAATAATATCATTCAATTTTATTGAGTCTTTTCTGTCATGACATTATCAAGCTGATTATTTGATAAATTATTTAAATTTGTGGATAGGAATGAATGTGACTGGACTACAACTTTTACAATGATAGTTGGATATTCATTAAGGAGTTGGGAGGCTAATGAATTAGTGTTCCAAACAAAGACAGGTAATTTTTTATTGAGTCCTGATAATTTCGGTCATATAGTGTGAGTCCCATATTAGCTCTCGAATACTTATTTTTATTCAACTTTAGATATGTTTAAATTCACCCTCCACCTCTGTTCACGATAATCCATCATATTTATACCATACAACATATCTCCCAATTGCCCACACATAGGCTGTAAAGCCCAAATAGTGTGTCATTTATTATTGAACTGTACGTAGATGACACTTACCAGGGATTGTACGAGTAGTAGTATCTGTGAAAAGAAAATATTGTTTGTAAATTAAAATATACTGCAGAATTATTAGAAGCTTGTAACTAATGGGTTTATTTGGAGATACAGTATGTGATAGCTATTGGTTAAAACTTACACCAAGGAAATATTATCTATTTTGTAAACGTACCAGGCACTGTAGGTGTAGTTGTGTCTATGATTAAAAAGAACTATTCAGACATAACAGAATCCAAGAAATGTAAAAGACATATTCAGCACAGCTACATTATGTAGTCATAATCTACAGTCTGGCCATTTCCCTATGGGACCAGACAGTAAATTATATCCTTATAAACGGCACGTTCTGACATCAGAAAGTGTCATTTATAACAGGTCCCCAGCCACTGAATTGGACGCTGCATGTACGAATTGGACGCTGGTGTGTCTGACTTGGACCAGAATTGGATGCCGACCCCTACAACCCCCCCTCTTCATGATTTATTTTTTATAGTATTGAAATTATTTGTCTTCTTCTGACTCTTTCCATCTCATAAATGGAGGGGTCACTGACCCTATCTAAACAGAAATGCTCTGTAAGTCTACAAATGTATTGACATTGCTACTTTGCATTACTCATCTTTCTATTAATGCCCTTTCCTATATGTATAGGGGTATGTACCCCAGTCTCTTATTCCAATAAGTGCCTGGTTGCTAGGGCAAGTGGGACCTTAGCAACCAGACTGCTGGAATTGCATACTGGTGAGCTGCTGAATAAAAAGCTAAATAACTCAAAAACCACAAAAAATGAAAAATAAAAACCAATTGCAAATTGTCTGAGAATATCACTCTTTACATCTTACTAAAAGTTAACTGAAAGTTGAACAACCCATTTAATTCCAAATGACAGCACTAGCACAGTTCTGGGGCCTAGTTTTTATTAGGCCTTCTATGTACTGACATGGAAATTATATAATATAAAAATTCTATTTTTTTTCACAGTCTGTATCTGGACTTATCTTGGAACATGGAAAAAAAACAAGTTTAAATTTACCTGATGCCTTTGTTGTAGTGGTAGCTGTGATACAATAAAAAAAATTATATATATCAATCAAATATTTTGCTTACAACTAATAAAGTTTTAAAACAATGCTAGCTTGTCTGATTTTCTCTAGCTCAACCAGAATACAGTAATTTCTTCCCCCCCCCATCCATGTATTGTGCAGAGAAAATAAAAATATATATTGCACTTACTAGGGACATTGGGTGTGGTTGTATCTGTGAAGAAAAAAGTTCAATATCTTTGTTTAAAAAGTTTCATGAAGAAACAAAAAAAATTTAAATCAAATGTAAAAAAATTGTAAGATTATAATTTTCGTTTGATTTTATTGAGACTTTTCCTTCACCAACTTTTTCTAGCTGATTATTTGATAAATACATTACATTAGTGGATGGGAGTTAGGTTGACTTTGTTTTAATAAAAAAATTAGATGAATGGGAGTTTTACTAACTACCCTACAATGTTTTTGAAAATGTCTGATTGAGGCCAATTTTAAAATAAACTTGTCATGTAGACAGTTTTATAGACTATTATTTAAAGCAAAGCTGATGGCTGTGCGAAACTCAATAATTTATCATGGATGCAAGATTCAGAAATAAAATTCAAATCCCTCATGACCATGAATAAGATATGTTCTTTGTTGTGAAAAGGTTTACCGTTTGGGGCAATATGAAGAAAGAATGACAGAGACCCTAATCTCTCCCTTTTTTCTACACCATATTTTTATTATAATAATACTGAACTTCTTAAGTGTGAGCATTTCATAGTGAAGATTTTCTAGCGTTCATTTCCGCCTAGCAAAAAGTCGCTAGTCATTTTATGCTAAGGTAGATTCGAATATGGCAGGTACATTAACATTGCATAGACGCCTTTATTAGAGATGTTGCAAATGTTTGAAGTGGCCACTTTTTATTAGAAATGTACAAGGAACCTTAATAAAGATAAAAATAGATCCTCTAATGCTTATACATGAGCCCATTGTAAAATGAATGTTCCATTTCTTTCAAATGTCTGGGGAAAAATTTTAACCCAAAAAAGTTTGTTAGGACTTTTGCAAGCTATACCCTGAAAATTAATACTTGAGAACCAGATAGTTTATTTCAAATTACGTGACATATTAAATAATCTTACCAACCTGGTATATATATTTAATTAAATATTTCCCTTTCACATCTCTTGCCTTGAACCACCATTTTGTGATGGTCTGTGTTCTGCCTCAGAGATCACCTGACCAGAAATATTTCAACTCTAAGAGGCAAATTTACTATTATTCCCCAAAATTAGCTCAATCAAATTTGAAATTCGTTAAGCATTCGACCAGCTGCTTGTTTTTCACTGATTTTTGTTATTCAAGTTATTACTTGAAGTTCCTAAACCTGACTGTTTTGCCAACCTGACTGTCCATTCTCCTAACCTGTCAGTTGGATTTTTTTATGCTAACCGCCTCCTGCTGCACAAGAAAGGTAATGGGGCTAAGAAAGGTAATGCAAAAACATATGGTAAATACTTTTATGGCAAAACTATAAATAGTATGCAAAGACAATGTTATGATAGATATAAAATAGGTTATTTTCTGGTGTCATATCTCTTTAAAGTGTTTTAAAGTATTGAAAATGTAATGTGATGTTGCTCTACAATGGAAAAACTGATGTGTTTGCTTCAGAAACTTTATTATATAAATAATATAAAGCTGCTATGTAGCCATGGGGGCAGCCATTCAAAGATGAAAAAGGAGAAAAGGCACAGGATACACAACAGATAACAGATAAACTCTTCAGCGCTTATGATGTGTGCCTCCAAATCTATCATTACTGACCCATTGTGCTTTTTTTGCGAACTTACCAGGGATTGTAAGAGTAGTTGTATCTATAATGAAAACAAATGAAACAATATGTATGTCAGAATCCATAAAATATAAACTACACATTTAGCACAGCTACATTGCACAATTACAGCTCTCTATTAAATTGCAAGGGAGTAAATGACTATTCCTCCCCCCCCCAAAAAAAGTGATACCTTAATGAATGACTCAGGGGCAGTCATATAGGTGGAGCTCGGTCCCCAAAAACAGATGCCAGACATTGCAAGAGCAATGGGCATGTGAAAACCATTATCTTTTCATAAAATCAAAAGGCGAACATCAAAAGTTCTGCTGTAACAATTTTATAACAATCTTAAACATAGGAATGAACGAACAATGTGACATAATGCATAACCAAAACTACGATAACAAAACCACCATGTGGTCATTGTGTGAAGAAGGACTGCATTGAAAGAAGGGTGGGTGGGTGGTGGTGTGGTGTCTCTGCGCTGTTATAATGTGGTGCTCATTGCCGTAGGGGGGCGCAGAAGTGATGTTGTGCTTCCTGCGCATGCCAGGACAATGGCTTGGAGTTGGGGTGCATTGACGCTGAGGGATGATGCAGGCAGAGCGAGGGGAGGTTAGAGAGAAAGCATCCTGATGTGCCTCACTAAGCACTGCGCCACTTTGGGTACTTCAGACAATTTTTTTTTAAACCATGCACTTAGCCGACTTTTCTCTTTATCCCTTCCTAGCCCTGTGTTAATTAGGGTTCTGATTCAGTTCAGGATTCGGTCAAACCTTTCATGAGGGATTCAGGATTCAGACAAATCTCAAAATAGTGGATTTAGTGCATCCCTAGTCAAAAGTTTGCATGTTGTATGTTTTCTAACAAAACATGTACATCATGTTGGTGGTAGCAATGAATAAATACACTGTATCATGTACAAAAAAAAGAAAGGTTTCAAAAATATTTTGAATTAGCTAAACCCGAAAAATCAGGTTGGCCGATTGCATGTGTTCCGGTGCAGGGAACTATAGTATACTGTTACAATGTAATTTCCCTTTGTAATTAGTGATGGACGAATTTATTCGCCAGGGGCGAATTCCCGCGATTCGCCGCTAGTGAATAAATTCGTGAAATTTTGCCTGGCGGAAATTCGGCGAAAAAAACGAGTCACGCGTCGTTTTTGACGCGACTCGCCGAAAACGATGCGATGCGTGTCGAAAACGATATTTGCTAAACAGCGAAAAAATTAAGAAATGCTGCGGCGTCTCGTTTTGGAAGTGGGCGTCCATTACCGAAAGTGTCGAAAAAACAGACAACGGTGTCCAAAAGGAGAGGCCGGTGAATTTTCGCCTAGTTGAATTCGCCCATCACTATGTGAATGTTGTTTATAAATGGTATATTGGGAGGTGTGGGCTGAGCCTTCATATCTGTTCTTCCTCTTAATTACGGGTTAAGACATACACCAGACACTCTTTTAACTTACTAGGGACTGTAGGTGTAGTTGAAGTGTAATTTTAATAATAATAAATAATAATAATAATAATAAAAAAATTAACTAACTTGTTTACATTTTTGCTTTTTTGGAAGATATGTTTTGTGTCTCCAAATTTTCTCCTTATAGTTATTGTTTATGTCATGCATCCAGGCACCAGGGAGTTATTTACTAAAACTCTAGTATATCTGTTTTTTTATTAAAACAAAGTAGACCAAACTCCCATCTACAAATTGTGGATTTATCAATATTTATCAATAAATAATATTAATTTATCAATAATTCTGCTCGAAAAAGTGGGAATGAAAAAAAAAATCACAACAAAATCAGGGGTCAATTTGAATTGAAGACTGACACACTCAATACTCAACTTTATAGAATTGTCACTGAGAAAACTCGATTTATCGGACGAAAACTGTTTGAGATTTTCAGATTCTGATTTTTAGCAGCTTTGGGGTATAATAAATCACTAACAATTTGAGTTTTTTCCCATTTAAAAACTTGACCAGATGAATTTGAGGTTTAATAAATGGGCCCCTAACATACTTTGTAAACTTACCAGGGATTGCAGGTGTAGTTGTATCTATAATGAAAAAGACAAATTAAACTAATTTGATGCAGATTTCTAAAGTTTTGTACAATACAGCCTACGCATAGTGGACGAATGTCTCACCCGCTGCCATCTCTGTTAGTTACCCGGCACTTGTCAGGCTGATGTGGTCTCAAAATATTTACATGGAGGCCGATTTATTAAAGGTAGAAATTTTTGTTGTATTATCTTTCTATAACCATGAATGCTATGTACGGTATTAAAAGATCAGAATACAAAACAATGAATGGGCAAAAAAACACAGAATAATCAGAAAAAGCATATGAATATCTAAAACCTCTAAAATTTTGTGTTTTTGCACAATTGCCATAAAAAAAAGCAGAAAACCTTCGAAAGTCTGAAAGTCTTAAAAAAAAAAGTCCAGTAGGATCATGCAGTTCCCACTAAAAAAATTCAAAATTAACTTGTACTTATTCGACTATCGAATAGCCCAAAATTCGATTCGAATTTCGAGAAATTCGAGCATTCAAATTAGATTGTCGAAGTACTGGCCCTTTAAAAAAAATTTGATATAACAATTCGGCAGATAAAACCTACCGAATTGCTATATATCCCTTTGGGAAGCTCCCATAGGATTTTTCCTGTTTTTTTTTGATCGAATAAAAAAAATTAGATTGAATGGTTAAAATCCATTGAATTTTTGATAGTCGATCGTTAATTCGAATTGCGTTAAAAGCCCTCGAATTCGAAATTAGAATTGAGGGGTTTTAATTCAAATTCAATTTAAGAGTTAATTAACCCTCGAAATTCAACCCTTAGTAAATGTGCTCCTTTAACTGCTTTCACTTGGTGCAGTTTTATGGTACAGTTTTTTGTGGTTTTTACACTTTAATACATTTTGAGTTTTTGAGAAATAAACAAATACAAATGTTTAGAGGAAAAATACAATTCATGGAATAAATAGAAATCCAAATTTTAGTAAGTCAGCCCCTGAGTATAAAAACCACATTATAAAAATTCAGCAATAAAAATAGTCAAGGTCCTATAAAAGTCTATGGGAGCTGCACTGATCCTATTGGACCTTTTTTTAGCTATTCACACTTTTTCAGAAGTTTTCTGATTTTTTCCACTTGTAAATTTCAGAAAAATTTACACTTTTTGAGGCTTTGGAAGTTTTCATATTTCATTCTTCAGTTTCTATTGTTCTTGCTTTTTATCTTTTAATACATTACATGACATTTATTTAAACAACTAACATGAGAATGTTGGTAGATAGGCTTTTCTCAAGTACATGTTGGGTATTTACACTAACCCGATTATATAATATAATTGCAACCAGCTAATGGTTAAATGATCATTTTTTGAACAGTAAAGACTGTACATACAACTATCTTGAAGCAAATGTATATTTCCAGAATAAAACAAGGGCGAGGACATACCAGGTGCCTTGGTTGTAGTGGTAGCTATGATACAATACAAAAAATAGTGTTAGCTATTATAAATAAATTTAATGATTACACATGTAGGCAACAAAACAGTGGAGATTTTAAGTCTTAAAATTACCCCTGTATGTTAATCTCCAGAGTAACCACAATGCAGTAGTATGATTTCTACCACAAACCAATAGGGGTTATATACTAAAACTAGAATTTGTCTTATATTTTTATAAAATCAAGCTTGAACAAACACTCATCCCTGATTTTATCTTATTTATCAATAAAATAACTCAAAAAAGACAGATCAGGAAAAAACTGATAAAATCGTTGCAAAAACTCAAATCGTACACATTTGTCGGATTTAGAACTCTTTTAGAATTGTGTTGGTTTATCGCCCAAAAAAGTGGGATAGAAAGAGTGTTTCTTAACTAGGAATTACACAAATGTGAATGGACTACAGCTTCTACCATACTCCATCCCACTTCCACCATATCTCATAATTACCCACAGGTAGGCAGAACAGCTAAAATTTTGGAACATTTGAGACAGGAATAGGGATTGGGTGTATCAGGGATGTATCTAAGCAAAATTGTGAGTATGGCCTAAATTGTTCCAGTTTTTGCAATTCTAGAAGTTTGCCTGTTGTTTCTGAATGTTATTGATTAGGTCATACACCAATACACTTAGGGGCAGATGTATCAAGGGTCTGATTGAAAATTCAGATTTTTTTAATTTGAATTTCTAGTTTATTTTAGTGCAATAAATAATAGTCCAAATTTGATTTGAGTTTTAAATTTTTTTTAATTTTTACATTTATCATATATTGTCTTTTTAAGAATTCAAATTTGACTATTCACCAGCTACAACCTGCTGAATTGGTGATTTAGCCTATGGGGGACCTCCTATAATCAATTTGGGGTTGTTTGGTGGACTTTTGAAAAAACAAATTGTTGAACTTGAATTTAATTTGATTTGAATTTAATTCAAGTTTGCAAGTCGATCCTATTCACCCAAATTTAAAAAAAAAATAATTTTTAATAAATTTAAATACATTTTTTTTTAAAATTTTGAGTTAATGGGAGTTTATGGGAAATTTTATAAACTCCCATAAACTCTAAATTGGATCCTTGATAAATATACACCATACTTAATTTGTAAACTTACCAGGGATTGTAGGAGTAGTTGTATCTATGATTAAAAAGACACATTTTATAGATATGAATCCTAACTACATTACACAGAAATCACAAAGGCAATTTGTAGGTTTTTTTCCCAGAAAATAAGTACACGTTTTAAGCCAATAGCACAAATCTTTTGCACAGCCTTTACCTAGTGGAAGAATGCCTAAATAGTCCCTGTTGTCTCTACAAGAAGCAATTGTGAGCACTGGCTTTTGTCAGGCTAATATTGCCAGAAAAGTGCACCCTAAAAAGTTTAAAGGCAGCTATCAACTGACAAATGCTAGTGGTGGTGACTGCCAGAACTTGCCATTTAACACAAGAGGAGGGACAAAATTTCCTTTGGCCAGAAATCCAAGTGGGCAAAATGTCCAAAACTTGCTCCATTATATTATGTATTATTATATTATGTATTATTGATCGGCGAATCTGCGCCGTTTCACTTCACTTACTATTACTATTATTCCCCAAAATTAGCTCAACCAAATTTGAAATTCGATAAGCATTCGACCATCGAATCATTTTGCTCACTATACGATTTCTCAATGAATTGGTATGATCGGATACCGATCGTTCAATTTCACAAAAAAATAGTGAAATTTCCTTAGAGCGTCCGAAAATTTGTACAATTTGAACAATCGAACGCTCCGATCGTATGAATGGTATTCGAGCAGGACTTAGCCTCAGAAGCCTATGCTGAGCTTCCCATAGGCTTCTATTGCACTTCAATAGGTTCAATCTGGCGAAGTAGGCAGTCGAATAACTTTAAAAATTTGATTCCTTCGATCATCGAAGAGGTCAAATTTGCATATCCAATTTCACAAAAAAATTTTACGATCGTAATTCGATCGAATCGAAATCGAAGTTCGATCATTTCACGTGAATTTTGTAAATTTGCCCCTGATTTGACTGTATGCTTTAACTTTAAAATTACACAATTTAAATTACTTGTGACCATTTCTTCTCTTTAATAAAACAATAGTGACAGGAGAATCTGACCCGTTTTGCTTCTCCAAAAATTAGCAAAATGGAGAACATTCTCTGAAATGCATGTCTATTGGTGGCAAAACATTTTTGTTCAAAAAATTTTTGGCGCTCAACAAATTTGTGATGAGCAACACATTTTTTCATCCATTAGAGTCCAATGGCAACATTTTCACTTATTACTAAAAATGTATATTTTCTATGACAAAATGTAAATGCAAGTATCTTGGTGCACATAGTTTCAGAAAGAAAACATAAGGACATACCAGGTACTTCTGTTGTAGTGGTAGCTGTGGTACAATAAAACAAATATTGTGTTTTAGGTGCTATAAATAATTTACTGTTTTACACATGCAGGACCAAAATAGCAACTAGGTGAAGTTCTAAAGATCAGCTTAAGCTTTTAAATAGCCTAATGCCTCTATGTTATTCTCTAGTACAACCACAATACAGGTATGGGATCCCTTATTCAGAAACTAATTAACCAGAACTTATTGCTTTCCCAGACTTATGGGAAAGCCATGTAGTGTAGGTTCCATTTTAATAAAATGTATTTTTACATTTTTTTAAGCTTTTTATATAATTAAAATCCCAAAACAGTAGATTTAGTGCATCCCAAGTCAAATGTTTGCATGTTATATGTTTTCTGACCAAACATTTACATGCTAAGTTTCATTGTGGTAGTAACTGTAAGAATAAATGCATTGTGTCATGTATAAAAAAAGAAACGGTTTCTAAAATATTTTAACCTATTAGCTAAACCCAAGTAGCAGTGAATTTGTAAACAATTCCCAATCTCTTTCCTCTGTATATGATCCCAGAATATAGTTGACATTTACCAGGGATTGTAGGAGAAGTAGTATCTGTGACAAGAAAATAATATTTTTCTTATTTTTTTCCTGTACTATTTATTAGAATGTTGTTTCTAAAGGGTATATTGGGCTATATGGATGTTATTGGTTATGTCATACACCCAGACACTATCATGTATTTTGTAAACTTATCACGGATTGT
Source organism: Xenopus borealis (assembly GCA_024363595.1). Classification (NCBI taxonomy): domain Eukaryota; kingdom Metazoa; phylum Chordata; class Amphibia; order Anura; family Pipidae; genus Xenopus; species Xenopus borealis. Next base: position 112,172,600 of record CM044447.1, on the reverse strand, counting down.
TGGTAGATGAAGAAACACATTATATATATATATATAATGTATAATTAATAAAAGTCAGAATCAGAATCAATTAGCAATTTTTGGATTTATTTATTTAATTATACACATTTTAGCAATTTTAAAGTGTTTTGCCCACCGCAGTTATCACCTAGTGGAAAAACACCCCAAATTGCCCCTGCCATCTACACCTTAGAGACAAGTGACAGTGGCAGTAATTGTAATAACTTGCCAGTTAACTCTAAGGAGGATTTTCCTTTGTGCAAAAAACACAGGATGTTCAATTGCAAATTGCAATGACTAGTGGTCATTCCTACTCTTCAAATAATCATTTATTCACAGTAAAGGCATATTGTATATACAACTATCTTTCAACCCATATATAGTTCCAGAACAAAACACAGGTGAAGACATACCGGGTGCTTTTGTTGTAGTGGTAGCTGTGATAGAATGAAAAAAAAATAGTGTTAGGATTAGTTATGGGCGAATCAGGGGCGTTTCGCTTTGCTGAAATTTCGCAAAACGGCGCATCTCGTTTTGGAAGCAGGCGTCTGTTTTTGAATGAGGACGTCCGTTTTTGGCGCCCATTCGATGCCCAAAATGAGACGTGGGCAAATTTTTTCCCAGGCAAATTTTTCTAGCAGTTTGTGAATTTATTCACCTGCAGTGAATCGCGGAAATTCACTGCAGGTGAGTCTTAAAATGACCCCTGTGGTATGTTATTCTCCAGAGTAACCATAATACATCAGTATGATTCCTACCCCATGCATTCCTATGTATTGTGCACAAATGAAACAATATACCCTTACATTTTCCAAAATCTATTCCTATGCACTTACTAGGGACAGTGGGTGTGGTTGTAGCTGTGAAGGAAAAAAGTTCAAATTTAATTCTAAAATTTGTATTAACAAATAAAAAGAAAATAGTTTACCCCTGAAACAAGTTCATTTCAATTTATTTAAATGCATTTAAAATCTCTGTCTTATTTTTTAACCGGTTCAATTAAAAGAATGTCTGTATATTATGATTCCATTTACTTTTAATGGATAGAATGCTAAAACACTAGTAAAAAAAAAGAAAATAGATACAATACATTTAATAAGCCTGATAGGTATAAGATATCTTGTCCATTTAATAAGACTTATTTAAACCACTAACAACTAATATAAATGCAACCAACTAATGGTCAGTCCTACTCTGCAAAGAATCATTTTTTGCACAGTAAAGACTGTATATACAACTTTCTTGGAGCACATATATATTTCCATAACAAAACAAGGGTAAGGACATACCAGGGGCCTTTGTTGTAGTGGTAGCTATGATACAATAAAAAAAAAGTAGTTAAACATTCAGGCCCCAAAACAGTAGAGATTTTAAGTCTTTAAACGACCCTTGTACTGTATGTTAGTCTCCAGAGTAACCACAACCACTGCAGTATGATTCCTACCCCATACATTGTGCACAGAAGACATATAGGGGGTTATTTACAAAATTCAAATTTAGCTAATATTTTTATTAAATCTAGTTTGACCAAACTCCCATCCATGATTTTATCTTATTTATCAATAAAATAACTCAAAAAAGTCTGGTTGTGGAAAAACTCAATCAATCGAGCAAAAACTCGAATAAGAAGAATTTTTCATATTTGACGTTCAATTTTTTCGGGGTATCGTCCAAATCCCCTAAATTTTCAAATTACCCAGCACAGATTAAAATATCTTCAAACTGTAAAAAGGACATCTGCTATTGACTGCTACATGACCTCGACAGGTTTCAAATGGCCAATGGCAGATTTCTTTGTTAGGCTTTTATTGCATTTTGAATCTTAATTGCACATTGTGAACCGTTAAAACCTGTTCTGGAGTTTCATTAAATATTTTTCTGATTGCAAAATTTTATTACATACACAGTACATTCAAATCACACTCGCAGTTTATACAATTCACAATTGCTATCCCACTGTAACATGAGAGGAAAAGTATTCACAAAGGCAAAATTTTTCACTTTGCAAACATTTATTTCAATTAAGAACAATTTTTGCTTTAGCAGCCGCTATTACATTCAACCTTTAAGTCTTAAAGGAACAGCAACACCAAAAAAAATCTCATTTTTAAAGTAATGGAAATATTTGAAGTTTAATAAATAACCCCCTAAAAGTAAGTGATCCAAGTAACCAACTCTTTAACTGTTAAATCCCCTGGGTCCTAACCATTCTGGATAACATGCCCCATAGCTGGAATATAATTACTAACTCACTAACATCTTCCTTTTTGTGCCTGGAAACTGACATTTGCTTAGGTACTAAGAAATAATGGAAAGATTCTTCACCTATATTAACCGTTAGATTAACAAAAACTTTGTGGCACTTAGTAAATGCACCACCACTCTCAAAGACATTAACCTCTGTCCTTCCCAATAGTTATTGGTTACATCATATAGCACCCAGCCCTATCACCTATTTTATAAACTTACCAGGGATTGTAGGTGTTGTTGTATCTATGACAAATAAGAAATGCTGTTATATTTATCAGACTCCCAAAAATGTACTACACTACACAGCTACAATAAAAATTGCAATCTGCACAGCTATAATACACAGACAAAAACATTAGACCAATATAGCAGAAGAGTTACAAATCTTTAGTTACATGCAAGGACAAATGGTAGACATTTTCCATTTGCTTTAAAATGTGCAACACAATTAAAATATGCAGTGAAATAAATTATCATTATTACATGGCAAAATACAGTTTTTTGCAATTTTTTATTCTGCTAACATCTTAAATTTTATACCAGCCACGGGATTTTTGTCAAAACTTTGTATAAGGGTTTTTTTCTGGAAAAAAAGAAACATGTACATACCAGGGTACTTTGTCGTGGTGGTGGCTGTAAAAAGAAATACATCATATTATGCACAGTAAAAGCAAATTTCTTTTAAATTTTAATGAAGTAGTGAATTTTACAATAAATACAATTAGGTTGGTGGGTACATAAATATTGAAAGGTAAATACAGTTTTCCAGGGGTTTTAAATGAAAATGATGCAAAATGATGACACAACATGCATTAAAGCATACTTAAAATTGGG
>CM044447.1:112150118-112167421 GCA_024363595.1 Xenopus borealis | reverse complement strand
ATTACCATTATTTCTGCCAGTGCATAACTTTACATTTATCAACATTGAACATCATTTTTACAGTTTGCTGCCCAGTTTTCCAATTTAGTCAAATCACTCTGCAATTTTATATCTTCAGCAAAAACAGAAATTATATTTTCAATGCCCACCTGAGGTCATTAATAAATAACTTTGTTTCTCTATCTCTAGCACTGCCAGAATGGCCACCTTCCCTCTGGCGTTATACCATCCTTTTTCTTTATCAACAACATAAACAATTTGAATAAAACCTTTTTACCACCTTGCAAACATCCTCCTTTGTTAAAGGAATTGTTCAGTGTAAAGATAAAAACTGGGTAAATAGGTAGGATGTGCTAAATAAAACATGTTCCAATATGTAGCTAGTAAGCCAAAAATTTAATGTATGCTGAACTGACTGGATGTCTAACAAAATAGTCAGAACACTCTTGGTTTTCACTGATTGGTTTCCAGTATTGATGGGCGAAAAAATTCAGAAAATGGCAAACAATTCAGGAAAATGTATTGAAGTCAATGGGCATCACATTTTTTCCCCCCACAAATCCATGACTGCCAAAAAAATTCGCCTATCACTAGTTACCAGGCAGCAACAAATCAGTGACTTGAGGGGGGGGGCAACATGGGTCATATCTGTTTGCTTTTGAATCTGGGCAGCATGCTAAAGATCAATTGCAAACATATTGACCAGTTATACACCAAGTGCCCCCCTTCAAGTCACTGAAGAGAGCTGAAAAGCAAGTTTGGTTCTGTAATGTTAGACCTCCAGTCACGCCAGCCTATATACATTACATTTTTTACTAAATAACTTTCTTAAAAATATTTTTTTATTTTGCACAGCCTATTTGCACTCAAAAATTATGATGTAAGTAACTAAAGATTGAGGATGTTCTGTGCACTCCAATGCACTTCATCAGGTCAGAGCTGGTGATAGCAAGTCTGGCAAAAGAGGTAAAGTTCAGTAAAATCCACATGTTATTGAATTTGCTGTGTTAGATCATTCACCAGAGTGAATATTCGTCTGGGGTTAGAGTGTGAAGCAACGCTCCTGGGCTCGTTAGTAAATAGTGAATTAAGCAAATGACATTACACTGGTGAATTTTCGCTAGCATTAGTCACTTCGCCTTTTAGTGAATCTGCCCCCTAGTTAATGACACTTACTTGGGATTGTGGATTTACTAGTAGTAGCAGTAGTTGTAGTAGTAGTAGTAGTGGTGGTAGTAGTAGTAGTAGTAGTAGTAGCTGTGAAAAACACATAAAATGAATCTATACAGACTATAAAAATTTGTCTCATCCATTTTTTTAACTTCTGAATAGGCAAAACTTAGTATATAAATAAAATATAAAGCTACACATAATAAATGTTTTTGGAAATGATTGAGGGGTAAAATTACAAATTTACAGTATATATTTAACATTTGTCATAAAACTAAACCTCTTAACAAAAATGCATTATAGAGAGGCTTATTTACAGTATCAAAATTCTTCTTTGTGAATTTTATAATTTTTAAAAAAATTCAAACAAACTTGAAATGTTACCAATCTTTGTGCTTATTTATGTTTGTTTGTTTTATGTTCGAATTCAAAACTCTAATTCAAATTAGTGAGTTTTATGGCAAAAAAAAACTTGAATCACAATACAAATATGTATGCCTAAAAAATCCTGCCAAATCCAAATGTCTCCTGCCTGCTTGCTATAATTATGAAGTTCCAGACTGAAGGAAACAAGATTAAAATAAGTTATACAGTGTAATTAAAGTTCATTTTGATTGACTACCATGACAAAATAGAATTTGGAATTTTCTTTTTAGGTGACAGGTCCCCTTTAAAATAAGAATGATTGGGTCAAAATTGACTGGCAGATGGCCTTCCTGTAATTTAGAGCTTTCTTGATAAAAGGTTCCGGATAAGGGATCCCATAACTGTACTGTATATATAAAAATTTTGTGGTTTGGTTAAATCATGAGATAGTCATGTAATTGGCACTTACAAGGGTTACAAGTTGTAGTATTTGTATGTAAAAAGGAGAACATTAAGAAAATACAAATATTTTCTTAAATAAGGTATTTTGAAGGGGTTTATGGAAATTAGATTAGATTGTATAAAACATTTGTACTAAAAACAATGCAGACATACCAGGTTTCAGCTTCACCCAAGTCATAGATCAAAAATGTAAAAACAAAAATTCCAGCCTATTCTAAAGATAATAATTTGACCATAGTAAAAACAAACCAGGTTTGGTGGTTTTGTATCACACTAATAAAATATTGTGCAACTGCCACTTACTTGGGGTTGTAGTTGTAGTAGTTGCTGTGAAAAGCAAGTAAAAGCCGTTTTAACCTATACTATACAGAATGCTATATACATTTTCCTCATTATGGTGTTTAAATATTTTTTGAATAACTACACTGTTGCTGATCATAGCTAAAAACATAATTATGATATAATTATGATATGTCTTCGTGAAATTGATTTTTCTCTATATAAACATGTGCAGTTGGATGAAGTAAAGCTTAATTAGGTGCAACCAAGCAGGAGAGGAGGGCAGCAAACTGAATCATGGAATGAACTAGGGGAGGTAGATGGGTAGATGAAGAGAGGGGTCTGGGAACAGGAATGGACACACAGGATCAGAGTTGGGCTTGTCACTAACTGGTGGCTAGCTCAGACAAAAACTCAGACAAAAGCTATGCATGAGTTTTGTCTGGAGGCCCTGATGGCAAAAGTAGACATAGGGGCACATTTACTAAGGGGCAGATTTATCAAGGTTTGAATTTCGAGGGTTAAAAACCCTCAAATTCGACCCTCTAATTTTTCCCAAAGTAAAATCCCAAAAATTTGCATATCGAATTTGAAGGATTTTAACGCTATTAGATTTCACAAAAAAATCATACTAAACGTTTGATTTCATGAAAATGTTTTCCGAGAGATCGGATGATTTCTGTTGGATGAAGAAAAACTGGCGAAGTAGGAAATCGAATAAAATTTTAAAGGGCAAGTACTTCAACCATCGACTGGTCAAACCATTTTCTTATTTGAATCGTACAATTTATCAGAATCATTCGATTCTATCGAATCATTCAATTGAATCATTAGATTCGAATCATTCGATTTGATCGAATTTTGTAAATTCGATCGTCGAAGTAGCCCAAAATAAATTGAAAAAAAATGTTTTGCATTCAAATCCTTCACCCGAGCTTAGTAAATGTGCCCCTAAGAGTCAAAGTGAATATTCAAATAAAATTCGAATTTTTTTGAAGTACTGGCCCTTTAAAAAAAAAATCGAATTTGCCACCTTAAAGCTGCTGAATTGCTATTGTAGCCTATGAGGGACCTCCTGGAAGCTTTCCTGTAAATTCTGTAAAAGTCCTCGAAAATCAATTTTTTTTTTAAATCATTCGAATTGTTCAATTCAAACTATGCGATTGTTGATGCAATTTCAATTTGATCGAAAAGGGCCCCAAACAGGGGGCTCTGCCCTGAAAGGTTGTAGAGGTATGAGTGCTTAAGGCAGTTAAGTCTGCATACTGCTGTCCCTGGAAGTTAAGTTAGTGTTTCTTGTTCACTAAGGCTTACTTGGTAGCTATCCAGTTGGTATTAAGGTGGTGTTTATGTTTATTCCCTAAAAGCAAAGGTCTTTGGGAGTTGGTATATGAGCATAACCCTATGTACTCATCTTGCTAGACGAAGTACCACAGCTGGTGGCCTGATATGGATTTGGTATGTATATTTATTTATAGGATAGTTGGAGAAAGGGATATGGTGTTTGTCCTTTGCTTAAAGTAACATAAACATTTTATATATGAAAATATGTTTTTGTTTGACGTAGACAGAAGAACATGAGATACACATGAGATACCCATGTAATTAGTACTTACAAGGGACAGGTGTTGTTGTATCCGTAGATAAAGAGGACAACACATGAACTTAATAAGCTATTAAAAATAAACACACATCCAAGAAAAACATACAAAACTGAAGGATATTTTTGGAAAACCAAAATTTTTTTTTTTACTGGTAATGAAAGCTTGCTAAAGGTACAATACAATATGCTTTTACACTATGTAAAGTTTCTGTAAAGACAATAGAGCTTACCAGGTTTCTTTGTCGTTGTTGTGGTAGCTGTAATGATAAATACACTGTCATGTACAGTAAAAGCAAAACATGTTTGCAGTTTTAATTGAATTCCATTTTATCCAAGCCATTTGGCAGCGTAGAAGCTTAGAAGCTAATTTTAATAATACATTTTGCAATTTGAACGTACCCCTTTTGTTCATAAGGTAGTTACATGGGTAAACATACGGTATTGTCACTTCTTATACTTATACTACTTATACTAAAACAGTAAATAAGCATTTATGCTCCATTGTCACTATAATTTAGCATGCCCCCCACCTCCACTGCAAATCATAAACAATAGACATTCAAACCTACAAATGTGAATAAAATCTCCCCTTCACTGTATTTCTCTGTTTATAGCTAGATTAGCATATTTAAACTGGAAAGTAAAGAGGCCCGTTTGTCAGAATGAATTTCTGGGTCCATATGTCAACAGAATAATATTCTTGTGAAATACTAATGCTTAACAAGTTAAAATAATAATAACTGGGTTTAGAAAAAGGAAATTGTCAGCTTCACCATAGTACCCTTGCCTACTCTCAAGAAAATTATACAGAATAACCAACATAGAAATATGTTCCTTAATATTTTTTTAATGATTAAATATTCCTCAGTGATTAGATATCATTCACTAGTGTATGATATACAATATAAATGCACTATATTGTGGAAACTTACGCAAATGGCAGGAGCGATGATACTGTTTCCAAAGGAAGAAACGTACATATAGCAAATGCAAACAACAGATTAAAGTGATTTTTTTCTGAAACTAGAGCAGACTAGGCAACTGAAATATCTAAGAAGCCTGTTCTTGGGTAGTCCCTCCAACTGTATTAGTACAAATTAAGTCAAAATAATTACAGATGAGCTCACTGTCTTAGCTTTTCCGTTCATCTCTGTCAAACGCATTCATTTCAGCACCTGAACTGGTCTTTTAGCCTGAGTGAACACAACCCCTAATATATTCTGCATCTGCTCTGTCTCATTCTAAAGGCCCCCCATACACGGGCTGATAAAGCTGCCGACAGACCGAGTCAACAGCTTATTGGCCCGTGTGTGGGGCCATCCGATGGGCTTCCCCGATCAATATCTGGCCAAAAAAAATCCCATCGGATCGCAGCCGCATATGTGCGGTTCTGCAATCCGATCGCCCGTTGCAGATTCATTATGATCTGACCGTTCGGCCCTAGGGTCTATGATCATAACAGCCCCATATCGCCCACTTCAATGTGGGCATATCGGAATGAGTTTGGAAACATCGGCAAATTAGCAGATCTCTGTGTCTATGGCCACCTTAAGCATCCTGTAAGAGACATACCTCCTGTTCTGCTTCAATATCTAAACACATAATATGCATGTATATATATATCCACCCTTGCATTTGCCTTTAAGACTGTCACTTACCAGGTGTTATGGTTGTCGTTGGATCTGTTAAAAAAAAGATGTTCATTTGATGTCCATTTAAAAGTAAACCAAAAAGTAATCCCTACACAGAACTGTATTACAGTACAACCAACAGCAATAACATTTGCAAATAACTTTAAAACCATCAGAAGGGAGTGTGGTCTGATATCTCTGAAATATGACTAAACTAACAAACCCTAAATAGAACTTGGGCCATAAAAACAGTTACTGTATATTACATCAATTGTTATAACCTCAACTTAGAGATACCATAATATTATGTCAGTATAGGTACTTCACTGTACTAAGCACAAGATTTAAGGTAAATTAAAGGGAGTAGTGAACCTATCTATCATCTATCTATCTATCTATCTATGTTTTTCCCACCATAACCCACCATGCAGTCCCATAAATGTTAGGCCAGGCAAATACCTTGCATGTTTTACAGTTAGGAGGGGTGCTGTTTCCCTAGCAGGGTTAAATTGTTCCCTGGCAGTTTAATAATTAGCCAGGGATGTCAAGTTTCCCTTGTTTTTTGAAAAATAAAAATCACCATGTATGCAATTTAATTGGACACCACTTGCTGCAAGGGATGGTTGCTGGAGTCAAAGGTGGAGGTAGGCCTCAGTAGGAGAAATCAGTGTAAGGAAACATCTATAATGGCTTACTATAGGAGTGAATCATAGGGTCAGTGTGGTTAGTTGAACCGCCTGAGGCTCCAATGAAAAGACTAGGAGGGTCAGCAGCCCAGAGTGTACCCCGGTGAAGAGACATGGGGGGGTCAGCAACCCAGAGTGTACCCCGGTAATGTGGGGACTCAAGTGGTTTGGCTCTGGATTAGGAGATTGCTTTCAGGAAGTTAAGTCACCATGGAATCAGTTTTTTCGGACCCCACTTGCTGGAGGGTGTGGTTGGTGATGGAACCTGAGGTGGAGGCCTCAGTAGTAAAAAAAAATCTTTAATAGCTTACTCTAATAGGGAAATGTGGTTTGTAATATTACCTTTTTGAGTGATTGGTCCAAGACTAAAAACTGAGAAAGTGGTCAGAGTACTCGTACTGGGACATGTCTGAAACAAAGAAATGCTTGTGAAAACACTTTTATTATAAACATTGGCTGGATTTTCACACTCAAATGTTTTTTTGCATTTGATATAAAGTTTTCCATTGGCAGAAAATTAATATAAACTTATAATGTATCTGCTCTGTGAAACACAGTAAATGTCAAATCACATTTTACCATGAGCTTGGTTAATATGGTTAGGGCCACATGCCTACCAGCCCTGTCAAATATACTATTTTTATTGTTGCTATAAATGGATCAGTTAGAATATTGCATAGGAATACAGAGTATATACTTACAGGTACACAGCTGGTGCTAGACAACAGAAAGCACATGTTAAATTCACAGTGCAAGTAGGCACTCTTGTAGTTTCCAATGATTTTAAAAAGCTGCACTCCAATTTGTGCCCCAGTGCTGCCACCATTCGTCAGAAGTTGAACCGTTCCATCTTGATAGAGTGAGCATCTTTAAAAAATTAAATATATATTGCAAAGAACACTGTAGTATAATTAACTCTATTTTCAACACATTTTTGTGTGGATGAATAAATAATGAAAAGGGTGAAAAAGAACAATAAAAAGGCACCATTTCTAAAGAACAGGCGGAAGTATCTGTTGAAAGGCAATAAAATAAATGCAAACCAAAAGCCGCTTTGCTATGTAAAAGAATGATATGTAAACACATTATACCACACATAACAAGCTTTGCCATGCAAAAATTGTTGTTACAAAGCTTGCAAAATGCAATAGAAAAATCTGTGTTCACTATTACCATTTTTTACAAAATTTTTTTACATTGCACTGGAATTTTCTTACCATTAACTTCATTGGGTTACGCCAGGTCTAAAGTGTTATCAAATAATGGTGTAAATTACGGCATTTGGATTATGTAAAAAAAGAAATAATACACACCTTTTATAAATAACATGGGTCATTTACAAAGTGAAACGCATGATGCACAGCTGCTCTAGTTGAATGTTCTTGCTCCAATTGCAATGAATGAATGCCTGCATTCAGCATCTTTGTGAACATGAGGGGCAAGAAATGGGGGAACGTAGGTGTACCCCCTCCTGCCTCTAGCCTCTAAGTTGCACACCATTCAGATGAGAAAGTTAGAGAGAGGGTAGGGAAGTGGTTGCAAAATGTTTTATTCTCCTTTTATTTGTGTAATGTGCAACTGAATTCAGGATAACATGGGAAGAGGAAGACAAAAACAATAATTCTATGTTGGGGGCACAGCAGGTGATGCTTGGAGCAGGGCAGGTGATGTTTCATGGATGAGCCACTGAAGTCAGGGGATGGAGCTATGACAAAGCAGTATTTGATTGGCTGATCAATAACTTTCCTGATTTGGAAATATGAATAGGCAGTATTCACCAAGACAGCCCTGCCAAAAACTGGGCAACGCAAAGATTAGCCCCTCCGCTCATTACCAGGTGGTGAGAATAGTAATACTGTTTGTGTGTGGCCCTATGCAACAGATTACAATTATGTCTGCAGAGGACCAGAGTTCCATAGCAGGGCTGCAGTTTCAGGGGAAATAGACAGAGAGGATTTTAATTGGTTAGCTTTTATGCATGCTTAGTAGTGAATAGACAGTGAGTGGAACAAATATAAGGAATTTTTAATTATTATATTATAATGCATTAGAAATATGTTCCAATGTGCCTGGTAATTCTGAACAAAGATGTCAGACTATTAGAATTTTACACGTAAAGGGCGAATCGGTGGTGTTTCTCTTCGCCAAATTTTTCGTGAAGTGCTGTCACATCTCGTTTTGGATGCAGGCGTCTATTGCCGGCGTACAAAAACGGAAGCCCCGCATGCAAAAACAGACACCCACGTCCAAAACGAGAGGCCATCAAATTTTCGACAGGAGAAATTTTGCCAGCGTTACGCGAATTTATTCGCCTGTGGCGAATCGCAGGAATTTGCCGCAAATTCCCAGCAGGTAAATAAATTTGCCCATCACTACACATGAATAATATATATTTCTGGTAACTTTCCACACCATATATTAAACATTTCATATATACTGCATTTGAAACAATAAGTTGATATATACGAATGAATATCTGTCTTCTATATCACCCTCTTACCCATTCTGGATCAAGTTATATCTCACTGCATCACTGACATTATTCGTTGGAGTAGTAAAGCAGTTTATCCCAACCATGCTGAATGCTGTAGTGTCCCCGTCAGTTATAAAAAGTCCTGCATACAGATAATCTTGGGCAAACAAGGCAGGCTCTCCTTGCTTATATGGGCTAAGAAATCCAGCATCTTTGTAGAGAGCCATTCCCATTATATACTGTCCGTAGGTAGTACTAGAAGCAGACATCAAGCTGAAATATATGAAATAGAATTTGACACAAGACATAGAATCAGCTCAGAGTGCTTTTGCCATGGAGAATTTTTTTAAAAAAAAATTACAAAAGTAAAATATTATCAACCTTTCAGCTGGTTGTGCAAGGGTCACAGGAGATGATTTCATGCTCAATGGGTATGTACAGGAAATATTTAGAAGGTAATTTGTTCCCCCAGTAAGTGGTAGGTATACAGTGTTCGAGACTGTAACATAAGTACTGTTCACCTGCAAGAAAAAGCAATAACAAAGGCAGCCATTTGTAAATTCATTGTAAGTTCCAAGTACGAATTAAAAATAAATTAATGATTCTTTCCCCATCACTTCATCATCTGCATAATATCAAACATATTGATATTATTTTATTTTTGTGAAATTATACTGGAATCAAACATAGGAAAATCTGATATTATGTTGTAAATCTATAGAGTAGTTTGTGCTAGAAAAGACGAGAGCTACTGGCTCTTGAGCTTATATGGAGCAATATTGCTTTAAAGTGGACCTGTCACCCAGACACAAAAATCTGTATAATAAAAGTCCTTTTCAAATTAAACATGAAATCCAATTTCAAATTTGTATTAAAGCATTCATAGCTGTTTTAAGCTCATTTAAAAATCTCAGTTGTCAATCAAATATTGTCTGCCACTCCTCTATGCCTTAGGCATAGAGGCGGGGCAGATAATTACTTTCACTTTCCATTCAGCACCTCCTAGATGCCACTGCTCCCCACACATTCCCCCAGTTCTCTTAACCATTTAATTGTGTAGCCAGGACATGGGGATAGACATCGGGTCCCCAATTCTGGTGCACAAACAAGATTCTGTGATGATACAAGGCTTGTCTTAATAAGCTCCTGCCTGCTTGCTATAATCATGAATCCCCAGACTGAAGAAAACAAAAATAAAATAATGTATATAGTGTAATTAATGCTCATTTTGCTTGACTGATGTGATAAAATAGGATTTTTTATATTTTTTTTGGGGTGACGGGTCCACTTTTAAGAATTAATTCAAGAATACATTAAAGGAACAGTAACAGAATTTAATGGTTTTAGGAAAATATCATGTAGTGTTACCCTGCGCTGTTAAAACCGATTTATTCATATAAACAAGCTGCTAAGTAGCAAAGGCAGAAATTGAAAAACGGCTATATGGCACAGGTTAAGTTATGGATAACAGATAACATTATGTTCTACAGAGCTTATCTGCTATCTGCTGTGTAACTTGAGCCTTTTCTCCTTTGACTAGTTGCCCCATGGCTACACAACAGCTTATTTTTATAAACAATAGTAGTGCTTCTGAAGCAAACACTGCAATTTTACCAGTGCAGGGTTAAACTGCATTATATTTTTATTACTTTAAAACAATTTTATTTTATGATGTTACTGGTCCTTTAACAATTGACAATATTTTGGAGCAGACTGGAGTTATATTCGATCAACATTTGGCTGAAGCCACAAGGACCTGGAGGGTTTAGGTTTTTCCTTATATTGCCAATTAATTTCTTTCCTTCTATCATGAGCTGAAATGCAAAAAAATATCCTTCACTACTACTGCTACATTCATCACCTTTGTGTGTATTTCTATTAATCTTTATCTTGTTTTGGTGAAGTCTTCTGTACTTCTTTCATGTCCAGCAGTGGTATCATCTTTCTATGGGGCAGATTTACTAAATTCACATGAAGAATTCAAAGTTCAATCAAATTTTTTAAAAAATCAAATCATTGAATTTGCAAATTAGGTAAAGTCGACCATCGAATATTCGGATTCTAATTATTTTTAATATTCACGTAAAATTTTATTAGAATATTCGACTATTCGATGGTCGAAGTACTTCCCCTTTAAAATTTTATTCGACCACCTAGTTTGCCAGATCTAAGCTGCAGAATTGGGTATGATTATTTTTGATCAAATAAAAATAATTTGATCGATCTAAAAAATTGTTTGATTTGAACGATTGATCGATCAATCACATTTTTCCTATTCGATCATTTGATCGATCGAATTGCAATAAAATCCTTCAAATTCGAAGGTCCCATGGTCGAAATTCAAATTTTTTGAAATTCGAAATTCGACCAATAGTAAATCTGCCCCTATGTGCTGGGTATTGAACTCCTCAATGTCACCGAGCTGTATTTCTGTTAGTTGTTCTTCATATACACCATATTAGTCCTTTAACTTACTTAGGACTGTTAATTTCCACATGTTTATAATACAAAAATTTATCTAGGTCAAAACCATATGTCCCATTGTTGATCAGTGCAAACCGATTTGGTAAATTTTCTTGAATCTTTACAGTGAAGCCACACTTTTCCATCCCCTAATAAAGGGGTGGTTCAACTTTCCGTTATTTTTTATCATTTTACAGAATGTTCAATTCTAAGCAATTGATCTTCATTTGTGATAGCTTTTGAATTATTTGCCTTTTTCTTCTGACTCTTTCCAGCTTTCAATTTGGATTCACTGACCCCATCTAAAACAAATGCTCTGTGAGGCTACAAATGTATTGTTAATGCTACTTTTTATTGCACAGCTTGTTGAAACTGCAGATTGGAATGCTGCTGCTTTAGGAGTGCTTCCTCTGGAAAACCAGGTAACAGTTAAAGCATACTACAACCCCCAATATCCTTTAACCTTTCAAAATATTTTAAAGTATGCTGTGATTTGTTGTGCAGAAAGATTTATGTAAGAGTTAAGTATGGTTAATTAACAGTTTTTAAATCCCCTTTAAATGTAGTAATTAGTAATTTATGAACTTTGTGTTTAACATAGCATAAGGAGATCTGGTATTTGATTGAAACCAAAAACAAAAAATCAAATGGATATTATAAAGAAAAGCGATTGAAGATGAGAATAGCTCAAGAGTATAAAAATGCAGATAAAATATATAGCTTTGAGATCCAGGAAAAAAAAACCCATAGGGTTCCTGAGGGCTAGCTCAGTTTAATATTCAGCATTCTTCTCAATATATAATGCAAAGGAAACATTTTACAAAACCATGGCTAATCCTGGCTAATGCCAGTAGTAATATCCTGTTATTTACTGTATATTTTCAAATACATTGCTTTGACACTTACAGAGACAGTGCTGCCGCACTGATTAAGTCCAGTCAGCCATTGATACCCCAACTGAGAGCTGCTGAATGAGTAAAAAACGCATGCTTGGTTTATGAGCCGGATGCTTGTAGTACTGATCCCCAAGCTTTTGATATCTTTTGTGTTAAATGTCACAGTAAGAACTGCTGTTCCACATGTTAATCCGGGTTGCAAGGCTGTAAAGAAAAGAAAGTCAAACATTGATTACATTGATGTAACTGCTATTGGATTGACAGCTATGGAGAGGAAGAGTGTATAAAATATTCTTTAAATAGTTTTTGTAATTATTTTGTTGCTTCCCTTTCTAAAGGGGTCATTTACGGGGAGACCATTTATCAACAGTGTGATGGTTTGAGAGGGTTCTAAAAACCCTCATAAAAAAGCTGATTTTCTCTTCAAATGACAAGTAATTTATTAAAAGATCCATATATGAAAAGAATGAACAAATAAAATGTGGAACTAATCCAAATACTAATATCAAAACCTCAAAATCCTTGTTCAATTACAAACAAAAAAAAAAGCCAAACCTCTAAAAGCTTGAATTAAAGCAAGATTTTACAGGAAAAGTACAACTCCCATCAACTTCTACATGAACTTGACAGCTTTTACATAGAAAGGTTTTGTACTAGTATGTTTCATGGTTTTAACTCTTATGGACAGATTTACTAAGGGTCGAAGTGAAAATTTGAATAAAATTAAAAATCCTTCAACTTCGACTATTCGCAAGCTTAAATGGTCGAATTTTGAAGTGAAAAAACTTCTAAATTGACCTTTAAATATTTCAGGGGGGTCATTTTCGGTCAAATATGGTAATTTTCAAGCAAAAATGGCCATATTCAATAGAATTAAAGTCAATCGAATCGAAGAATCGCATCGCTCGAATCGATCAATTCGAACGATTTCCTCCAAAATCCTTCGATTTTTCAAAACGTTGAAGATTTTTCAGGACAAGTTCTAGGAGGTCCCCCATAGGCTAAATGGCAATTCAGCAGCTTTAAGTTGGCGATTAGTCGAAGTTGAAGGATTTTTAAAGGGGCAGTATTTTGAAATTCAAAATTTTTTAAAAAAATTTTTAATTTGAATCGAATTTTGGGCTATTCGATAGCCGAAGTAGCTCAAAATGACTTCTAAATTCAAATTTTAAAAATCTGCCCCTTAATAAATTGCAATAATTTTTAATGTAGCGTAATCAGAAAATATGAACTTTAGTAAATGGACCCCTTGGTATTTTTCTTTGAAACTAATGTACACAATTAAGTAACATAAAGTAGCCCTGACACAATTCATTTTAATTCTGAAAAAAAAAATGATCAAATTTTAGTAGTGTTAGAGCATCTTGAAATCCCAATTTAACTTTATTTCTCTAACATAACAAATGTCATAAAAGTTGCTAAAAGATCTAAATATAGAAAGTAGAAACGAAACAAAGTGCAGATGAAAATATGAATATCTCTAAATACTCTTAAAATTCAAGTTTTCTTGGATAATTAAAAAGCTCCAAAATTGTCTGAATGTCTAAAAAAAGTCTGATAGGATCAGCACATCTCCCGTTGACTTCTATGGGACCTTGACTGTTTTTACTCGAAGTTTGGTATTAGTTTTTTTCCGTGGTTATTTATCAAAATTGTTTTTCATGAAAAAAGATAGTTTTCAGTCAAAACTTGAATATAAAAAATGTTAATAAACTCAAGATTTATTATACCACAAAGCCACATTATACCACAAAGCTGTAAATAGCTTGAATCCAAAAATACACCATCTAAAACATGTCAATGTTATGTAGAAGTCAATGACAGAGGTCCCTTGATCCATTTGAAGACGTTTGAGGTCTTCATGATGTTCAGTGGGTTGTTTGTTGGGTTTTGCTAAAATCAATTCAATCAGTTCATGTTTTTTTTAAAAAACACTTCATGTATTCATGTATTTGAGTTTTTCTCTCCCATGTATTATCTATCAACCAATAATCTATATTCTATCTATTTATCTATCTATTTTTTTCAAACTATCTTATATATATATATCTGTGTAGTGTAAAGAATGGCAAAATGTTTGTCTATGCATCCAAGGATATGTACTGGGTTATCGTAATGTTTTAACAGCAGCAAATGCAAAAAATCTGAATGTAGCACCATATAAAAATGTGCCCCGTATATACACAGAATAATGAGGCAATACCTATGCATCCTTACAGCTGAGGATCATTACATTCACCAAATCAATTTAACAACATAACACTCAAATCTGCATTAACTCATTGTATTTACACCTCCATGAATACAGGCCATACAATGTAATTCTATATTATTTAAAATATTATTTCCTATCAGTTTGTTCTATTGTCATTGAGTTTTCAAACCAATCACTACAGATAAAATTGCATATAGTGGTATACTTACTAGCCAATGTGATAGCTTGGGCCACCGGTATTGTCAATGCCAGCAAAAGCAGCCAAGCAGCAGCCATCTTCTACAGTTTCCTTCACTTCTAAAGAAATTAAACAAGGGGTTTATATGAATCAGGTATTTTATTTTTTAACTGATTTGTAAAAAATGATATTACTGGTATGGGACCTGTTATCCAGAATGCACGGGACCATGGGTTTTGCAGGTAATGGATCTTTCTGTAGTTTGGATCTTCATACCTTAAGTCTACTAGAAAATCGTGCACACATTAAATAAACCCAAAAAGCTGGTTTTGCTTCCAATAAGGATTAATTAAATCTTAGTTTGGACCAAGTACAAGGTACTATTTTATTAATACAAATATTATTTCATTATAATGGAGTCTATGGGAGATGGGCATTCCATAATTTGGATCTTTATGGATAGCTTTATGGATAGCTGGTTTTGTTTTCAATAAGGATTAATTATATCTTAGTTTGGACCAAGTACAAGGTACTATTTTATTAATACTAATATTATTTCATTATAATGGAGTCTATGGGAGATGGGCATTCCATAATTTGGAGCTTTATGGATAGCAGGTTTCCAGATAACGGATCACATACCTGTACATATTCTTCCTACTTTTTCTGTAGACAATTGTAGACAACGTTCCCTCTAAGCTGCATGGTGGTGAATGAGCACATAAATGTTGAAGACAACTCCCCAACAAATACTTTAGAACTTATTCTCAACTATGCTTATAGTTCTCTAGATTTATTTCTACTAGATAAACCATGACCTGGATGAATGAAAACCTTCATGGACAGATTCTGGAAAGTGTCTACAAAAGATTTTTTTTTTTGCATGCAGCAACCAAGAATCATTGGTACCAGGTTAAAAAATATGCAAAAAAAAGTACAAATACAGTAATTATTATCAGTACCTATCGTATACATGTTACTTACTGTGATGTTTAAAACTTCATCAGTTCAACAATGTAGGTAGAGAAGATCCAGTTAATAGCTCAGTCACTTGAACCTAATGCTGTTTATACAGTAATGCTCCCCTCTTTTATAAATGTGTTTATGCAAGCAATTAGAAAACAATAGCCTAGCAACAGGAATTATGAAACTATTATGACTAGTTGCAACAATTAGTACAATCAAAAGGGCCAGTCAACACATGAGATTATGTTTCTGTAAATGATTTTCATGAAATCTGAGAAAGAATTTCCCCTGCTTAGGAAATACATTCTTCCTATTTGAAATAAAGTCATTTTTGTTTTTGTTTATATTCACAGGAGGGAAAAAGTATTGATACAAAGTTAACTAATATTAATAAAATGTATTGATGAATAGATGTATTAAATGTTTCATGGTTATAATAGATACATGGCAATTGTTCCCTAAGCTTGATCTTGTGTCCCTAGTAGGGGCATATTTATGATTGCTTGAGATTTGCAGGGGCACATTTACTAAAGGTCAAAGTGAATATTCAAATAAAATTCAAATTTTAAAAAGTAAAAAGTAATTTTGGGCTACTTCAACTATCGAATAGCCCAAAATTCGTTTTGAATTGAAAAAATTCAAAAATTCACATTTTGAAGTACTCTCTTTAAAAAACTTGAAATTCAATACTTTGCCACCTTAATGCTGCCGAATTGCCATTATAGCCCATGGGGGACCTCCTGGAACCTTTCCTGAAATTTTTTCTGAGTCCTGGAAAATCCAAAAAATATCGTTTGAATCGAATGATGCATTCAAATGATTTGAATGATTTTTATTTAATCAAAAATTTACCTATTTGATCGAATTAGGTCCATTTTCAATCAAAAATAGCCTTAAAAAAATTTGATGGTCGAATTTCCATGTTTTTTTCACTTCGAAATTTGACCCTTAGTAAAAATGCTGGCTTTGAATCAGAAAAGCTTGGAAATCTGCTTTTCAGCATTCAGGTGCCAAAGTTTATTTACATAAGGAAAGCCTGTTTGGTAAAAATTACAAAGAGCTTTTCAAATCAAAATATGTGTGAAATAAGGAAATGCATTTTAGATTTCTTGATTGTTCGAGCTGAAAAACTTTAGCCATCCTATATGGAAAACAATAACTCACGTGTCCTCTACCAGTATCCGCACCACCACGCACCAATAGCCACCGCACTCCCGCTTCTACTCGCTGGTCTCCCGTCCAGCCGAAGTTACTTGCAACACACTTTTTAGTCAGGGAGGAGGTCCATGCAGCATTTAAAATTCAAAAGCTTTATTCCAGGTTACATTAAAACATGCACAGGGATTCCACAAGACTCACGTATCCTGTCTATGACAAGGTAGTTTTAATGTAACCTGGAATAAAGCTTTTGAATTTTAAATGCTGCATGGACCTCCTCCCTGACTAAAAAGCATCCTATATGGAGCCTTGAAACTTTACTGAGATGTATACACCAATGATTCCTGTGGTATTAATTACCATGTCATAGATCCCTAAAATTTCTAGATTTGCAAAAAGAAGAAGAATAATGGAAAGAAGAAGATGTAAAAGGAAAGAAGATAATGAAAGAAATAAACAAATAAGAAATTGGAGATATTAACAACAGAATTGAACTAGGGAACAATTTAACAACACATTGTAAAATTGGCAAAGAAAAGAGAAAAAGTCAAAAACAAAAAGGGAAAAAGAGAAAGGAGAATCTACAATTAAATGAAACTTAGTGAAAAATTGAGAGTTATCAGTAATGCAGCCTAAGCTCCCAGGGTGCTTGAATGAAAGTCTTACCCCTTTCCTTTAAACCTCCAACTCCACACCATAGTTACATAGTTAAATAGTTAAATTGGGTTGAAAAAAATACAAAGTCCATCAAGGTCAA